>KZ308307.1:616668-644569 GCA_000376725.2 Ladona fulva
ATTTATATACATAGTATGTAAAGATAAAGTATTCCAGTTTACTTATCAGTAAGTATTATCAAAAAGCGTGTTATTTTAATCCGTTCGGAAATATTCATTTAAAATAAGAAAAATATAAAGTAAATTCCAGATAAATCAAAGTTGGATATGAAATTCAATTTATACGTAAAGTGAACTCAATTACCGAAATCATCGAAATGAAACGGTTATGCCAATTCCCTTTCTCATTATCACACTGCTTTATTAATTTCACATAATTTGTATTACTTCGAGTATCATTGCTGGGTATTTTTCATTGTGAAGAACAAAGGTATTCATCACAAAAGTGTCGACGGTGACCACTTGAATGTTGATTATAAGGAAATAATTGCCAAACCAAAATTGAATGACAATCATCGCTTCTTCGCTTCGTCGAGAATCTTAGACCGCCCTTTTACGGATAATTACCCGAGAAATCATAAATCAATGTACAATCATTAAAACCAGTTTTAGATTGGGCGATTCATCAAGCGAGAGATAAGAAGGAACGTCTAAAGATATTCATTCTCAAGGAAACTGGTGACGGTGCGTAATTCAGTTCGCCATCTCCGGCATATTCTTCCCCTCCCCATGTCCCTTCCCTCTTTTCTCGTCACAAGATAAATGAAGGGAATTGATTTCCATCTATTTATTATACCCCTGGGATATCTCTCCTCACGTCAAGAATGAGACTTAGTCGTCTCTCCGGAATTGATTATTCATCAAATAGCCATGAACTTCCACTTCAATCGATCGATCAGAGTAAATTGAAATCGGGTCCAGTTAACGAAACTAAACAACATAAGCCGCGAAAATTTGCCTTGTCGAATTGGATTGTGTGGTTCAATCAACTGTAGAAACGGCATTCGAAATGCTACTAAACGACCACTTCCAACTACAGCGAATTTTTCCAACATTACTGAGCATCATGGCATTCATGATGGTTGCATTGATGATGCTGCATTGCGTCATTGATGATGTTGCATTCATGTCGGACATGTAATCCATTGTCTCGAGAACTACTTGCTTAAAACCCTTGTTAGAAAAATAGTCCTCATTGATTTCCAATTTTTATTATTTTAAATTTGATATTAAGTATCCTCTAAATTTAACACTAGAATCGTTCAGTAAACACAATTTTTAACGAATTTGGAGAGATAAAAATCGGATAAATATACTCTTAAACAGAAGATAACAAGGAGAACAACAAGAAATATTTTTTAAACTTGAATCTTAATATTCTAAAATATGAATCCTTTTGAAAAGTTTTCTTTTCGTTAAAAGTATAATAACTTTATAATGAAATTTTAATTTATGAATGCACCAAAAATATGCCTGTTGGAAGAGTAATTTATCAATTCATTATTTTAGAAATGATAACTTCTGTTGATTTAAAAGATAAAGAGAAAGATGTTTTAGAATTGATAACCTGCAAAATCACCTGTCGGTGAGTGACAATAGACTTTAACACCAAACATTTAAAGACTTTACGGAGAATTTCATTAAAGAAAAAAATCCTTCACGAATTTTATGTAACTGGTTTTCAATCTGATAAATTCGGCATTAAATCTTTCGAGTTTCGATCTTTCGATTCTCGATTCTTTCGATCTTTCGATAGACACCATTTTGACACCACAGCTTTGAAGCAAAATTCAATCTATTGACCGATTCTAGGTTAAGTGAAGTAATGAATTTAGCTGTGATATCGATGAAATGAACTCCAAATTAGTTTTAACAGTACATTCCAACTTGATTAATGACTGTCAGTTGTTGGCTTTCCGTTTTCACATAGTAATAACAAGTTAACTTATTGTTTCTCCACGCTATCTTTATCACAACAAAAAGTTGTTACTCGATAATATATCATTCTAGTTAATTAATCTGGTACATCCTGTTAAAAAAATAAGGGAAAAAATTCTGTTTCTCTGGTTATTTCGCTAGCTTTCTTTTCTTGAGTCATTGAAGCCCCATTGACTGTTACACCATGGAATGGTTCCCTCATAAGCATACTGCCTGCAATCTGACGTGCTCATAAATATTATTAATGTGTAGTAGATAGATGGATTGGCCCTTTTTTGGCGAGGATAGGCCCTTGTGGGCTTCTCTTCCACCTAACCTCGTATGTCGTTATGATATATACAAAGATAAAATGAAAACAAAGAGTAGGTATTCTTAGTGAACGTGGTTTAATTTATATCGCCAGGAACAGACCCAGTTTCTTACAAAAATGAAACGATAATAATAATAATGACTAAAATGCAATCCTGGAGTACAAAAAACATTTCAAAGTCTCTTTTCCGCAGTTTAGGTAACCTGTTTCCCAATCATTCCCTGATACAAAGGAGGTTCAAATGGACACAAGTGGCTAAAAACGATTGACTTTCAAAAAACAATAAAATCAAAGTCCGTTTTTACACTAGCCTACGTGACCTACGAGGGCCCATATTCATCTCCTTTTTTCCTTTCAATATGGCTCCATCTGATGGCAACCTAAAGAGAAGCAGGAGTCGAGGGAGACGTAAGGCAGTGGCAAACTCTCTTTCCATAAGCCACAACTGGGTCTCGAGTCCGGCAAAGCGAGGAAAAAACGTGAAAAAAAACGGGATCCCGACTCTCTCCAGCATCACAGCCTGTGAACTCGACTGAGCTGGAAGGACGGGTAAAGAGTATAGGATAGAGGTCCAGCGTCCTTTTTCTTTCCGCAGGGTCGATTCTAAAAGGGTCGATCAGATTTTGGCGGACCGCCAAGTAGCCCCACGGTGGCAGAATTTAACAGCGGCCGTATATTGCCGGACCCACTGCTCCTCCCATCTTATCCCCATCCTTCGAAAACCTCCTTAAAGTATCCGAAGAAAACTGAATGACAGACGAAGAATAAACAGGAAGTCGGCGATGAGGGGTGGACTCGCTGGACCTTAATCCGGAAAATTTTCCCCTTTTTACGTACGGGGAGAATGAATCGTCTATCGGGGGAGAAAGAAAAAGGAATCCTTCGTAGTATTTTCAGCAGCGCGAGAAGGTAATTTTCCTTTCGGATGAAAGAGAAAAACCGCAGTAAACATTTGGATTTCTTTTGGCACTAAGAGAGTGCTCTTCTTTTCAAGAGACTGAACTGTTTCCGTGATGTCTGAAAAGGACATTTCGAAAAGGGGAGGATTAGGAGCTAAGTGATTTCGCGTTTGAAGAAAAAGGAAGAAAAATATTTCCGAAACAAAATTCACTCACAAGATTCCTAGCAAAATAATGGCACCGCTGTTTGTCAAATCGGTAGCAAACATCATAAAAAAGTTTGATATTTTTGGTTTAGATTCTAAGCTTCAACATTAACGCGTAACTTTTATTGTGTTCTATGTTTCTACTTGTTACCTTCACTTGAGAAAGTATTTTCATTTCCCTATCTAACTACTTTTCATTTATGTTAATGTCCAGTATCATTTAAGTCGGGTACTTCAAACCATTCCTCAAGGCCTGAAATACAATTATTTTCTAATTATCTTCTAAATTTCATCGCTACCTCTCAATAGTATATTTATAGTCTATAGTTAGTCTATAATTATATAGTCATGATCAAAAACAGAGGAAATAAATTCTTGAATATGATTATTTAATACAATCAAGATCTAATACAATAAATGTCCTTCCTTAATTATGTATGATTAAAATAGGACTAAATTATTGAACCAATATCGAGCTTAGGTATCATATATATCGACCAAGCAGAAATATTCATTCTTACATCACGTTTAAACTATTCCCATAGCTAATTTCGTTTATCACTGAATAACTGCTTTCTCTTGACCAATATTCTACAAGTACTACGTACTTCTATATTTCTGGTTAGATGGAATTATTCTTCCATATTACAGGTTAGATGGAATTATTCTTCTATATTACAGGTTGGATGGAATTATTCTTCCATATTACAGGTTAGATGGAATTATTCTTCTATATTACAGGTTGGATGGAATTATTCTTCTATATTACAGGTTAGATGGCCGAGTCCCACTCCAGCCTAAATTTACAAATAAACGTGCCATTCAATAGTCAATAGCATAAAAAGCTTATTTAGCAAAAATATAAGGATTGGAAAAATGTCACCAGAGTTATTTCGTATTTTTATGACATCACTTTCTCTCTTCCAGTTTATGCAAAACATTTGCCGATAGCCAAGAAAATAAATGAAACTGTCATAAACGTATCTTTTCACATATCAACGCCTCCATTAAAATTTACTCTCCGCGCTGCACCATCGTAGAAAAATCATAAACGCAAAATTGGAATAGTAAACGTCGTAGAAATGTTTGGCTTAACATGAAGCGACATCTCTTTCCAACAAGTCAGGGGATTTAATGGGTGTGTATAAAGTCGTCGTAGAAAGAAAACCATCAGAGGGACCATGTAGCTGGCTGTTTTGCGTCACAGCTACATCGAATGGGCAGGAGTTGTAAACTTTAAATAGATAAGATTGGATAGGGTCGATGAGAGCAGTTTGGTTGCTGTTGACGATCGGGCGAGGGCGCCGAATCAGGCAATAGACGCATTGAAACAGAAACCAGATGGGCAGTTAAAAAGCGATTTAATGCAAGAAACATAATAGATCAATTGAACTTCATACAGTAAGGCAAACATCTCAAAGAAGTGACTGATATAATTGTTTCAGCTTAAACAACAGTATGTTGAGGATAGTAAAACAATAATGCATATCTGATACCTTGCAAGACATTAAAATGAAAAACAGAGTAGATTAAAAACTCTGAATTATCTACGTAAATAGACTTAAGTAACAACAGTGTATTTTCTTTATTGTAGTATTATTTCCTAATGGTCTCTCTCTAAATATCATTATATATTATTATAAATATTTGCCTTGCCTATGTTTATATTAAATTTGCCTTAAGATTATTTCACCTTCAACCACAGATTCATAAATACCCATAATATTACTTCTTCAAAATACGACACGTTATTAGTGAATTGTTAAATTAACTCGTACATTGCCTTATCTTAGGGTTGCGATATAGCATAGTGATGATATTGATAGATAATGTAAGTATTATCACACATTGATGATATCGCTGGCTAGAAAAATTTATTCCCACTCCACATCAAATTTAATATCTGAGGAAAGAATGAATTTTTTATAGGAATAAGAAAAACAGGTTATTTGCAACTTAGTGAGACTTGGTTGAACTGAGTAGATGAGAAGAAGGACCTGAAACCATAATAGCTGGAAACCACTGATCTAGAAATGTTTTAAATAGAGCCAAGTGACGAAGTCCTCGGTCTATTTCTTCTCTTCTACCAACTATTACGGGTTAAAATTTGAAATCAGTTAAATTGCAGTTACCACAGATCATAGAAACCCAAATGAGAGAAGATATCGGAAAGAGACAGATGAGCAGAGAGGAACACAAAGAACAAAGAATCTAAAGCTGTATGACAGAGGTATGAAAATCGGAGGGATTCGGGATCTCTCCGTTAAAGATCCATACCAAACCCAATTCTGTAACTCAGCCTCTCTTTCGACTGTACCCTCCCAATCGCCCTTAAATGATTTCAAATAATCCAAATAAGACTGGATGGAAAAGCTGCATCTGAACCCCAGCCCTATTGAAAGGTTAAGCTAGAAGTGGGACAATCAATTGATTCCTTCCGGCTGTAGCAGAAAATTAACGGCCTTCTTAATGAAACCGATTTTAAGAGCGTTACCGCTCCACAAGATTTTGTTTCTTACGAGCTTTATCTTAGTTCTTTTGTTCTCCGATGGCACGCAATAAAATCGCAAAGAAATTTTCAATCTCAATAGGCCTAAATGAATACAAATCTAAAAATCGAGATATGGCTCACACCACATTTGGTATGGTGTACCCTCACACCATATTTGGTGTGAGGCATGCTATTTAATGTTGACATGAAAATCTCATATATATTTTAATTGTCTTCATTATTATTTTCCGTGACAATCTTCTCTTAATGAAAAAACGGGGCTATGCGAAATGAATCAAATTATATACAGTAAATTACCCCTAAAAAAAGTTCACGAGAATATAATACAAATATACAAAAAAATAATACAATTTCTTTGTCACAGGAAATCGCCTTAAATGTATTTCATATAACACAAGCCGATTTCAGAAGCATTCAATGAAGGTTTTCATGTAGGTAATGAAAATTATTTTTTAAATCAGAGAATCAGAGGATATTACGGAAGATTTATCAAAATGAAGGACGCTATATTCTTTTGTCGATTACGTAATCTTCAGCTGACGGTAAACAAAGATTTAGATGATCTGCATGACAAATTATTTTATTCAGTAATTGATTCAGTAATGGCATTTTTACGCAATTCAGATGACATTTTTACGTAATCGGGTCTCAATGCAAGGTTCTATTGAATCATATTTCGGCTTAAAAGACTACAGATTAATCAATGGTTAAGTTAATGAATTCCAGATCTTATAGAGTCCAGTTATCTTTAAAGTTTTAATTTGGGCTACATGCTCACGAAATCAATATCTATTATAATAATAATAATAATAGTAATAAAACGACTTTATTTCAGGGCGAGATTGAGACTAGTAAGTCTCTTCTTACATCTAACCCTATGTCATAAAAGATGAAAAGAAATAGTTTATGGGGTTAAAATAAAAGAAAATTAACAAAGAGATGTGTTTGCGGGTTAAAAAAACCTAAGTTATTGCACTTAGGAAAAAATAGAACCCTGCAGGAAAACGCCCACAGGAAGGGGGGCGTGAAAAACCTGCGAAACCTACAGACAGTAGCATCTAAAATTTTAAAGAAGAGGGGGAAATTAGAAAATGAAAAGTGACTGCAACCTTATTATCAGTAAATGAAACAGATAATAGAAATTATATGCAGCCAAACGGAGCTAATAAATCTTTTTTCATATCGTTATTTACATTCCGAGAAGTCATCCAATCACAAAATATCACTGGGACGGTTATCTAATGGTTCAAAGCGCGCATTTGGAATATATGCATACTTCAATCATAAGGGGAGTTGACAACGGGGGTCGACTGCGAAGGTCTTTTAGGTACATCTTTTTTGCCCTTCTTTGCGTTATTAAACTCGTTATTTTAATACATTTGTTTTGACATAATGACAAATTATTTTTGTCGTATTTTGTACGCAAAACCTACATGTTTAACCATTTATTTCAGTTTTATGATAGGAAATTTACGAAATTAACTTCCATTTATCATTTAAAAAATATTCTAAATAACTGCCACCAGTTTAGGTTTATCTAAATAGCCGATAACTACCTCTAAACAATTCACTCACGAAACCTCTTTGTAAAGAAAAAGCGCGGTAAGGTAATGAAGAAAGTAAATATATCTATTATTTCTATTGCTAATATTAGACGTAAAAACACGTAATTTTGTGGGATAAGCCGTTAACGTGCTCTAAATTGACATTCATTGAATGCGATTGAAATTTGTAGTTTTGGGTGCAATCGATAAAATAGTTGTTTTTTAAATCTTTCGCACCCATCAAATAGAAATGAAATTTCTTTTGTAAGTTTACTGCACGTCATCGGCTCCAAACAGCCACTCTCCAATTTTTCGAAATAATGGGCCTCTATGAAGAGATAAGCTCGTTACACGGCAGACGGACGATATAAACGTCCCTCCGCCCCTATCTCTCTTCCGCGAGAGACTTTTTTACATCACACGTCAACTCCATATCGAAACCTTTTTACCCGGTTTTCTTTCTCTCCTCCATTTCCTGCTTGGGATATCCAAACCTGATGCCGCCCTAGCGAGTGCTGATAGCACTCAACTTTTTTCGATTCAAATTTCTTTGATACCGCAGCTAACGAAAATAATTCATTTCGAAGTCACATTCATTGCCGATATTTTCTTTAACCAGAACCCTATCTCCAATAGGGTATCAAATCGCACAATATACGTATGTACATTAATACATCCGAAAAGTTTATACATCTATAAAGTAGTACGTTTAACCGTTCTCAAAGGTATCGATGTACTCGCAAATTTGTTAGTGACAGTTGCAGATATATGAAAGCGAAAACAGCAAATGGTTCACTTGAAGCAAATTGAATTGCAAATGAAAATTGTTTGGAGGTGAAAAAACTGATGAACACAAAGATCAATGATTTTAAGTTTATTCTAATGACAACAGCAAAAATATAGCAAAATAAATGGGTTAACACGCCTGTTACACGCTGGTAGGCCGCTTACAGAATGGAAATTCAGACATACAGGTATCATAAGCCATGTTTCCTATCTATACTTTCAGTAAACAAATAAAGTTCACACACAAGTCACACACAAGATAGTTCTACAAAATAACCTCAAACCCGTGGAAATAAAATAGAAAGGAACAACGGGAACTATCCTCTTTCTGTATGTAGTAAACTTGCAATATCTAATCGGTGATAATGTAAATACTATTTTTTCAAACCTATTTCATTAAAATTATACTAGTACGTACATAAAACGTAAGATATGTAAAGACATATTACTTTGTACATTAAATTGATTACAAAAGAGGGTGTAGGTGGCGATACGAGGACATGTAATAGTTTAGTTTGAATAAGCGATGGGAAAAGTATGAACAATTTCTTAAATTCAGAGAAAAAAATCAAAAATAATATCTGCCGTAGCCGGAACTTAAACAAGGATTTAATCTCCCAATTGCTAGTCGGTTGCTGAAACCATATAACTACCACGATAGAAAAATCTCTTCTTCGATTTCTGAGGCCATGATGGGACAAATTGTGCTCTGGATGATACATCTAAGATGGCACTACTACTGCGCACACGTGAAACATCTATAATGCCATCTCACCATCATAGCGGACTTCCAGTGAGCCAGAACCGCGAAGCAAATGCGATGCGATGGGATGCTGAAAGCGATGGAAAACTCATGGTTTGCTACCTGAATTTAGAAAAAGAAGGAAGAGAGAATATGATACTATGATGAGCACACCGTGCCTCATCACAAATACAGAAATCGAAGGAAAGATTGTCTTGTCGTGGTAGCTTGATTAGAGCAACTGACTGGCGATTGGAAGACCTGGGTTCACGTCTCGAATACGGAGATTTAGGGGATAAAGATGTCCATTGGGGTTTATTGTAAAGCTCGTAGAAGCACACCGTTCAATTACTAACAAAGTAATGATTGAATGCACATCTGCGCTAAAAATAAACTCTTCTTCGCGCTCTTTTGCAATTTTGAAATGCTTACTTATGATAAATAAAGATTATGCTTACTTATGATAAATAAAGATTATGCTTATTTATGATAAACAAAGATTCTTGTAATTTCAAGTTACGACAAAAATTAACCAAACTATTTTTCTCCAATTTCATTCACGATTTTCTTCAACAGGCACATACTCAACCGCATTTAAATTGCTAATGTTACTACTGGCGAAGTCTCAGCCAAATATTGATTACTGCTCTGATTTCAATGAAACCTATATTTATTTGCGTGAAAGTCAAGTCTTTGCGTGAACTTAAAATCGCTGATACCTCATTGGCAAAATTCGCAATCCCCAAAAGATAAATCTCTAGGTAGATTATCATGTTTATTTCAAATTCAAGAGTAATTTCTATTCTTATTTGTTTCTTCCGAAAGATACATCAAGAATAAATTCTTAACCGAATAAAGGATTGCGATCCAAAAACCGATAAGAATTGTTGGGATTATTCGATTTAAGGATATCAGCAAACATCTTTGTGGAAATGGCCACGTAAGAGCCTCAAAAAGAGTTACTTCCACTCAAGTCTCAACTTCGTCGTATTTCGAAAGGCTCCTAATTTCCTTATCCTTTTATCTGCCTCTTCTCAAGATGTCTTCCGAACTCTTCTCATCCTTTCCTTCCCTTCATATTTTCCCTTAGGCTACATCCTGCGGAAACTCCTCCAAAACTAACTCCTCTCTCTCTCTCTGGCTTTCAAAATCTTACCCGAAAACTTTTTAGGAAATATCGGTTTGGAATGTTAGTTTCGCCATTTTCCCTCTCTCTTCAGAAATGGACGTTAATCCGTATCGTAAGACATTTCTCATTTCAGAAAATTATATCACCATCATCAAAGCAAAATACTTCTGGAAAAGCTACCATCTTCTGGTAGATTTTTGATATTCAAACAATTACTTCAGCTTCCATAATATGTTTAATTTCTTTAAAATGTAACACTTCTAAATAGTAAGGCATTATCTGATACAAAAATTAATCACAATAGCATTAAAGGACATGCTGCATTTTAGCAGATAATTTACTAATCTAATTAAAGATTAACTATTATATTTCTTTCATTTCCACATCTTAGGCCTTCTTGTGCTGCTTTTCACTGATGTTAAAATTTTGGGCTTTTTCCCTAATTATCAGAATGTTAATACTAAATACCAAAAAAAGTATATTTTGATATTGACAAAACAATTATATGTTTTCCGGAGTTAGTATTTCCAGCATCATACTTGCATATTGAGGGAGAGTTTCTTGTTTCAATTCCGGAGCGTTAACTTTGCAAAACCAAGCAGCGTATGCATAATGTGCAAAAATAGGAAGTCTAACCCTATATTATATGAAAGATTCCAGTTGTTACATCCTATAAATTAAAGGCTTAAGATTATATACACGCGATAATAATTAACGTTCACGACAATTTCATTCTTGATTCTGTAACTCATCGTTCAAGCTGGCAGTCGCATTGATAATATTGCCTGATTGACTGAGGTGGGAACCTGATTTTTCGAATTTGGTGCATAAAATATGTTAAATTTCAAGAAATCAAGACTTCAACTATCGACAAAATTTATTCAACTTGCATCATAAAACCTATCCAAGGACAAAAAAGAGTCACTTTTATACCAATTAAACAAAAGATAACTATAGACATCCTAATTGAGTTAAACATAACTTAGATATCTGTTTCGCAAAATTCTGATAGACTTTACTTTTGATCGCATCCGAGGAAATCAAATAGTCCATTTATTTTTACTTGTTTCCAATACAGTTCTTTTTTTGCACGACTGAAAAGATTTTTTATAATACACTGTATAGCAGAACTTTGCCAATGTATGCGTTTGTGAATCCTAAGTGATAGCTACTTACGTTCGCTCATAAACTTAATGAATATTTAAAAATTATCTCTTTTTTCGACGCATTAAACGAGACTGTAAAGTAATTACCTCACGATGTGTTTCCTTTTTAGTTTTAATTTTCCGTTTCAGTAACTATAAGAGTATGGGTAACGGTAACGGTCCTTGATAACTTTACTCCTGAACCACTAGTAAACTCGCGGAGATATTTACACAGGTCAATTCAAGTCATTTTCTCCACTCCGGGGCAAGGAATGGGAATACAGTCCTGTGTTTCATTTCATACCTCATTATTCTTCGATATTAAGGAACGAAAATTACGGCCTGTCGTTAATGTTTGTGTAGTGGAAACCAAAACCAGGCATGCCAGCTCCAACCAAGCCTGAAATTGGCCGCAAAAACACACCAACCCGACGACTACTCATAATTTTGACGAAAATGAGGGAAGCATATGACATTAAATTTGATCGCGTTGCATGAAAATATACCGTGAAGGAAAGAAAGAGCCAAAATACCCATGTCAACACGTTTCAAAAACTATAACCACTTTTATTCTTTCTTTTTGGCCAAACCAAAGTCAAAACGACCTCAAAAGCTTTTGTCAATCCCATTCCAGCCATTCTCACAGCCTGCTTTATAAATCAAGGGAAAATGAACAGAAATCGAAGAAAAGGGAAAAGGAATGGATAAGGAAAAGAGAGAAATCCGAAACCCTTTCTTCACACCAAGAGGATAATGCCGTCTGAAATTTCATTTCGAGCAAGTGCGAGTGACGAATCCTTAATCATGGTGAGGACTTCAAATACGATATCTACATTCGGTAGAAAGTAAAATAGAGGATGATATCCTATGAGCAACGAAGATGTAAAGAGGTTTTTTTTACAAACAAAAGTAATCAATCATTTAATTGATAGCTATTGAAGTTAATTCGTATTGTCGTACTGGACGATAGAAAATTAAACCGTATTTATTAATACGACACAGTATATTTTACAATTAAGATGGTTAAATTTTGATTGGAATTGTTCGGTATGTAAACCTTTGTATTAGAAAACTCATTTAACTAAAGTATGAATAATAATTAACCCCTTGAGCAATATTTGAAATAACTTGAAAAGTACAAATACACCTATATAATAAACCTTAACTAACTTTATGAATTGTCGATCTAAATCAAATAGAACTAAAGGCGAAACATTTTGCTAATTTACAAGTAAGGGTTTTGTGTTATGATATTTTTGGAGTTATTGTCATAATAATTTATGTAGAAGGGTTTTATACTACCTATAATTCATTGCATAGATACAGTAACTTGAATGACAAAGATTATAAAATGTAACACTATTAAGAATAAACAAGTCTACAAGAAAACAAATTGACAAACACTAAAATTTTGGGATATTCCAAAATGATTTTTATATCTGTAAATGAATATATAAATGACGATGAATAATCGACGATAAATATATATGACGTGCGCAAATCAAAATATAATAGGAGCAAAATAACAAATACGAATGATAACGTGAGATTTTTAAAATTATGGGAAAAATGTATAAAAATATCAGAATTTGGATAAATGAAGAAAGACGAGAATTTCAGGACGAATATAAATGAACGAAAGACTGAATAATTGGAAATTTTAAAATTAATAATAAATGCATGAGGAGAGGATAAGGAACAAAATGCGAAGTATAATAGCGGCAGAGCTGAACGAAGAAACAGAATGGCACAGAAAGAGAAATTTCACAAGGTCTAAAAAACTACGAGATAGAGACACGGAAAGTATAAAAGATGCCAAAAACGAAAAAAGTCCGTCGAAACAAGCACCGAAAAAAGAAGAGCCATAAATTACATGGGTGGCATCATGAGAGAAGAGACCACATTACTGGAATAAAAACCCTACCAAAATCTTCCGAAAAATTTTCATATGAAACAGTCGAACCCTTTCCAAGTCTCATCCAGTCTGGCGTCGACAACAACACTTCTCCACGAAGAACCATAAAAGGAAATGGCTACCGCGCAGCCTAATTGACGCGCAAAGGTTGGTACGCCTGAGATAAATCGCCATCCAAAGGGTGCGAGCAAAATCGGACAGAGGCTGGCTAACGGGGTGAGGCAGGGGTCCTCTCTTAGGATCGCCTATGACGGCCACCAAAGGGGATGTAAGAGGCAGTGCGGAAGAGAGAGCACAAGAGACGGCTGCTGTAATCCCTCATGAGGGTTTTGTAGATTGCGGGGTACAGCCAGTCTTTTTTTCTGCTCTTACCGCTCCAGAAAAGGGTCCCAGCGACCCTTTCCCACTCTTTCTCGCTTTCGGCCTCGTAAAAAAGCATCCCATTCGGTTCCATTCCCTGGGGGTTAATTCGATGGAAGGATCTCCATGATTCCAGTACGCGAGTCACTAAAAGGATTATGGGAAAGTTGGGAAAGGAAGGTTACGATTCGGGATTAATTTCGCTCGCATCGCCCTTTATTTTCCAAATTTTTGGGCTAATGGGTTACCGCAGCGACTGAATTTATTCATTCACCGTTAATTGCGCCCGAATTGCTTAGCTGCAAGCACCTCGTATAATGTAACAAAAGAATGTTCCTCAACACGAGGTGTCGTAATGCATGGTGTAAGCACCACCTTAGTATTGATTCAGATAGCACATTTTGAAGTACATTTATTTTGGTTTAGGATGGTAATGGGTTAAATAGCATACTAATCGTAAATTAAATTTTCTCGTACGTAAAGGCTAAGCTACATGAGAATCTTTCAGTATAAAGTAAATCCCAACCCTCTTTACACGAGTATCGCCAATAACAAAATGAAAATAACTCTTTACCATTTTATCATGTAATAATAATAAAGGACTTTATTCAGGGCGAGATTGAGACTAACAAGTCTCTTCTTGAATCTAACCCTTCGTCATATGAGACAAGAAAAGAGAGAGATAGCTTGCAAAAGTACAATGAAGAAAACTACTTTGTGGATTAAAAAACCTAAACTAAGAGCTCAGGGAAAAATCTCCACTGCAGGAAAACACCCTCAAGAAGGAGGGTGTGAAAAACCTGCGAAACCTACAGATAGAAAACGAAATTTGATGATTAAAGTAGATTAATAGAGTTATAGGCAAGATGTTAAACCTGTAATATTTTAATTTTTGTAATACTTTATTTTTTACATAAAAAAGTAACGTTTATTACAGTTTGATTATTCATGCTACTACCACTAAAAGAAATATTTCTAAATGCCGAAAGTTGAAACCTCATGGTTTTAAGAATAGTAAATCTCAGTCATAAGCTACTACTGTTCGTGTTAATCGTACACATTTTGCTAGAAATATAGTATCACTGATTATTTTAAAGAAAATAAATATCAATCAAAAATTCATTCATTTATTCGTGAAAAATACGGAAAAGAATTTTGAAATATTTTTAATCTCTATCATAGAAAATCAACCCTCCGAATAAGATGTGCAACATTTTTACAAAATATATTTTTTTTCCTAACCACATGAAATGGCAGCTATATAATCTTCCAATCTCTATACTACAGTTAAGATCCTAAATTTTTCCTACTTTCTCATCCTTATTCAGATATTACTCCCTTTTGTGTCCTTAAGAATTTAGAATACTAAATAGGTCGGAAAGAGATCGACATGGCGAAACAACAGGACAATTTTTGAATAGAAACCCTGACATCAAAAACATTCCATTAGCGAATATTTTAATCGCACAGAAGAGAAAATTTTCTCGGCCATTTCGCGAAATAGCTCATGTAACCCAGTTCCTCTGAGAAACGCTTTACAAAAAGAAGTGGCAGCCTCCGCGAAAGGGAGGAATTGTCGGGACGAAAAAATAAATAAATATTCGAGCACTACGCCGTAGCACACACATCTAGCGAGACCTATCCTGCCTGAACCCTTTTAAGAGAGCCATGATGGGGGAACGAGTTTTTTAATCTTTTGAGATTGAGAAATACATATGCACAGAGGGAAATAGAGCCTCTTTTTGTGTTTTCGCGTGTCGCCTTTTCATGTGCACACGACACTTGTACCGATCTATCCGTTATGAACAAGTTAGGGTCTCGACATCGTGGGCGCGCTTGCGACGCGAGTGGCTTTTCTCTTTTTTCCGCCATCTCAAAATGACTTCGTGAATGAGAAATGGGGAGAATTCATAATGTCTTCCGCTTTGGTTTCCTACTCGAAAATTATTCGTTTATAATTCCTCAACGGAAGTACTTCTTGAGAGCAAACAATGAAAAATCCCTATTCGATTCGCTTCAAAAGAAATCTGCCCTCGTAAACGTTCTTGATCTGATTTCCCTTAAGGCGATGTCCTTGAGGGCTTAATGAGAAATTCCGGGGCGAGGATGAGCAAAACAACGCCACGATGAAATCCTTCATTTATTATTTATCGACCATCCCTGCAAAGAACGGAAGCTTATGGAGGCGGAGATTTAATCTACAAAGCAATCAAACGATTTAGTGAAAGAGACTAAAATCTCAGAAATTGGAGATTGGAGTTGTAGCAAAAATTTCCTCCAAGGAGAGGACATAGTGACTCTTCTTGTTCGTAGGGCTTTGCGAGAATTCCGGAAATCACCCTCAATTTAAGATTTCCACATATGTGCTCAGCCTACGTAAATATCCAAGACAAAAAACATTTTCATTATAGCGGTTCATTCTCACTCATTTAAATTTAGTTTTCTATAAATTTACTATCTTTTTATTTCACATATTTCTAAAATAAATTTTAACCTAAGAAGTCCTATACTTCACACATTTAAACATAAAGATTTTATCAGTAAATCGAAATATCCAGTTGGATTCCATAACGCCCACACTAATACCCTGAGTAGGAAATCTATAAGTACATGATTACCGATGTATGTGTCACTTTTACTTTGTCTACTTAAACTTTTATCACGGAGGTTTGTAAACCTAACATGCTTTGATAAATTCAACGGATAATTCAACATGACTGTTGTATTAACACAAGTGATGTTATGATATCAACTATCTATGTCAGGGAGTGGTAGTGCGTACAAAGATCGGCGAAATCTATGACAACATTTTTCTGCTTGCAAAACAAACTACAATGTATTTATAACATATTATGCGACATTTTGATATTTGAATTGTACTTGATACTGTAAAACATGCAAAAGAGACTGAATAAACAACATTATGACAGGTTTTAACGGAAAAGTAAATGTTTTCCCATAATAATCAAATATAAATTTGGCAAGGACTTATTTCATGTGCCAGAAACAACTTACTTGCGTGCCACGTTTGGCACACGAGCCAATGGTTGCATGCCCTTTATCTGCGTATTCGATCCATTTCCTCGGCAAGAAATGATATTCATCTTGAGTAAAGTTATCACTCTCTATATGTTATATTTCAAGTAACTGGTTGATTTACCTCACATTTTAACTGCTCAATTTTTTTCCTTTAAATTGAGAGATCAAGTAAATTACCTTGTTAAATCTGAAGCAACATTAAATTGTTGCCGCTGTTGCATTATCCTTTTTCGACAAAAACATACCATTGAATTTTTTGTGCAATGGCTGAAAACGGTGCATATCATATTATCGTCGCGGAGTAAAAAATCTCTAAACTCGTTAAGTAATATGCAATATAGGCGAAAAACGGCTTGGCTTCGAAAAGAAGGAAAGCTTCTTCTCCGAGCGAGCTACGTTTTTGTTTTACGTCAGATTATCTACACATCCCGTGAAAATCTCTATCTTATACAAAAACACCCAACTGATTTTCTTACGAAACAACAAGCCGCAAAGACTAAGAATTTTAAACCTTAAGGGAGTGAAGTTTGAGGTTATAAAAGGAAGGGAATTACCGACTACATCACGGCGTCATAACGACTTTTCCCTGAGAGTTGAAACGACATAAAAATGGAAACCAAGAGCAAATTCCCATCGTGCCTAAGTGCCTGTCACAAAGAGACGAAGATGAGGTTACCTTGGCGCGAAACTAAACCAAATTTTGGATGATTGGATTCTCTAAAGTGTCTGAACCGAAAGCCTGTGAGTTTGAAAGATTATTGGCGCACTTAAACCGCTTGATCATTCTCGCTCCTCCTTTTCCCATATATACGTCCCGAGCCACTTAAGCTTGTAAAAGCAACCTCATATCATGTAGTAATGTACGTATTAATGTATGCAATGTAACATGACTTCGACCATAGTTCCACAACCGCATCTCGAAAGTAACACAGCACTGCTTTGGATTACCACTACGCTACGCGATGAAACCGAAGGAATCCTTTCCTCTCTCTAGCCTAATCCGTTTTGTCATTACAATGGAATTGTTTTATCTATTAATTTTCTTGCTGTCTACCCATATACAGGACGCCTCTCATTTCGTCTTTTTTCCTTATGTCATCCCCGTTTTGTCTTTTCTTATAGCCATTTCTAAAGTACAATAATGTCGTTTTATGTATTTAAGGGATCCAGTTAAGATAAAGTTAAGTATAAAGTAAAAGAGCGTTCCAAAGAATACTGAGAAGTAAAACAAGAATATATTCTCTATATAGACCATATTCTCATTTTTCCTCTTTCACCACGAGTTTTCATTCGTATGACATGTTCTTATCAAGAAACAAAACTATACAATAATCATATATAATAACTCTATATACTCGATTACCCTTACTTTACCCTGTTATAGATGAAGCCTACAAAACTTACAATCAGGAAAAGATTCTATCGCATGAGAAAAAAATTGTCACGTGCCGCAGATGAAGAAGCCTTGGAAAATTAATGTTGATTTCATTGTTTACGAAGTTAATTAATTTAAACATAAAACAAATATAGATAATTAACACGATATAAAACTTTGCTTTCAGTAACTACCTGTTTGTAATTTTGATTTGAATGAGATTCTATAAATATCTCTTCAAAAACTTACGTTTTATCATCGCCTTTCTTCCTTAACTTAGAAATATATTAAGTTTTATATTCTGTAATAAGGTTTCATTTTCAAAACCCATTGCGAGCCGAAATGTGAGCCCTTGCAGACTGACTGTGGCACACGGAACATGTATTTAAGGGCTGATCTAGATAACAAATCTAAATAAAAATTCCACCGATTCGATCACCTTTTACAGAGATAAATGAAATAATATTCTCCAGTAAACTACACATAAATTAGCCATACTAAAAAAAGATTTAGAAGGACAAGAGATTTTTACCTGACGAATGAGGTTGAGTTGATTCCTCTTGACTCATGGCATTTTTGTAGGCAGACTGAACACTCTCGAACTGCGGTTCTCTTGGACTTCCTTTGAGCTCGGGATACGGATCTCCAAGGCTGTCCCTTGGAGTTCCAGCCGGTGAAAAAACGGAACTGTGAAAGTGAAATGCATAGTTTTCAGATGGTGTCGAAAAAAATAAGTTATTAAATGTATAATTTTCCTCTTCGAACATCTTTTCTGAGTATTTCATTCATAAGACGGCACTTGCTCAGGAACAATTACCGAAATCTGTCTTTCTCTCAGATATACAATGTCCATCTGATTAAGTAAATGATATTATAATCGCTTTATTAAATATCATATTAATATCATAATGATTTCCACATATGTGCTCAGCCTACGTAAATATCCAAGACAAAAAACATTTTCATTATAGCGGTTCATTCTCACTCATTTAAATTTAGTTTTCTATAAATTTACTATCTTTTTATTTCACATATTTCTAAAATAAATTTTAACCTAAGAAGTCCTATACTTCACACATTTAAACAAAGATTTTATCAGTAAATCGAAATATCCAGTTGGATTCCATAACGCCCACACTAATACCCTGAGTAGGAAATCTATAAGTACATGATTACCGATGTATGTGTCACTTTTACTTTGTCTACTTAAACTTTTATCACGGAGGTTTGTAAACCTAACATGCTTTGATAAATTCAACGGATAATTCAACATGACTGTTGTATTAACACAAGTGATGTTATGATATCAACTATCTATGTCAGGGAGTGGTAGTGCGTACAAAGATCGGCGAAATCTATGACAACATTTTTCTGCTTGCAAAACAAACTACAATGTATTTATAACATATTATGCGACATTTTGATATTTGAATNTAATTAGCATTCCAAGATAGAAAATCCGATTCCTCGAAATTATTCGTCCACCTTAAAAATTCTTCCCCTAATATACTGATGTGAGTTGAACAAATAGTTTTTTGATATTAGCTTTATTAGTATGAATATCTACCTCCTATCGAACAAAAACTTCCATGTTCGGGGCGAAAAACCTTCTGGACTCAAAAGCTGCATTAAACGCCTGACCTATAGGCCGTAGGTAAAACAATACAGAAATGAGGGTTGCCTATCTAAGTTTCTAAGTAATGCTAGTTGCCTCTCTATCACAGACTAGGGGTGGTAAGTATGAATATACTCGACCAGGCTTGAGCAACTTACAAGGAATCTTGATTCTGCGATAAAGAGGACTATTTTCTAAATTCGCAAAGAACGTGAATATAAAATCAATAAAATGTACATGAATATAAGCAGAAATAGCGAATATGACATATTATTTTCTAAATTCGCATGTTTTGTAATCAGAAATAAAACGAGTAGTCAATACCCGTAAAATATCGTTATAAAGACCTTATTTAAATTAACACCATTATTATAAACTTTACATAATAATAAATAATAATAATAAAAATAATTTTTGTGAATATTTTCCAAAACCCATTGTGAGTCATAGGGTGAATGTGGACCGCAGACCGAATGTTTTGCAAGTCTGGACTGGGCAATTATCTTCTTAGGCTTTTCAAAAACCATATTGTATTTAAGGAGAAACCAAAATATCTGATTTACCCTTATAAAGGGTCAGAGTTGCATGAATAAAATATTTAACAAATTGAAAATATTTACCTAAATTCTACACCGTTAGCGTAACCACCGTTGTCGCTGAAATTCGTATTGTCGTCGTAGGAATCTCTAGGTGAATATGAAGGCCTTCTCATCATCAGCAGTCTTGGCATAATGTGCAAAAACACTCGCTTTACCCAAGGTGACATCTTGTGTGTGGATGGGGATCTGAAAATAAAAGTTGAATTATGGTGATTAAAGCCTTTTCAAAATGGATAACTTGTAAGCCAGTATAATTTTAATACATATTAGTATACTAGTAAACACCCCGTCAAGCATGACGGAACTTAATATAGTTTAAAAATATATCTATTATCGTATATATCTGGTCCTCCTAAGCACAAAAAATTCCGTCGTCTGATCATGATAACTCAATATATTTCTTACCATTATTTATAATATTTATTCCACCGTTTTCAAGTCATCAAGTCCTACTTTACATAAATTTCTTATAAAAATTTTAAGAACTGATTATCCACGTGCACTTATATGGGATAATTTATTAAATTAACATTCAACGATGGCCTTAGTTGTCAAAAGGATAGGTTGTTTATTTCACAAAGTTTACGAAATGTCCGTGTGTTTTATCAAAATCCTCGAAAGTTCGGATCTAGATCAATATTTCGTCTAAAATAAAATTATACGATCATTTTCCTTTCTTGTGAAACTTGACTCAATTTCGTACGACTATTGTTTCTAATTTAATTTTGTAAAAGAAACATCCTCTGCGGGTAACGAAAATCTATTTTACGTGCATTTAAGTAAGTATACTAACTGATTATTCCCGTGATTTATATGGGAAAACTCATGAAATCAATGTACAACAATTGCCACTGGTCGTCAAAGGGATGAGTTGTTTATTTCCGAAACATTTTATGAATTTTCCGTGTATTTTATCCAAGTTTCGCAATTTCGAATTTATATGAATAATTCACGCTAAAATAAGAATCTATGATCATTTTCCTTTCTTTTTCTTTCGTTTTGTAAAAGAAACAACCGCTGTATTATGGTATCTCATGAGCAGCATTCTACTTGGTCACATGTAATCATGTAGTGTGAGTTTTACAAACTTAAAAATATCCAGAATTTAAAGTTGTCGCAAGAGTTGTTGACAGAGTTTCCAAATTTGCAAATACGGTACTTTTCGACTCTTTAAATAATTTAGATTTTCAATTTCAGATAAAATGTATTGCATTTATATTCCAAATGCATTCAGGATAAGCATTCTTTATATTTGTTCCGCGTCAGAGAACTATCTCATGCATACCATAGAAAACCTATTAAACGCCTTTCATAATTATGGCAAATAACACCATTAATGCTTGTTGAAAAACTTATACATTAGGACGATACACAGAAAATACTTTCTAACATTTTAATATTGAAAGAAAAATAACAAAGAAAAATCTACCGTCCAAAATACACATTATGAAACTATTATACCACGTCAGTTATTATCCTCCAAGAACGGAATTCGGAAACCTAAAAAACGACAAAACCAAAAAGAGAATTGTGATGGACTAATGATGAAATTTAGAAAATAAAGGGAAACAGGATTAGACAGGAAGAATTTTAATGTCTTCCACAAACAGTTTTCCCTTCGTTATAATTGGTTTTCTACTTCATCTTCCCTCCCTAATATTCCTGATTAGCTAATCCAATGAAAATTGAAAATCAAGTCGCTAATTTTTTTCGGGTCACAAGACTAAGTTTTTTTTACCTTTCCCCGGCCCTGCCCAACCTTCCTTTCCTTTCACCTCCTGACACCACCCCACTTCTTCCTCGCTTCGCGCTGTTTGCGTGTGTACTCTCTGCTGATTTGCCAAATCCTTAACGAGCCAACTCTCTCAAGCAAAAAGAAAAGGACTTCTACTATAAAGGAAAGGTGGGCGAGTTCGCAAACAAAAAAGTTGAATTTTTCGCATCCAAAGTTTACCAGGAATATTTTTTCGAACTTAACTCCTTCCCTTATTACCTTCTCTCTCTATCATATTCTTATTTCAAAATATAAGCGAAAACACACCCTTTTCCCCTTTCGGCTCATGCAGCTTGAAAGAAAAGAAACTTGATAAAAATTGGAACTCTTTGTGTTCTCGGCATTATTTCCTCAATGATTTATTTATTCAGGTAGGACTTCTGAATAAGAAAACGGTTTCTTTGCTTGGATTGGAGAAGAAGTCTTGATGCAGGGACATTTAGTTCTCTAATGGGGGCCAAGGTCCTAAGAAACAATTTTCATTTTCCAACGAGATGAACCAGTGACTTCTAATATGTGTTACATGTTAAGCTTTTCGTAAGTTACCTTCACAAAAAATTTTTGAGTATCTTAAAGAGAATTTACCCAAGGAAAGTATGAAATCAATATTTCAAAACATAAAAAAAGAGATTAAGTTTTCCAGTAGTAGTTATAAAAATTATAAAAAGTGCATCGACATCAAGCTAGATCATTTTGCACCTATATGCTCCCGCCCGAAATCGAACCCGGGGTCATTCTCACCAAAGGCGAACCCGCTACCCACTTGGCTATCAGAAGGCCAGAATTTTACCTTATTGCTACTATTACACGCATATTTAATAAACTTTTTGCATAAATTTCAGCAAAATTTGTACAAAACTAGATATTTGCCACAAATGTCATAGTTCGAAAAGACGAATGACCTTCTTATACTGTTCTTTTGCATCATTACAAATAATCGAGCAACAAATAACTGATGCAAAAAAACACCGTCTCAAAATAATAAATATTGTCAACTAAGACCGATACCAGAATTGGTGACAAAAATGCCTAAAATTATTTTCATGGAGCAAGTTCTGGATGAGTGTATGTTATTAATTCTTATGTAAATCAAATATCTTGTACACAAAGAGCAAGTAACAGATGTTTGTTACAAAACTTTCATGTTAATTAAATTTATTTCAAGCTGTAAAAAAGTTTTAAAATATTGCATTTCTACCTTATTCTTACAATTTGTATACGTATTGTGATTTATTTAAAAATAAATCTACCGACTATATCTAAATGAATCGGATACATCTTCTGTTTTATTCCGAGGCAACCGTCGTTGTTGCCTCAGATTCAGTTGCTATCAAATTAACCATAGAATGACGGGTGAGGGATCATCGTTTCCTTTTTACTTTTAAGCAAATGTAGTAACCAAATTTTATTTACAACAACGTACATTTTTACGAACGTTTTCGGGAAATAAAGAGTCTGAGAAGGTATATTTAAATATATTCAGTGGAATAAAGAGCGAATCTGTCAACTTCATCAGTTAACGCAATTTTTGTTTACTTAATAGATTTTAATAAAATTAATTCAATATTTATTTTTAACTTCGAATACATATTTAATCTACCAACAAACTATAAACAGCAATATAATCACTTATGGGTGATTAAAAATTTGTTTATCACTGTTACATTTACAGTGAGAATGCTAAAATCTTTTCGGTAAGTAGGTTAACTACACTGTACATTTAAAATACCTACGTTTCAAAAACTTACAATCGTTATAAAACTCTAATCAGTTAATAGTTTATTTGATGGGGACTACAGTAGAAGAGTAAAGGAAAACCAGCTTCTTCTATTGAAAACTTTTAATTAAGGGTGCTGAAGGTAATTCGAAAATTGTTCATTACAACAGACAAATAGTACAGAGTCTTTAAATGGGTTAAAATGGCGAGTTCTAGGGTGATAATTTGGGAAAGGTAAATATTATTATAGATTTATAAAGATTCCAACTATGGTTTTTTGTAAGTTGTTTTGTATTTCAAATTTTCTTTTTCAAATGGAAAAGATCGACATACCTGTCTATGATTTTGGAATTTTAAATTGCTTTTCTTTACCTAATTCAAGAAGTTGTTTATACTATGGCAAGTTGCGAACATTTTCAATATTATCTTCTGACGTAGCTGGTAAATCATGTTTTATTCAGATTACTAAAGGTACACAAGAGAATGCAAGTTACAACTGATAAATTACAGATATGGATTTTTAGATGGGTTAAAATGGAAAAAGAAACAGTGTGATAACTTTTGGAAGGTAAATATAAGATTTAGGAGAAATTATTGATGGCACAGACGTAAACGTAATATTTTTTTAAATTGATATTAATCAATCGATAAAATATACGAATTTTATATTTTTTCCTATTTCCTATTTATATACTGGATATGATTCTATTATTGAGTTATGTGAAGTAAAATGTATTTAACTACGAAAAACTGATTTAATACAGAAACTACAAAAATTAAGTTTATTCTTGAGGCCGTAAAATATTCCTAATACCTCCTTTCTATCTGTCTAAATATTTAATAACGGTCCCATTATATATGAGCAACAGATCAATTCTGGATGAACATACGTTTTGACACATAAATCTCTTCAAATACTGAGTGAAATATCCTCCCTTCATCTTACATCTTCACTATTTTATTTCGGAAAGGATCAATTTTTTCATCTTCTTCCACGTTTCTTTTTAGGCTCTTCTAACGCGTATAGATTAACTTTGATTTAAGCCATGACGACTCAGACATCCTTCTGGGCCATACATTGCCACTTCCTATTCCAGAAATTTCATCAAAGCTGAGTTTCCAATTACGTAAGAATTTGCATTCTTTTCTCCATTTTAAATGACTCTCTCAACTGCCTTTCTGCCTCCACCTCATCTCTTTCCCCGATTTTTCCACATCACTAAGGAAAATCGTGTCACCAACTTAAGAGTGGTTTTAGCAGTTTCATTCTGCTCCAGATAAACATCTATCCATCTCTCATCCCCGATTTCCCCCTGAAGACCCGTTTCTCCCATCCCAACTCGGTAAACATATAACGTCTCCTTTTTCCTCAACGTTTCTTGTTAAGCTGAAAAATTGACCGACTTCCAACCCCTACCGAAAGAGATGAAACACCTCAGCTTCATTTGAAAAGGAGGAGGGTTTGAAATGAAAAAGAGGCTCGCTTTGTAGCAAAGGTGAGAGAGAAAGATCTGTGTCTTTTCGGAATCTGTGAGGTGACAGAAAGGAGAAGACGCCAAGAAAGATACAAAAGGAGATTCAAGAGTTAGGCATCCACAGTTTTAAGCCAATGCCAGATATTCCCTCAACCTTATCCTTTCGAGAACTTTTCTCCATCTCCCGCAACATTCCAGCCACTCTCTCTCATAGGCTCTCACACACCAAATTTATCAATGTAAATAAACAAAATAAAGATATAATACACTCAATACAATAAAGATATGAACACACTCCTTATCAAGAATTACCCTAATACAGTTGCTATTATCTCTATTAATTTATATTGACTAACAAATTTTACCCGGTATATTATGCGGGACCCTGGGGAATGTGTACGAAAATAGTATAAGGACCTGAATCTACGAGGATTTACACTACGATGCAAACACGCCGCAATCTGCAGCGAGCAAAAATATAACTAACCGTTTAACCTAGTCTTTGCAACAACTACCCTCCATTAACATTTTACTTATGAAAACTGAACTTTTAATATAATTTCATCTTATTTTAATAATCTGACTGAGCCATCTTTATACATTTACTTTAATTCAAGGCGCTACAATTCTCTCAACTTTAATTGTCTCGTGTGCATATCTGTTTGCTGATGATCAATAAATTTGGTTTTCCATCAGCTTCTTTCATTTACAGTAATCCTTGTAATAGAATTCTTCGGAATATCAAACTGGAGAATAAAATAAACATGGATACCATAATTGCAGAATCTTCCCTAAAAATTCGGCATATTTTCATACTGATCTGAATCAATATTTAAACGAAAAGTACAGTATCTAAAGATTCATTTCTATCAATAGCAGAAGATTGGATGACTTAACAGGAAACCGGCGGCTTTCAAGCCTCAAGCGATTTTACTTCTCTTTCGTCTCGGCCTTTTCAGCAGACTCAGACGCTTGTATTATTTTCATTATCACTCATTGAACGAGGTAATTGAGAGAAATAGAAAACATATTCCATTCAGTACCGTTGTTGTTCATCTCGGATACAGGGAAAGCGCTACTCAAGCACGGCCTGATAGCCTAAATATGATCCGACCCAAAAAGATTCCCATATTTCTTCTCTTCCGGAGAAATTTCTAATGACCTCAATCATGCACAACATTTCTCCGTACGATTTACATCCCATTTCTATACTCCAATCTGTATCATCAATAAAAGTTCCACTTATTTCATTTGACAAGAAAAAAATAGCTCCGAATGACACAATGAGACTAAAGGTTAATAAATTGGCAACCACTTAATCGTCTTTCGTGAAAAGAGCATTTTTAGTATTAAATCCACCCGTATTAGCGAGTCATCCGACTTAAAATTACCTCTACAACCTCAGCTCCCCTACCCTACCCTTTTAGACGTCACTGGTGCTAGTTCCGTCATCTGCCATTGGAAAGAGCCTTTTTCCTCGCTTTCCGACCTACACGAGTGTGTGTGTTGCCGGATCAAAACGGATGCAGACGAAGGAAAAAAAGGAATGGATGCAGAATAACATTTTTTGCAGTATTCACACAACCGAAGGATTTCCCTTTGATAGCTCAAGCAAGGTTTCGAAAAAAAGCATAGAGAGCGTGGATGTCTAAAAAACATTCGGAGATCGACGTCATTCTTTTTTCTGCTGCGCTCCGCTCAATCAGGAATCGTGTCACATTTAACAAATTTTATGCAGATTCCGGCAATGTACAATTTAGAGATATTTTTTAAACGCGCTAGATAACGATGAGTCATTCTTAAATAGTCATTTCTTATATTAAATCAAAAAATTCTAGTTATCAAATCTCCTAAATTAAATCAATATGTAATGTAATACTGTATGTACATAATTATAATTGTTGACTGGATCGCTATGCTTAAAATATTGAAAAAAACAGAAAAACCTTTATTCAGAATTAAAATAAGGATTACATGTAATAGCATAAGTATTTTTAACATCTTAGCCATACACGTGCACATATCTTATGTAAATTATAATTTTTCAATAAACTTGTTTTTCTATTGATAATAAAGAGGGAAAATAAAACCATAATCAAAGAAAAATATAATACAAAACCGTTAAGGTAAAAAAATATGAAAGAGTGAGGGTATTGTGAACGTAAACTACCATTAGAGGTATTACTATACACCTATTAGACAATATTTTTCGACGTCAAATGAAATTGAGGAACGTTTACAAAATACGTATTTCTTGCAGCAAAGAACAACAGTTTTCAGTCCAATTATCCAACTCCATACCAAGTATTTCAAGTTCGTCCATTACTTTAGGCGGTATATTTCTTAACTTAAATAACAGTATGAATAAATACAATTATCCTTGGTACTCCATCATGCTACCTCAACAACTAAAATAAAACAAACAAAAGAATGCAATTTTAATGTACATACTATAAGAGAATGCCATGAAATTATGGAATATCAGATCCATCAGTTATCAACGACTCTTTAACTATATATTAAAGATGTTATTCTTCGATTATGAAAATTCCGGTATCATTAAAAAATTTAACGTAAAATGAGATTCAGAGGGGTCTTTAAAGTAAACAGAGGAATTTTTCATCAATAACTTTCTTGAGTTCTCATGAATTTATAAATGTAAAGATTTATACATAAATAAATGCGCAGCCGGAACTTTGGTCCGCGGAGATTTGGTCCCCTACGATTTGGTCCCACGACAATTTGGTCCCGCTACGATTTGGTCCGCGACGATTTGGTCCGCGGCGGCTGGGTGCTACGATGATTTAGTAACGACACGCGATAAATTTTTTGTTGGGCAAGGCTGAGATTTCTCATAATTAATTGTTATTGTTGTTTCTGGATAGAATTCAATAGTTTTGTTAGTATTTAACCTTTTGTTAAACAATAATTAGAAGTATGC
>KZ308307.1:645850-846480 GCA_000376725.2 Ladona fulva
CCTTACAAATAACCATTTCCGTTTGTCCATTTGAGTAATCTTTCTGTAACTGCCAGGAGATTTATAGCAAACGTCAGCGTCCTGAAATTGTCTACCCTACTCTTCTCCCAATGATTTCGATATGAACAATATCCTTTTAGCTACATAAATTTGTTATTGTAAATTTCTATGGTTATTTGCAGTCTCTCTTCCTAAATACCATTCAAATTAATCATCTATGCCAATTTCCTCCCTTCGATATTTATCTCTGAAATAAAACTCATTTATCTCGGGATGCGTATTCCTTGCGTATCAAAGACTTTAATGTTTACATAAACAATACTTGTGTCATATTTTTATGTCCGGATAACTGTTTTCCTCCCCTATTGCACGCTCCGATTCCAGTAAGGCATACTTCTAATTATTGTTTAACAAAAGGTTAAATACTAACAAAACTATTGAATTCTATCCAGAAAGAACAATAACAATTAATTATGAGAAATCTCAGCCTTGCCAAACAAAAAATTTCTCGCGTGTCGTTACTAAATCATCGTAGCACCCAGCCGCCGCGGACCAAATCGTCGCGGACCAAATCGTAGCGGGACCAAATTGTCGTGGGACCAAATCGTAGCGGACCAAATCTCCGCGGACCAAAATTCCAGGTGCCAAATAAATGTATGTTCTAGAATACACTAATCACCAATCGATGAATGTTTCTCATTCATGAAAAACACAATGGATACGTAAAATTATTCACCTAAATAAATTGTTCAAATAAATATGTTTCGTAATTTTCCTTGAATTTATTGAGGTTATTTTATCCTTAAAACTCTTATAAATAGAATTATAAAAAAAGAACGGTTATGATAACTCGTCGAAAATTAAACTCACTGCATTCAAATAATTTACAAACCTAATCTCCGTTTAATCATAAGAAGCTCAATGAGTTGAGTACTCATTTCCTACCATTCAAAATCCAAAGGCCAAGGACAAATGATGCATAAATGGGTCAAACAAGTAAAAAATTTAGCGCCTCAGATATCTTTTCTAATATTCTCTCACATTCTTGGGGCATTTTTGTAAACGAGAAAGACAATGCCTGACATTTTCTTTACTACGCCACTTTTCTCTCCACCTCGTTCGAGCCCCAAAAGTATAATTCTCTTTGTCTGACGTAATCCCTTAGACGTAATAATGGGCTACTTCTTGTCAAACTATTAACATAAAACTTGCTTCGTTTCTTCTGTGTCAAATAATATTTTAATCGTCTCTTTACGCACTCCATAGTGCCAAACCACTTTTCCGCCATAGTTCCCGAGTGTCAAATAGCTAAATACAAAATATTTACAATTGTAAATAAAAATTTTAATCCTATATANGTTTAGAATAATGTATATACAATTTAAATTACAATTGTACGACAACTGTGTCCGAAGATACAAGGAAAATAAATATTTAAATTAATGTAAACTCCTTGCATTTCTTATGCTATTTTGAAGGGAATTCCAAAGATTGGTTGCAGAGACAATGAAAGATCTTTGGAAAGCCGTAGTTTTGTGAGAGGGGTAATAGAAGTAATCATCAGGAGTCCTTGTAATCATGCGGTAGCTGACTGAAGGTCTACTTGTAAAATACTCAAGTAGATAGTTGGGTCTTTTATTTTTGAGATCGGAGTAAATAAATACACCCAAAAGGTATTTTCGTCTTGAGTGAGTCCTCAGCCAACATAGTACATTTAAATATGGACTAATATGGACTATCTGTCTTCTTTATATCGAATATGAATCATACAAAGGAATTAATTAGGCGTTGCATTCTAATATTTAATGATTCACGTAAATCATTATAAACGAGGCAAAAGTAATCAATAATTGGAAATATCATACTTAGGAATATTTTTTCCAAAAACTAAATCTAAATCTACATTAGTACCCTGCAAGCCGCCTTTCGGCGTGTGGCAGGGGGTGCAAGCACCATGAATTTACTTCGTTAATCTATTACTTTCGCGTATCGCGTAAAAATGAATTCTTGTATCGATTCGTTTTAGCATCTATTTCTCTGATCTTTCTCGCAGTGTCTGAACGGCCTATGTAACATGGGGGGCGCATTATGTCAGCTACATCATCTACGAACATGCTTTCTCTAAATTTATCAAGGAGATTTAGTCTTTGTCTAAGCCTTCTATTTTCTATAGATTCCCATCCTGCGTCCTGAAGCATTTGCGTTACACTCACTGTCTTGTCGTAACAATTCTTTACAAAACGTATCGCCTTCCGTTGCACTTTTTCTAATTCCCGAATACAGCACTTCTCTGCAGGGTCCCATACACTACACACATATTCCAAGTGAGGCCTGACCAACGCAACATAACATCTCTCACGGACTTTTTCATCGCTTCTACCGACAATTCTCTTCACAAATCCAAGTTTTCTAAGCGCTCGACCACATATTTTATGGATGTGGGTACCCCAGCTTAAGTTAATAGTGAGGGTTACTCCAAGGTATTTCACCGTTTCTACTGTTGATAAAGTTTTACCTTGGAGCCTGTACGTATAATCGTTGGCATTATTTTTCCTTGGGAAGAAGTTCATTACTGAACATTTATCTATGTTGAGTTCTAATTGCCAATCATCGCACCATTTCATAATTTTATCTAAGTCGCATGATAGGGTTAATCTATCCTCTGAGTTTCCTATTTCCCTGTAAATGACCCGTATCGTCCGCAAATATCCTAACTTTACTATTAATGTTGCTGCTAAGGTCGTTGATGTATACTAAAAATAGTAACGGTCCTATTACACTTCCTTGTGGTACGCCCGAGGTCACTATAACCGATTTGGAACTTACACCATCTAACACGACTCGTTGTTCTCTATCGGTGAGAAAGTCCTTTATCCAATTTATTACCTTTGAATTGATTCCTGCAACTTGTAATTTGTACAATAATTTCTCATGTGGAACCTTGTCAAATGCTTTCCGAAAATCTAAAAATATCGCGTCGACTTGTTATTTATTTTCGGCCGATTTCAAAATGTCGTGAACTAACAACGCTATCTGAGACTCGCAGGATCGTGTCTTACGAAAACCGTGTTGGTTACTCACTATGAATTTGGACGTGTCGAGAAAACCCATTAAGGAGCTAACTGTTATATGTTCCATTATTTTTCCGCTCAGTGACGTTAAAGATATAGGCCTATAATTCGCTGGATCCTCCTTTGAGCCGCTTTTAAATATTGGAGTAACATTCGCAATTTTCCAATCTCTCGGAACTTTTCCTTCGTTCATAGATTTTTCGAAAATTATTTTCAGAAAGGGGGCTACGCTTTCCGCAACTTCCTTGAATACACGAGCTGGTATTTCTTCAGGACCAGGAGATTTATTAGAAAAGAGAAAACTAACGTTAAAATTGGAATAAATAATCTGCTCCAAAAATTTAAAACCCATAATCTGTGTCAGTCTGGTTACCTGTTAATTATATTACATTTTGTTTATTTGGAACATACCTAGCAAACACGATAGTTTGTATCCGGTTAAGCAAGCCAACTGCAACAACGAATAATCAATCTTCTCTCTACGTAGCTGTCATTGCACATCGCTACCACTTTCAGTCTTGCTACATGAATATTTTTACTAAATGTGAATTATTAACTAGTTGAATTTTTAATTTTGTCAAGCTAAAATATTATTATTTTTATTTTTTCATTGTCATTGTCATTACAGCATTGTCGCAATATATCAATTCATTCAACATAGCATCATGTCCCATCTTCCAATGGAATGTGTCCTTTTCTCCTTTCTCACTAAGATTATTTTTAATTCATTCTTTTTCAGAATTAAATTTAATTCGCTATATCCCTTCAGATTTTTCCGTGCATAGTATATCTCGTATCATCGGCCACGCTGAGATTTTCCCGGAATAATCGAAATCTTCCTAACATCCAGAAACGTTGCGACAAATACTTCTGCGCGAGGTTACGTTCACCTATCGGGTCTTTTTAACGCACTAGAATGCTGTATCATTCAACCCTCAAATATTCTACCCAATAGCGCATTTAAATTGTTTCCTCTTAGGAAATACACCTCCGAAAGTAACCATCTCACCATAAATGCAATCTTACTCCTCAATCAAAACAGAGTTCTTCGGTCTTGATTATAAGAGTATATTTAATAAACAAAACAATAATATATGATCATGGAGTAATCTTTAATGTTCCTCATTCCCAGAAGACCCTTTTCTCACCAATTACTATCTTTCCATTCACTAAATTCACTCTGCTTCTCCTAATCCGGTAAACCACTCCGCTCATTTTTTCATTTACCCTTATCCTCATCCACTCTTCACCTATTCCTAATTCCCTTTCCCACCCTTTGACCTTCTTCATTCCCTTACTTCCATACATTATCTTTAGACCTCCTTGTTCTCTTATTCGCGGCATTTCCACTTTCTTTATCAAAACGTAAAGCCTCCCCTCTAGCTTATAATTTGTCTCAGCATGCAGTAAACATGCCTCCGGAAAGGGGAAAAAGGAATTTGTTGGTTGCGTTCGCGGTCTTAGGGGGACGGGGCAATAAGGAAGAGGAATGGCCGATCCAGAGAATAGCATCCAGAAAAAAAGGAAAAAGTGTCATTGGAAACAAGAAGAGGAATGAATGATGAGCGTTTTGGTGAATATGAGAAGTAGAGTAGAAAGTCACACTCAAAATGGAGGAAATCTGAAGCGCTGAGGAAGATTTTATTAACGCGTTGGTAAAGTAAACCTGTGACTGGAACCGAACTATATTCATAAAACGAAAGAGATTTTCCAATAATTAAGAATTACTCATAAGCACTATTTGAAGATTCCCAATCACAGGTATATCTCTGGAAAAGTCCGTCAACAATAACATTTTCCAAAACGAATAAAAGTAACAGTAATGAGGAAAAAACATGGAAATCGAATTTTTGAATAAAAATAAAAGATCAGAACTTATAAGAATATTCCTCAAAAAACGATAATACGCTGCCATTTTGGAAGCTTAGGTGTCATAATCGGGCCGTTTGAAAGCAACGAAGGATTGCGTTGGCGACAAAGGGTTGCTCTGGAAACGCTTGGATGAGGAGAATGGGTAACATATCAATAAAGACGGAACGCTCTTAAAAAATATTTCAAAACACTGCGAGAGTGATAAAAGGAAGAATAGCGGTCAGCAAAGGATATATAGATGGATACACAAATTCGTATTCTTAAAAGTGATTCGACTTTTCCACCTTCGACTTTGACCTTCGCTAAGTTCATTTTGCACGCAAGCCCCCACCGGGAATCGAACCCGGGTGGACCCGAATCACTTTCACCGAGGACGAACACGAAGCCTACTTGGCTTTCTGGAACCCCTACACAAATTCGTTGATGAAAAAGGAATCTTGTTTTTTTTCTTCTGCAGGATTTTTAGTTTTTCTGCAATATTTAAATCACCACCCTTAATAAAAGAAGAGTTCTCTGAGCAAAGATAGTCAAGGAAAACACTAAGTGAGGCTTAATTTGGTAATGTTGCCTAACACAGAAAAACATTGTAACTTTTATTACACCACAATGTATTGTAAATACTCACATGCTTCGCAGCTAAGCTGATAACACAGATTTGCGAAAAGCTTGTTTAGCAAATAAGGGCCACTTCTGGTAGAGGAAAACTCCTGTGTTCCGCAATCCTCAAAAATCATTACTACCCTTTCCGGTAACATGAATAGTATTGCAGCATAATCATTAAACGCCAGATTTCCTAAGTGTTTTCACATAGTTATTTTAGCTGGTCAAACGTATCGCACCGGATGACTTACAAATCAAGAAATTGATCTCTTAATAAGAGGTATATCAGATTTCTCGATCAACGAATTGATTTCCTAATAACTTCCGTTTGTATCGAGAAAATTTAGGAGGCAATCTTAACCAGTCCTTTTTTATAAATCTCGATCTTAATCATTCTTATTCGCAGAAAATTGAAGCAGTTATCAGTTCCTCTGTATTTTTGATTCTCCATGATCTCCGCGCAAATCAACTCATTAAGGATACCAGATGAAGTTAATAGAAGAACATATTCCAAATGTATTATAGGCAGTACTACTGTGTAAGCGATATGTTACATTAGAGATGTGAAGAATTAGGTTGAACTGGCGATGAAATATCAGTGAGGAAATATTTCCCTACCAGCAGCGAGCATCTAAGCTTAAATCACTCGATATGGAAGATGCTTGAGGTTTAATATCCAACCGACTTTTGCTGGAAACTTTCACAAAGTATGGATTTAATCTCTGCTGCCACCGATACATGAAAATTTATATCTTTACCGTATTGTATTTATGAGGCAAAAATGAGAAAGCCCTAGAAATAGATCATATCTCTCAACACATAAGAGCGCCAATGCCACGAATGGGAATGAATAGGAAATAAAGAAAATATTAAACCCTAGAAGTATAGAAAGAGGACGAGCACGTACGCAAGATGAAAAGCTCGGCAATGTATTTTGCCGAAAGTAGTTGACTCATTTTTCAACGTCGAACCTACATAAGCACATAAACCGCAGGAAAAAACGGAGATGCGAGGGGAAAATTAAAAGGTTACCGAATGGAAACGGAGACTGCAAAAAGAAAAGAGAGATGGGACGTATTGGAAAACGAAGAGAATAGCGAGAGTGAGCGGAGGAAAATACGGAAAGAATTGTGAATGTTACACAAAACGGACCTTTGAGGAATCCCTTGGTTTTTTAAAAGGGAGAACTTTGGCGGAAGCGAAAAGGTAGAAAAGGGTAGATTTTGCCCACTTTCTGCCACCCCCTCAACCACTCTTTCACCTTTGTTCTCCCCTCTTTTTGCATCAACTTGTTCCACAGGCCGGAGAGAGCGAAAGGTTTTTCAGTTACGAGAGGCGAAGAAAAACCTGAGAGGAAATTAAAATAGGCTCAAAAAGTGGGGAAAGGAAGAAAAGATGAAGGGGTTCAGGGGAGAATTTCTAGAGGATAAAAAAAGGGTTAAACCTCGAAAATGCTAACGAGCTGTTAAAAATCAGCACTTTGAAAATGATTTTATTAAGGCTATTTTTCACGGCTGAGATTGAAATAATTTCTAGTGTGCGAATACTCGCTGTCTCGGAGGACTTAAATGGCTTATTCGTGGAACATTTATGGCAACGGTTTGAAAAATAATGGAACAAGTTATTCATGAAGAGAACACTATAAAATGAGTCTGGTATAGGTAGTGTTTAGTTCTCCTCGATATTAGTATTCAATTTATGGAACAATCAAAAAAAAACAAAGGAATCTCACAGAAAAGATTTATTATTTAAGGGTATAAATATTTGTACAATTTACATTCATGATTTTTCTATTTTATAAAATTTTGTCAGTACATAATTATGTCTTTGCAAAGAGGCATTTAAAGCCTGTTAAATATATTTAGAGGATTATCTACTCATAAAGTAATTGCTATTACTAAATTATTATTGCCCCAACTAGCATGCCATTGCACGAACAAAAATTGATCGAGTAACACAATCGAATCCTTCAATGGCATGGGGAGTATTATTAGGACGGTTGGTTCCGAATCCCACCACCGTCTTAATATGATAGGAACGATGGCGCACAATCTGCTTTAGGGTTTCTATTTCGGGCAGGAAGAGGAAAACTAACCTAAATAAACCTAGTAATTCTTTCATTTTGTCGGATAAGGCAAACAACATGTTTCCAGTCAATTTAGATGTTTCACTTCACTAATTAGTACGCATTGACTGTAAAATATGGACTATTTTAAGATGAAAAGCTTTTTTTTTAAAGGATTAAATCGCTAATTACAAGGAGGTTGTAAGTTTACAGCATTGTGTCTTGAAGATTACTTGTAATATTTATAGAACAATCGAAACTAAAATATTCGAGATAAATACACAAGCACGCAACGTTCGGAGGACACATCTCTCTTAATAATTCATGCCATCAGAAGTGGTGGTAAATAGAAGAGTGGTGGGAGGGGACAATATATAAGCTTGAAAGAGGGATAGGAAAGGGATCGAGTGACAGTAAAAAAGGATGGGGCAGGCGTGGAGAGAAATATTCCGGAGTAATTAATGAGAAAGAGGAGAGAATCGACTTTGCCGTTCGATCCCTCCCTCGCACGTCGTTAAGCCTTTTAACCGACCACTTCTCCGATGGTTGTGCCCCGTTGCGATTCCAAAAACGAATCTATCCCTCTCACAGCTTTCTCCGCCACGCCCCCTTGCCTGGGCCTTCCCCTTGCATATCCACGTTCATCTCCTTTATGATCCCTAACCCCCCATATTTCGCATTTTCCTCATAAACTCTGAGTGGGAGGATCGCAGTATTTTCTTTGTCTATGGTACAGCTGATATCCCTACTCCTTTGTGACCAGATCGAATTACACTCGATCCTTAAAGGATATTACTATCTCTGGTTAAATATTTATGAGACAATCTATCTCTTAGAGTCATTATTTAATTCTTTAAAATTAATTTATTTCTTACAACTCTTTTTGAATATTTTGAAACACATTTACTTTTTGCATGTCTCTATTTTACTTCGCTTGTCCACACAAAGATAACTGAGTACTCTACCAAACTCTTACCCAGTCGGCTCCGTTTGAACTCTTTAAATTCTCGCCTTCGTCTTTCTCACTTCGGTAACAAGATCATCAGTTAAGAAAGTAAGGACGAAAAAGCAGTAAGCAGATCAACCCAATTGAAGAGATTATTCTACAAGGAGAAACAACTCCTCACAGAAAAATATAAAAAGCTTGGATGAATAGAAAAGATTCGAATAGAGTATCCATTTTTAGTAGACTATCATTACAGCCGAGAAGAAAACATTAGATGCAGACCTAGTAACTAGTGAAAAAACCTTCGAAAAGTAAATTTTAAAAACTGCTGAAATTATTGATAGAAAGAAAAGTAGAATTAACTGGACACACACTAAAACGCGCCACTCTTTTAAAGACAGTATTTGAAGAAATCGTGGAAAGGAGGAGTTGCACATGATGATCGATGTTGCTTTAGGAGAAGAATTGAGATTTAGACGTTCTTGTCTATTTTTAAATCATATAAACTCAAGAACAGAATTGCAGAAGCAATATCTCTGCTTATATTTAGCATATATATACATTAAATTAGCATAGATTTATATTAGTAAAATTTGAAATTTATTTACACCCACTACATATTTACGCTAACTACCTTAAAATATTCACTCAAGGATAATACTATTTCATATAAATGTTTGTATTTTCTATCAATGTATAAAAATAAAAGTTTTAAATAAATATTATGAAAACTGAGTTATACTTTAAAGAGCATCAGTAAGGATATATTTAACAATAAACTTAAAGATCAAAATACAAAGATACAAAAACCCTTCCAAGGAAGACTTTTCTTTATTACGTACAAATCTCTGCATTTGACCCCTTGAAGGTTAAATGTCCTGAAAGTTGAACTAACAGAAGAATGGAAATTAATGTTTATTATTAGTATTCGATAAAAATATTTATATAAAAATTTTCTTAAATGTTATTAATTTATTATAGTATTTAATATATCTTTTCGTGTCTGAAATTTTTCATTCCTAACAGTATATTACTATGAAGTCAGTCATAAATAACTAACTTGGGATTAATAAATAACTAACGTGGGATTTCCAAAGCAAAAAAGTTAAAAATTCATGCTAAAACCATTTTTCAAGAATTTTGTCGAAAGTCGCTACATTTCATATTCGTCTACTTGCCTATCCATCTTCAAAAGCTTAAACGATCGAGAATGTTCGCTTTTGCAAAGAATAAGATTTTATCTTCGCGCTAATGAGAGGAGGCAAAGAGGGTTTCAAGTAATCATTCTCTCCTTACGTTATCGAATTACACCAAGAGTTGTAACCAAAGGAAAAATACTCCTGATTCAATATTCTTACAAAATCCTCCGCTGAAATTTTTAGGCAATCCTTCTTAAATTCTTTTGAAAAAAGAGAAAATTTCGAAACCACAAAGAGAAAGCGCTCATGTCTTTCATAGTAAGGCATCTGAGGAATCCGAATGAACCGAATCAATTATAAATGATATGGAAATGACTTTTGAGGGTTCTCTCTCAAGGGAAAATAAATAACCCTAGAAATGTAGGAAGTTGACTAACTTCAAGAATCTTGCTAGATGATCTAATCGTTCAATTCTGATTCTTTTCCTATCTGTAAAAAGAAGTCTTAGTTCATCCCGCTCGTCTTTAAGCAATAGTATTGCTCATTCCACATTTGATCATTTTAAATGTCTGTAAAAAAAAACATTGCTACAAAACAGATTGTAGCGTTTTTTAATAACAGTATTAATCGCATAAACAAGAAAACAAGTCAATTTGTTTTATTTTACAAAACTAAATTATCCCTATAAAGTTGCAAACATCAATTTAGGAAGAAAATTTTATGAAACATTCGCAATGTTTTCGAAAATAGCGATTTTGATCCAAAACCGGCGCATTGTTGAAGAAAACCGTCAAGATATAGATAGAATAGTTTTTACCGTAACTAGTCAGTCATCGTCACTAGAAATGGCATAGCTTAAAGTCGATAAAAGTAAAATTGAATACAGAAAACATTTTGAAATTCAACAAGAAAGTCGTGTACAAGATCATAATGTATAATGTCTGAGGTAAGGAAAAACAAGATTATATTACAAATACTGTAGGCAAAATAGCCAGCTGAATTTGACATCAGAATAAAAAAAAATGATTGCACAGAAATCGTAATGGTCATTTAAGAACAAATAAATTCCTCGGCTTCAATAGATAAAAGGACCGTGATTTTATGATCTGGGCGTTTCAACACCCAAAGGGAACGTTTGGAATGAACTCGCGGATATCCGGGCAACAAATCCAATTCAAAGAGAGACTGGATATCGAAAAACGGTCGCAAAAGCCACGCAATCTACGTGTTTACTCTTTTCAGCAATGATGACATTTCCGTATACTCGGACGAGCAGTTAAACAACTTTATCAATGGTCGTACGAGAGCACCCAAAATAATTGAATGTAAACTTACGCATCGAATGAGCCGATACGACGGTAACAGTGAAGGAAACATGAAGGTAAAAAATGTGTCGTACGATGGGGAAGTTTGTTTTCCGATTTAATCCAAATGCTGGCAGATTCAGTAGATGATGCCGTTGGCGATTTTCATCCCATTGAAATTGACGGAAATGCGTTATCCAAAGTCAATGAAATACATCAAAATGTTAATATACAATTTTAACGGTATTTCTGAACAATCGAAAAACTATCTTTCGAACGTTATACCCATACTGAATCATTCAAACCAATTCAACTCAAAAGGATGCCATAGCCACATTAAAATTAAAATAACCCTTACTTTATCAGAACATACTAATAGCTAATTCCGTAAAACATTTACTGCAAAATTTCATTCCAGCATTATCACATATGAAAAATATTGAAATATTTACTTTACTCCTACTTAGGCCTATGCCTTTTTCATCAGTACCTTATAGGACATTTTCAATTCGAAGCGTGAACGTTCCTTCTGGGTAAGAAATTATAGGACTTTGAGATGTACATCGATAGCATCTTTATCTACCCTACAAGCCGCCTTTCAGCGTGTGGCAGGAAGACTAGCGCTTGCTAAATGCTCATGCTGAACATGCACCGCATCTACTTCGTTACTGCAAATACTATATCTTCATTAAAAGGTCTTAAATTTTGTACATTAACATTAAAATGTAATGTATGACCTTCATTACACTTTAGTGTTTAGAATAAAAAAGCTTTTTAACTGGAGTATTGACTTAAATTTCGTCATATTTTTGATAGGTGGCGATAATAAATGGTAAATTAACACGTAAGCACTGATTTTTCTTAAAAACATAAATTAACGTATTGCAGGTACAGAGAAATTTTTCATCAAGGAATAAGTTAAGATCCACTATCACACAGAGTTCCTACTTCGCAAATTTTTAACATAAAAAAAAACCTTTACACCTTTTCAAAATATTTAATTATATTTCTTACTTGAAAAACCATAGAACTTTCCGGATGAGCCAATATTACTCCGAAAATATTGTTACGTAAATTTTATTAGTCGTAAAAATGAAGTATTACGTTAAATTAATGGGCTACTAACATATATTCATTGCAGGAAATGTAACTTTAAAAATGACGATCGATTTCGAAATTGCTCAAATTTTAATTGAAACGCAAAAAGTATGAACAAATGGTTGTCATCAGGTAAGATATCCTAGTGCTACAGTACTGAACGTAAAGGCTAATTTACTGAAAAAACTCTTACTACTTTCGAGGATCTATTATACTCATAGTGTCACTTATTCCAATAACGCATCAACTTACGGACAATCTGATCCTTATGAAATTCGAGCGGAGAAGAAATTAATTTCGTTTGCAGGGAGAAAGCTTTCCCACCGAGAGAAAATCACTCCACCACGGGATAATCTCTACTCTCGTAATTAGAACCGCTTCCTCGGGAGACTCCATTCGAAAACAATCCTTGCGAGCGAGCTGCACATCAAATAAATTACGTGATTATACGACATCCATCGTCCATCCCTTTCTGAGCCATATCCTTTTGCTAGAACCTCGTTACTATGGAGTCTGCGATGATCATTTTCCGCCAATTAGGGGAGGCTTTGATCGATCTACCGGCACATTGCTGACAGTATGAATCTGTTTGCGCAATTGAGCAGAGCTCCGCAAACGTATGAATGTTGCCACCGCAATCCCTCAAAGGCGGATGTTATCGTGTTAGACGCCAAGTACAACGAGATGAGAATGTACAGCGAGGGGGAAAAGGCAGGTTCAATCTAAAAGTGTTTCCAGGAAAAACTTCCTTCCTTCCGAAACGATGGAAAGGTAACGCAATGAGAGACAAAGGAAATACCTCTCATTATCAAATTGTGAGGCCGATTAATTTAAACATACTATGGATATTATGTGTTTGATATGATATATCATCATTCCTTTTGCTAACTAGTACTCACAGTATTTCCTCTAGTTTTGTTTCCTTTAGCATACTCGAAACGATAACCCGAAAACATGTTGCATCCTTTTAAATATGTTCCTTGAGAATTTTGATTTTATAGTGAAATCACTGTACTTTACCTCAAGGGTCACGCAGTAGCGAGAAAATTAATTTTCATATCAGAATCTAACCTAATGTTTAATTAATTAATCTAATCAAGAGATAAATAACTCGAGAAGAAATATAAATATACAGATGCGATTCAAACTCACGTTTAATATTTCTTTCCCTGTTCTCGAGGTACATCACCGAAAAATAGAAATTGGAGGAAACCTTCTCCACCTCCTTCAAATTCAAGTTTCATAGATACGCTTATGCTCATAGTATGCTTAATGGTCATTGAAAGCTTCTTAATTCAGTGAAATGTTTTATATATCTGAGAGAGTACGACGTTCATTATTATCATTGTAAATATCGAATTTTATTTTCAATTTCACTTAAGAGGAGACTGATTTAGACATAGCTTTGCAGGGATCATCGTATGCCAGGAAAAACTCTGGGAATAAATAGAAATGAAAATCGGTGACTAAGATCTAAACCTAGATCTTCCACCATTTGGCCTCCCTAAACCTACTGAGATATCACACAGAACAGTCTCATTTAGGGTTGTCAACTCCTGATGATTTGATTCCGGGAGTTAATCATTCCAAAAGTAGTAAATTCCGGGGTGAAATTCAAAGTATAACTTCAACAACCGTAGAATAAGTACTCTTCATTAATGAACAGCGTAACAGTACAATTTGATCATCGTTGAACTAACTCCACCCATAAATGAAATTTGGACGATTTGACGTAATTTCCGCAACAGAATCGTAGAAATTATTTGAAAGCGTCACTGTGCCCTGATACTTACAAAATATTTCCACGTATCTAGGGAACCTAATTTAGATTCCTCAGGGATATTGCTGAAAGTAAACTTGTCTAATTTTTGAAATATTGCCAAAGTAAATAAATTAAAATAAAAAGCGTGAGACGAGTGTGACCGAGTAAAAGTGGGAGAAAAACACCTCAATCCGGTGGGTGGGAGATTTAAAAAATATTTGTCCGATTCCGAGAGTTTTCCGGTGAATCCGAGAGAGTTGGCAGCCATAGTCTCATTCCGTTTATAGTTTCCCTTCCGTCAGAGGATAGGCAAAACAAAATTTATCTTCCAGCAATCTTTCCCTTTCGCCTCGTTCCCTCACTGATTTTGTTCGCCCTCGATCTGTCTGGACTACTACTTGACGTATCCCGTATATTCCCCACGCATTCAGTATAATGAACGAATACCTATTCATATAACATAATTACTACGTCTCTCGCATAAAAAAGAATCCATCGATGAACAAAAACACGAGCTACCTTACTAAAGTTATCCAGATAACAAAACCATTCACTTTATCCTCGGATTTTACGATGCGATCCTCGAGTTAACTGAGGCGACCCCGCTCCGAAAACGAGACAGGTAGCTTCACATATTCATGGCCTGCGAAAGACGTGATTAATCATCGCACCTAAGTAAGAGAAGCAGCCGCATTATCCAACGGGTATACAGGTCCTCCGCTCCGGATGTGGGCGTACACTCCCTCCTCTCGTTCCATCCGGCGAGAAGGGTCATATGGGCGATTCCCACGGCTTATAACGTAATAATCGATCTGCAGAAGGCTTGCTCTCGCGATAAAGTCAATCTCCAGCCGGCAAAGGACAGGGGACAGCTCAAATGCCCTGACTTCTGTCCCTTTTGGACGGTCCAGAAAGCGCCAAAAGGCTCGAGACGGACAGAGGGATAAGCGACTATAATCGAATGAAGGAAGAGGCGTCCGTCCCATATATCATCCATCGTCAAACAGTCGCGATGCGGTAAAAAGGTGAGATTTCGCTCGCAGCGATTCAATTGTTTCCGAGAAACGCGATACTTTTATCTCTCTTGCATAGCATTAGATAACATGGACTGTATAGCAAAATGTCGATATTAAATATTGAAATTTTATTATTTGTTAACATATTTATATGTTTCCCAATCCCTGGACGATTACAGTGGTGGACGTAAGCAATAACAATGGACATACATTCCCTAACACGAAAAATACGATTAGCCGGGACTCTAACCCGGGACCTTGTGGTTGGAGCGCTAGCGCGGTAATCACTCCGCTCCGCGGTCGACGGTAAAAATAACATAATGAATTAAATTTAAACAAAACGGAATGCTTGTATTTTTGAGAAATGGTTGCAGATTTCAATATAGAAGTATATATGTACATGTTCATGTCTGCGTACCTTATTGATCAATTAGGCAGAAAAGTAAGTTGGTAGCAGTAAAAGTCTACGAGTAGAAAAAATAATATTTCATGATAATGACCTTAGAGTCAAAAGGTTAATTTATCATTATGAACAAGAAGATAGGTGGATGCTTCAGGTAACAATTTCCTGCGATACGGAATGGAAATCCAATGCAAATTAGCCTGGAATTTGTAGACATGGACACATCATCCTTGATGAAATATCCAATGAAATGTTATTTCCACAAAAGTAAAATTTAATTTAAGTCAAGCTACTCTCGCTATCTAAAAAGCTGAAAATTCACAATTAAAGTAGACACTGTAATAATTTGTGATAGAAAATGTTTTATTATCTTTGCCACTGATATCCATTCTATTTGCATTTACAATTATTGAAATAAGAGAAAAAAACCTAATGAAGAACCGTTTGGAGTTATACGAATAAGGAGGGAAAGAAATATAGGTGTACCCTAGGCGAAGGATATATTCAAGGAAAGGAAAATATTATAGGGAACTTTAAAAAACCATCACTTCGCCCATCTCCAAAGGCAACTGCATGATCCTAAGCAGGGGCGCTGCAAAGAGGGTCTATAGGATTCAAATCCTAATAATTATTGATTGTACACATAATCATATCACTATCATTCGTATATCTAATTATAACTACCATAAGACCAAAAATTTAAACCTCTGGAAAGCGATAAAATATAATTATTGTTACGCTGAATAAAAAGTAAGTTTGAGTAGTACAACCGTGCATCAGTATCTTTTAACAATGCGTTTTTGTATAATTAATCCTGCCCCTGGTTAGTAGGTAAATTTGTGCTCTCTCACTGCCCTCTAAGAGGTAAAACCTGTCTCCGCCCCTGAATGTAACCTATAATTAGACAAATGAATAGTTTCCTAAGAATTCAAACCAATCGTGACCTAATACATCTATCTACCATAGTACCGAACATGTACTAGATTTTACCCCACAGTCTTAAAGCCTCCATTAACCATCATCAACATCCATGAGCATAAAATCCAGAAAACCGAGGCCAATAAACGCTGAGATAAAAATCACTCAGGCAAGAAAAGGAAACGGATAACGCCCTCCATTTTTCCAAAGCTTAAAATTGAATACGAGGGGAAAAAATAATGCGGAAAACACCCCGACTGCGCGTGACAATGATCAAATGATAAATTAAAGCGATTCGAACGCCCCGCAAAAATTCTGATTCCGGTCGAAATCGCATCGGAGACAGACGCCTGAGTGTGTTGATGACAAGCGCTCGTCATCGTTTAGGAGGATGAATGGACGGATCGATAAAGCAGACGAAGTGAAGATCAGATAGGAGGGGCAAAAACGTTGAATGGCTATAATGATGTTGAGCATCAGAGACCGCGGGCAATCCACAGAAACGATATACTTACCTCTCGATAAACGATATATTTAGCAAATTACTTTGGTAATCGCGCTTCATTACTTCATTTCTATTATTGACGATTTTTTTCTGTTTTTCGACAAAAATGAGAGCAAATAATCCCCAAAGGTTTCCTTGAATAAACTGATTTCTGAAGTGAAACTTAACGAGGCAAAATAATTAAATTAACACGATTCGGAAATAATGAATCAGTGATTTTGAAGGGGCCATTAAATTTGCAANAACAAAATCAACCAATTAACCGTCGCCAATCCCTTGTTTATTTCACCGCGGTACAGAGGACTGCAGCGTTAAATCAATAGTGGCCTCTTTTTACTTCTGAAAGGACGGAAACTGAAAGAGAAAACCGCAGCTTAAGTGATTTTACGTAGAACCTCCGTTTGTTCTGCAGGCATATTTATCCTCACTCAACTTTTTTTTCCGATTTTTACTTAGCAAATGCTCAACGAAATCAAAGCGAACCAATGTAGTTAATAATAATGAAAAACCGATTTTCGGATGTTTTTCTTCTACTTGTTCCAAATGAGTGGCAAATTTTGTTGATATATAGTAACATAGTTGTAGTTGCCGATAAAATTATCCGAGGATAAATGTTGTCAAGCCGAAAGCTATCTAGTTTGGCAAAAAAATCGAATGATTTCAACTCTAGCATTAATAGTGAATGCATAAAAATGTTTGATGATTGGAGAATGGAATGTGATCAGTGGTTAAACAGAATTTATCAAAAATGGCAATGATTTCTGTAAACAGAAATGTGCCATGTTGTTGCATGGTAAAAAAAATTACGGCGTTTCAGAAGAATTCTGTGAGTGAGAACAACTTTGACGAGTTAAAGTAAGAAATTAAATTAGGACTACGACTTAAGAAACGGGACAGGTCTGAGTTGATGATGGCTGATAAATAAGTTAATGGGGACTGAAACTGATTCTACGAGAGCACGATGGACGAAATCTGTTCTTCTGTGTCTCTGAACTTTGAAAACATAAAGACAATCATGAATGAAAGCAGGATGACAAAGGTGGTGTAAAACGAGTGTGTGAGAGTAACCAAGAGAAAGGAAGATCAAGAAATATCTGTGAATACAAAGAACAACATTCTGAATAGAAATAACCCACGTAACCTGTAAATTTAAATGGAATTGTAGGAAAGATGCTTGGATGCGTCTCAAAGGAAAGAAGATTCCAAAGATAGAGAAGCATAATGAAGAGCTAAGGAACTGCTTGTTTGCAAATCCAAAAAGAGAGTACTGTAAATTTTACGCCACACAACTAACTAACTTCATTGCAAAACTCAATCTTTGTCTGTATATTTAGCAAATTACTTTGCTAATCGCGCTTCATTACTTCATTTCTATTATTGTCGATTTTTTTCTGTTTTTCGACAAAAATGAGAGCAAATAATCCCCAAAGGTTTCCTTGAATAAACTGATTTCTGAAGTGAAACTTAACGAGGCAAAATAATTAAATTAACACGATTCGGAAATAATGAATCAGTGATTTTGAAGGGGCCATTAAATTTGCAAGAGTGTTTTTCGATCAAAAGATAATAAAATATAGAATGAAATATAATTTAAAGTTTGCAAATACTCTTGGTACGCCTAAATAATTCCTAAATCACTGAAAATGGAAATATTGAATATTAAATAAATTCATAGATCTCTTCACCCGTATTTATTAACCGTTCATTAAGACATTCGCTTATTAACTGGTGTGATCAAATCTATCAGAAAAATACATTTCATCCACGTATTATAAAAATGCATCCAGAAAAAATATGAAAGAGAGACAACAAATCTAAATAATGAAGGTAGTATTTATTCCTAAGACTCTTTGAATGATACAAATACAACAAAAAACAATACAGAGTTGAAATTATAGAATGTTCAGTTTATGAGCCAACATAAGGCGTGAAAAGATTAGAAAACTTTCCGGAACGGAAAATATTCATCAATAAACAAAATTTCCATGTTTGCAGTCAACAATCCTTATTCTTGCTTCGCAGAACCATGAAATTAATATGAAAGGATTAAATCTGCGTTTTCCATAACGAGGAGTGCAATGCTTACAGAAGGATTTTTACTGTAGCATTAGCGCAAATTTTACCGAGAGACTTCAATTCTAGAAGCTGACGTGATATCATCAAGCTTAATACTGTGTGACTATTTCAACTTTAAATGAACACTGCGAATAAATGTAACCGCCATAACTAGAATTTTAAATAACTCCTGCAATTTTATATTTCATACGTAATCGCCTATAACTAATAATCTTTAATTTTTTCTTTATGACTGAGTGAGTTGAATGAAGGCAAAAAAAGATTTGTCACAGCATATTCTTTTCATTCAATATAAATAACATCCTTCGTGGAAAATTATACAACATTAATCTATTTACTATAGATTAGCAATGAATTTGCCCATTACAATAGTTAATTTTATCTTAAATTTAATCCTTTAACATTTCGATCTGATCTATTTAACTCTTAGATTATATTTTATTCAATGTTTACGTATGGGAATAATCGTAAAGATCGATGTTAATACCTTCCTCTATTTTTTTTCGTTCTAAAATTTCTGATAATAACCCTAAAAAACCCTGAAGTAACCATTCGATGAAAAGCAGACTCCATCAAGTAATTCAAATCTCTCGTCTGTTTCTGTATCATCGTAAACAAGTAAACAAATTCCCTAAATTCATCCGGAATTCAAACACAGGGATAAATATAAAACCGTCATGACCACAAAGGTATCTCGCTAGTTGGAATAAAATAGAGATATTGGAACATTTTAGTTATACCAAAACAAGATTAAATGTAAAGAAAGGGCGGAAATAAACCTGATCAATATTTCATAGTGAAGTTACGGATGGCGCCGCCAAATAACATTACGTTAAAACAAAAATGCCCATGAGGCGCGTTCAAAAAATAAACCGGATTGCAAATGCATTCTGATGGGGTTTTTCTCTCAAACAAAACGGGTAAAATCATCCGCGTTTTTCAAATGGAATCAGACTTCATCCCCTCCCTGGAGGATGGCAAATATCCCCTATCGAAATCAATGCGGTGTAGATAAGAGCGAAACAAAATCAACCAATTAACCGTCGCCAATCCCTTGTTTATTTAACCGCGGTACAGTGGACTGCAGCGTTAAATCAATAGTGGCCTCTTTTTACTTCTGAAAGGACGGAAACTGAAAGAGAAAACCGCAGCTTAAGTGATTTTACGTAGAACCTCCGTTTGTTCTGCAGGCATATTTATCCTCACTCAACTTTTTTTTCCGATTCTTACTTGTTTCCGCACCATCAGCTCTGCCATCACGGTGGATACAGAAAACTGTCTCTAACATAAACACGAAAGATGTGCGGCCGTGTCGGATGTGCTGATGTTGGGTTGCATAATTCTGATTAGGTCTTCTGCAAACGTCCTTCGCTGAATAGATGAAGCAATCGCAGCCTATTTTCCGAACTCATTTCTTTCAAGGATTCCACAACCGGATTAGTCTGCATAGTTTGACATTTTTGGCTTCGATTGTTACTTCGTAGTTATTTTTCCTGAATACTCTTTGTCCTAATTGCTCACTCTTTCAACTTAAATGCGCAACATCTTAGAGACTGTTATTGTTATTCAATGGCAGATAAGTTTCAAAAATAATTTATTGTGCTATTCATCTCAATTACTAAATCACTGATAAATACCCAAAATATTTCATTCGTCCCCACTCAATTAAACGTATTTATTTATTTAATAGTGAAACGCTGTAATTTGGTCGAAGGAGCAGGTGGCAACGATCAAGGGGAATTAAGAAAAATAATCACGAGATCTGTCCGGCATTCGCCCAAAGATGGCAGGAGGCATGGTAACTTTTGTGTAAACAAAATTTAGAATCAAAACCAACGAGTATAAATAGAATAGTTCCACAATATCAATAGTAAATTATAGAATACTGGATTTTGTTAGATAAAAAGTATTAAATACCGTCTAAGTGTAGACTATATTGTTATTTTCAATCTGTTAAGTTTAAGGTATTCATACAGCTTTCGATAATCAAGTATTGGTGTCCCAATAATTTCTGCAAACTGAGGCAGTCGCCTACCTTGGTTACAGCCTGAACCCTTACAGATGAAATAACAAAAAGATCAACAAGACAACTGACGAAGCGCCCACATTCAACTCCTGAGGAGATGAAGTACTCCTCGTACGAGTGGGTTTGTTTGAGCACCTGTGTGTATGTATGCTTGTGGGTGGAAATTATTCCAGAGTACAACTCTCTGTTCTAACGAGGGTTACTGGACGGAGCTATGCAGTGATGTAAATTTGAACATCTCTCTCCCTCTCTTCACCTATCTTCTGTCCAGCATTAATTAAATGAACTCGTATCTCTCGTCCTTACCTCTCCGATCTCGTTCGCCACACTTCTGCCCATTTTGCTTCCCGTTCCACTTCCCATTACGTCCCACAAACGGATTGCATCGCACTCCCGATAAATCGGTGGGCACAAGAGAAAGAGGTTAGCTTTAGCGAGAAACGAGAAGAGAGACTGGTTAAAGCTGTGAAACGTAAAAGGATATGGAGGAAAACCGACAAGATGGAATTATTTCGGAGGATATCTTATCTACACCAACGTATATAATAACCGTATAAGTCGGCGTATTTTAGGGGTCCATGCACCATTTACACAATTTACCGCTTTCGACAATCGCTGTCGTTCATCGTTCGGAGATAAAACTGAGCTTCTAAATCGTCTCGTTCTAGCATCTGTATTTCTGGTTTTTGTCACAATATCTGTCAGGACAGAGCTTCTTGAACTATAATCCTCAGACCCTCTTGGGTCCACGAAAGCAACATATGTGGTCCGTGAGTAATACCTGAGACAGATCATGTAAAAGTATAAAACGTGAGACGGTATTCTTAATGGACTAAAAGGATGCTTTATACACAATCTCGACTTATTTACACACAACTGTATTTAATCAACATCTTTATAGATGTTTTGAACTTAATTTATGTAGTCCTCGAACTCATCATCCAAAGAAATTTTTGTATCAAATTTCCAAAAGAAAGTGCCCATGTTGATAAAGTCGATATAGATATTTTATAACAGAATTCATCGTAGCTAATTGAACCCAGCAGAATAGAATAGTAGCTGGTAGATTCTAAATAACATCTCAAAATATATGCCAAAGTACAAAATTTTGGTGGTCCGAAGAACAGAAACACGATTTGAAAGGATCTATCTAAAAAGATGATTACCAAAATGAAGGGAAACTCCAAACATTATGTTTTGAAACAATCATAATTTTCCTAGTCTTGAATAACTGACGATAAATATAGAAATTATACGTTAAGTGAACTTAATTGATAATGAGATACTAATTTTACTCTACAATGAAATTCAGTTTGTTGTACACTAGTTTTCATAGTAATAAATTGCTATATTTAAGTAGCCGCAATTTAAATAGTAGTAGTAGTTACATTAATTTTAAAAGTGCTTTGACAGCTTACGTTATTTCGCTCGAGAGTCTCAACCGGGAATTTAACCTGGAACGGCTGTCATCGAAGACGAACGCGTTACCCAAATGGATATCCGGAAGCCCTTCAACTTAATTATTTAATTATAAATGCACCACCCGATAAAAATACTCATAACCACAGACTAACTGTCCATATCAACCATGAAATTGTCGTCAATTTCAAGCTGAACTAGCATTAATTCGTATCGTATTTTCGATCACGGAGGATTGAAGTATTTGATTCTACAAAAACGCCTATTTGTAATCATAATCGTTTTATTAATATAAGTATTCATTAATCGTAATTTTTACCATTATTTAAACTAACTTTGAAAATGTTGTCAAGTTTTTCATGATAACGGAAACAAAAAAGTGCCATAAGTAAAAAAGTTCTGAAACGTCAAACGTTCTGAAAATTTTATTTGTGAAATTGTGACAATTTTTACGTTTAATGTACAATAAGCGAGATGGATAAGTAGAAAATTTATAACCTAATTACCAACTCATTTCAGATTCCTTAAATAAGTTATCATACATTTAATGTTACATTTTGTTTACACATACATTTACATTCGGCATGAAGCAATGGGCCCGTATTTAAGCACTATATCATTGACTTTTATTGCTCTTCGATATCTTTTAAATTTTGAATTGCAGTTTCAAAGTTGGAATTCTTTTATTTACCTTAAATTTTAAAACAATCCGGTTTCACTGAATTGACGCATAATTTAGCTTACCATCATCACAGGAAATAAAAGGACAACCCTTACGGTTTTTCAAATCGATCTATTCATACTTCTACTATCTCTTGTTGTACTATAGTTCGTCTATAATTTAAAATTGTTCGCAGTGGACGTTTGAGCAAAACAAAGTCCCTGCACATGCAAGGGTCCAAATTACCTTACAGCTTCAGATACTAAATTTTTCAGTCCTACCATCAAAATATTTCTTAGATCAAAATTTTAATTAAAATTTTAAAATTCATTTAGAAACCCCTAATAAAATTGGTGTTCAATAGCGAAATTTTTGTTGGAAAAATTAAGTTAGATTATCTTAATTTAATTGATTGGTGAATGAAATGTAATAAATTAATATTAAGTACGAGTAAGTACTGAACACATCGAAATGTAAAATTTATAGCAAAGTCAGAAGAAAAAAGGAAAAAGGAATAATTACATTATGCATAATGGACGGTTACAATGGGTCAACCAAACAGATCAAAAAATATAAGTGGGATAATGCTAACTTAGTAGTTCACCTTCGCAGATCCGCGAACCCGTTGTACGATACCAACTCGGCCTGATAGTTAATTACAAATAAAAAAAGAAATATCATGTGATTGTTCACGATAGAATAAAAGAAGACTAACATAACAGTACGACGACTTTAAGGGGATTTTTCTAATAATAAACTTTATTAGCTTGCTTTCTATTTTAATAAGACTATTAATAAAAGTAGTAGTAGTAGCATTGCTAAAATTGCTTCGACTGCTGATGTCATTTCGCACAGAGGCCCCCACCGGGAATCAACCCGGGACCGCTGTTATCGAAGTCGAACGCGTTTCCCACTTGGCTATCCGAGAGCCCTATCAATAAAATTCGCATTCGTGAGATATGATAAAGAACTCGAGAAAAAGTGACTTAATATCTTTTTCAAAATAATTATTGATAATCTAATCACCGCAAAACGTAAACCTGTTGCACCAACACCGCAAAAGGTTATTTGTAATTTTGAAAAAATGGGAAGTATTAAGTAAGTCGCCAAGGATTTTTAGAAGAAGATGCAACGAATTGTGAGTCAATTTAAGGCTATTTTGACAAAAACAAAACCGATTAGATAAACATCGTGCATTCTAAATCAGGAAGCCTTCAAGTAAAATTCCCATTCACGAGGAGAGAATGAAGCTGAACTTAAGGTAAGAATCATGGCTTTATTCCTCTTTAAGGAACAACCTCTGCAGCAACTTTCGAAAATGAACGGCGAGCAAGTGTTTCTCCGGATAGAAAAGCAATGATTTAGAGAAGGTTTTCGGAGAGGTGGCGAAGTTAGGAGATGAAAAATAAAAAAAGACCTAAGATGAGACGGAACGGGATTAAACGAAGCGAGAGTATTTCTAAAGATAAGACGTTATTACTGGAAGAGGAGAGATTAAGGGACACGAAAGAGTGCTGTGAGGCGAAGGAAGAATTAGTTCAGAGATGGAAGCTGGTAATTCGAATAAGTGTTAAAAAGAGATGAAAGGAGCACGTTAATGAAAAAGAGATGGCGGAGAACGATGACCGAAAAAGTAGAAAATAAACGCCAACGCTGCAACATAACTATTTCTCTGACCAAGGAGACCTTTAGGCTCGTTAGAAGGAATCTATCAATGAATGTTGAACGTGGGGCATTCTAAAAGGTATCGAAAAAAGATAATTACTAAAATGCTCCATCGATTATTATTAACTGCTGTAAAAATTAACTTTTTGAGAACTTTTTAATTTATTGTCTAAAATGATGCATGAGAAAGACGAGTTTTTTATACAATACACAACTTTATAATATACAACTGAAAATAAATATTAAACCAGTCAGAATGAACGAAACTTTTCTATTTGAACATTTCAAGATTAAATGATCATTGCTTGCCATTGATATGAAATATAATGTAAGATTTGTATTCCTTTCTATAGATTTCAATTCAAATATGGAAAAGAAGAACATTTTTTTAAATCATACTCATGAATTTCGTGTGATTTACAGGCGAAATGTCGTTTCTGTGGTAAAAATAGATGAGGATGATATCGTTAAATTAAATTCAGTCAACATATCAGTGCTGAATGTCAACCTTTTAATTGAGTAACACATTCTGGCATAGCCTTATTTAAAAACTGAAATGGCTCAGCCGGATCTACCAACTGAGTCTGAAGACACTAAATTTACATTCGATGGTTTTATTTACTTTGGTATTCATATCAATTTTCACAAGTTAAAAGATCTAAATAATACTCACCTGCACTAAAAGTACATCGTTCGAAGCTTCGAAAATTTAAGGTATCTTAAGCGTTAAATTGTATTCTAAATATAGACTAGATAATAATCAAACTATTTAACGTTCCTAACGTTAAATTTTTTTTTTATTCCCACAAGGAAAGGTGTTTAGGTTACTTGGCATGATAATGCGTACACCCAGTTCTGGTGGAATAGCTCAATGGATAGAGCAACCAACCGGCAATTTAGAGACCCGAGTTCGAGACCCGGTGCCGTCAGACTTCTTTTATGGCAGTTTCTCCCCCCCCCCCCCTTCAGAAAGAATTCCAACAAACGCCACAAGAATTTTAAAATTAGTTTATCGATTTTGATGGAAATATAACAGATAAACTAATATTACCAAACTTTTAAGCCTAATACCGTTTTTGGAGATTGCCAACGTGGTATAATGAAGAAATTCCTTCCTTAGAATCAAGAAAAAAGATACGTTTCAGAGACAACTCTTTTGCAGGTAAAGCTATACAAGGTTATAACAATTTCCAGAACATGTTACAACTAATCATCAAAAATCGGCATCAATTTAATAAAATATAAAAGTATAAATTAACTAGACGAAGAAAAATTACATATATACAAACTTAAGGCGAGAGGGACAAACGTTTAAACAGAATAAGCACAACTTAAAGAAATCTTATCTAAGCTGTAAATGCAGGAAGAAGGAAATGCGGCTATCACAGAGAGCGGTACTTAAGTATCAAATTTTAAGACAGACTTTTAGCTTGAATCTTAAAAGGAGACGCCAAAGAAAAAAAACACAAGAAAAAATTACGGCAACGTTGCAAAAAAATGATTCGATACTTCCTGTCAACGTCCTTAGGTGATTCCGCGACTTAACGGCGCATATGCGTACCTTCAACGAAGTCAACTGAACTGCCTTAACGGGTAGATTTCCAACGCTCATCGCAGTAACTGGATACCAACCCACTTAACTATAATACTACCTTACAAGTAACGTGGTAAAGAGCAAATCCAAACTTCTAGACTCAAGTTGGACTCATTTTAACATACTCTTTGATAGGTTGAGAAATGCCCTTGCAAACTCAAGATAAAACTGAAAATCTCTCGACTCGACAAGAAAGATGGATGACGGGTGAGGAAAAAGATGAAGATGTGATATTAAAGAGGGACCAACAAAAGGTTAGGGAGAAAGGGTAAAAGGAAGGAGGAAGGAAGGAAAGAGAACGGGATATTATGCTAGGAATGACGGCCTGGAAGGGACTGACTCCATCCCGCAGAATCGATAGAGGAGAGTCATGGGCCACGCCCCCCTTAAAACTCCACCTGGACCCTTTCCCCTACCCTTCCACAGCATCGCTTCTGCAACAACCCCTTTCCCATACCATCGCTAACTCTTCCAGCAAATTCTACCACCAGATAAGGAAGAGGGCGAGATATGCTGGAATGTGTGGAAGTAGGGTAAGGCTTGCGACGAGGCAGGAGGCAAGAAGGGATGACACGAAGATAACGCGCATGCTGAAGCAACCGTCGCGACACCTATTGAGTGCGTCTGAAACTGTTTTCTCACTGCGGTAGCTTACGTTTTGGCGCGCTCGTTGTTGAAAATGTATTTTGGACACACGCCTTTAAGCGATAACTTGAAATCTTAATCCTCCAAAATTCTTCCATGCGCCTGAAGAAGTAATATCTCACGAAATAGAAAGTTGAAAGCTATCCACTAGAGAATTAACCTTAATTATTTAAGCTTGATTCTCGCACATTTTATATCGATTCGACTCCTTTACTTGTCGAAACTTTGCCTGAGATTCACTCCAGATATGACACCCCTTTTAACATAGTCAAAAGGCAGATTATACTGTGTTGGAACAAAAACAGGTTTATTCCATTCGATATTAAAATTCTAGCGCTGAGAAATTATAGAATACTCGGAGTAATTACAACTTATGGACACGAACGAATCTGAATTGTAAAAATCTAACAAAGTCTGTCTCATAATAATCGTAAAAATTTGCTTTTTGAAATATCTAACTCTTTGAGTACAAGGATAATGTAAACTTTCTCTTCTAGAAAACCAATGGGCGTGAGCTGCATTATATGGTACGATTTAGGATAAAAAACCGATAAAAGACCGGGAAAGTATCCACGAATCTTCCGCAATATTATTTATAATTTTAGAGTATTTTATGGTTGTTTGGCGCAATGTAAGGACAAGTAGTGAGATCTTATCCTACCATTTACCTTCTCTTGTTCTAATTTTTGAGCTAAGGATTGGGATACGAAAAAGAGTTTCCATCTCGGGTTTAGAACAGTTAAGGAGATTACGCAAAAGAAAATACCGAATATAGACGTATTATGCATATAGGCAATGATAATTATGGAAATATTTGTATTCCTTAAGCAATAAATATCGAAAGTTATAATTACATGTTACGCTTAAAAATAAGAATGTAATTCGTATAATACAGAATAAAGCATAAAACATTTATCAGGGTAAAGAATTAGTTGGTTTTGATGAATAATATGATATATTAATTTATTTCGTTGTGACTGAGGGAAGTAAAATACCGAATGGCAATCCATGCAACAGCAGAGAAGCGATTATAAAAATATTAACTTACAACATAAAAGAGGGCGAAATTCCGTTACTCTCAAAAGAATTTATTATAAATATCGATGCTTTCACAGAGCGTGAACGAAAAGTGAAAATAAAGTATCCGCGATATAATTTGATTTAATGGGGAAAATGTTAACGTCCTTGGCTTAGATCGCAATGTCTTAAAATAGAGAGCGTTTTATTTTTGGAATTCCTTTGAATAATTTAAAACGGCGGGGCTGTTTCGCCGCCGTCCTGCTTACTTCTTTCCTCATTCCCATAATTTATACGTTCTATTTGCCAGCGAGGTGAACTTGTTGAACGAAGCTTTCCATTAAGGTACGTAAAAGGGTAAAATTTCTGTCGCCACCTCCGCTCGCCCTCTCGTTGCTAGGCTACGTCCAAGTTGTTCACCCCTCATTGTCGATCACGCTAAGAGCTCTTTTTTTTTCTCTTTCTCGGTCCCTACTTGAAGTCGTACTCTCGAGTTTAATCGGCGGTTTCCAAAGTTGCATTGTCTCGCAAAGGCGCCCTGAAAAGCCGATGTTGTCTCTCATCGTACAATCCGAGTCGGCAATTTGAGAGATTCTTGAGCAAAGGATAGGGAATGGTAGTTGAGAGAAATTCAGATATCTCTAGGGAGATGGAGCGAGTGGGAGACCAGTGTCGTCTATTTCCCACGAGAAACTTCCTTAATTTAGGAAAGAAAAGCTATCGATTACCCATTATCTCTACATATAATTTAGTCAGTGGGTGCGTGGGTGAGTATGTATGTTCGCTTAAAACACTAAAACTTGAGGTCAAAGCTTTAAAACTTTAAATTATTTTTAACGTCGATTTCCTATATGCGATCAGAAAGAATTCCAACAAACGCCACAAGAATTTTAAAATTAGTTTATCGATTTTGATGGAAATATAACAGATAAACTAATATTACCAAACTTTTAAGCCTAATACCGTTTTTGGAGATTGCCAACGTGGTATAATGAAGAAATTCCTTCCTTAGAATCAAGAAAAAAGATACGTTTCAGAGACAACTCTTTTGCAGGTAAAGCTATACAAGGTTATAACAATTTCCAGAACATGTTACAACTAATCATCAAAAATCGGCATCAATTTAATAAAATATAAAAGTATAAATTAACTAGACGAAGAAAAATTACATATATACAAACTTAAGGCGAGAGGGACAAACGTTTAAACAGAATAAGCACAACTTAAAGAAATCTTATCTAAGCTGTAAATGCNCTATAAAACTTCCTGCTACCGGCTGAAATACCTGACTTTGCTCATTAAAAAAAACTAATTCTATTTCCTTGATGATAATTCTTATTCTAACGCCAAGATATAGCCTCCTGGAGGTCAAAGTTTGAAAAAAGAGAGTTAAAATCTTCAAAGCAATATCTTTCCAATGATAATTCTTCGATCTCCTATGGTCCGATTGAATTTAATTGATTTTTCCTAAAAAATACAATATGTAAACGATAAATGCGGATTTTTTGTGCATTTTTCATGAAGGCCTTCTGAAAAACCTTTTCAAAAAGTTGAATCTAATACGAGTTTGAAAGTAGTAATTATAAAGTAAAAAGTTGTTCCACTACAGGGTTCAGTAAGCGTGTTCTTCGATCTTTTAGTTCGAATCTAAGAGTATTACAAGCACCTATGACTCCAAATATCCACGAGACTCAAGATCAATAGGAAACCCTTAAAAGAGAGAAAAATCAGTTCATTATTGACCGAAAGAGTACAGTACATACCAAGTAGTTCTTATTCAATACCGAAACTATCCTATCCAGTTCCTCGAAAAAATTAATGCTTTTTCTGTGCGATTTATGATGAGGCGTGGATGTAATTTAATGTATTTTTAAAGTTATTCGAAAAGTAGATCAATTTGAAAATATGCGTTATGCGATGATTGCAGGATCACCTTTAGGCGGAACATAGTTGCAATCTATTATAGACCTTTATAAACGAAATATTCCGTATCGAAACAGTTAAAACTTCATCTAAATGCAAGAGCACGTTCGGTCAAACCAGAGTTCCCTTATTAACATGTGTACACACGGCACGAAATGACGTTAACTTTTTCCCTCCAAGGAGTTACCAGTTTTGAATAGGTTTTGTTTTAAAGAGTGCAACAGAAAGCATCTAAAACTTCCCTGAAATTGAGCTGTTACCACTCCTAAGAATACCAACTACTGCTACATAAATCAACTATAAATCTTCATTTTTACCAGCAAATTCTTTTACTAAGGTAAATGTGATTTTATGACACCAAACTTTTGGATGATTTTCAGTAAATTTGTGCGGAAATACAATGATATCTTAACAATCTGAAAAAATTATTTTGCTGAGACTGAGAAATCTTGCAGTGAAATCTTTCATTGGATTTGATGGAAAACTATACTTCATTCTTCTTTAAATAAGCTAAGTTTAGGCTAAAATATAGATAGATAAAAAGATGTATGCCTCTCCTAGGGGAAATAATTCATTGGGGAAAGCATTGTACCCAGTAAACCCTCTTTATGATATTTTCCATATATTTCCCCTTTTCTATTTCTGGTATATTAAGAGGGATTGTAAATTTTATTTATCGACTGTATTTCGTGGAACACATCTAAATAAACTATAACTTAGCTAATTCCACTTGATTTTATCATGGCCACCGTCATTCAACGTTCAGATCACAAATTGATTCAATGTTCACATCAAATTTTAATCAAATTAGGATTTGCATTTGAGCTTATAATGATTGCCTTCATGAAAATTAGATCAGAGTAAAATAGTAGAAGTTTTTATTTTCTCACGACCACAGTATGTAGTATGTCTATAACGTACGAGACCCTTTCTCTCATTAACTTTAGAACTAAACGTTTACAGTGACTATTAATCACTTATTAACCCACTTCTCTGGACTACAACCTTGTAGTGGTGGAAGAGCTTGCGTGTTCCTATGACCTAGAGAGCTGCACAGGCCGGAACTTTGCTACTGGTAGGGTTACCCATGCCAGAATGGTCAATAGGTATGGGCCAGGCGAAAGGCAGTCCACGCAGCGACTGTACTTCAGTGAGGCGGCTGCGAAGTTATCTGTACCGCAGTGGGGCGGCCATTACGAGTGATGGTGTCACATTAAAAACACCGTTGAGGAAGGCCAGCTTGATTACTTATCCCAAGAATATGATGTGCCAATATAATGATATTGTCAATGGCCTACACGGGACTCAGTCCTCCAGGGTGAGTGTCGCGCCCGACAGAGATGGGAAGGCCATCTCGATCGTCATTCCACGAAATACTTACTCAACGAATGACAAGAAAAGAAGAGAGAAGATGGCAAGGGAAATTAGGGTGGTAACCTGGGATGTTAGGACAATGCTTAGGAAAGGAAAGTAGGAAAACTTCAAGGTAGAAATGAAGAGGTATAATATTAACATATTATATGAATTACAATGGAACGATAGGGGAGGTTCTTGGAGCGATGATGTAAGAGTGGGGAAATACTAGCCAGATGATCGTTGTGATAGTGTTAGACAATAAAGCGGGAGAAGCGGTGCTAGCCACCAAGCTAATAAGCGATCGGGTTATGTCAGTATATGTAAAGGCTGAGCTAGTAAACACAGTGATAGTTCAGTTGTACTTGCACACAAGTGATTACGACGAAGACGAAGTAGACTTAGTTTATGAGCAAATAAAAGAAGTTATAGGAAGGGTTAAAGGTAGTAAAATGAATTGTAAAGGGCGATTGGAAAGCAATAGTTGGGCAAGGCAATGTTGGAGAAGAAGTGGAAGGGTTCGGACTAGGAGATAGAAACGACGGAGGACAGAAATTCATAGGCTTCTGTAAGAGGAATAATCTCTGATTTCGGTTTTAACCGAAATGATTAAGTCGACAAAGGAAATAGGTGGGCCAAACATTAAGGAGAGAGGGATTGCTGAAGAATGTTATTGAGGGAAGAATGCAAGGGTGGCCCTACCAGGAACATAGTTCCCGTCAGTTGCGCTCTCTAGGTCATAGGAACACGCAAGCCCTTCCACCACTACAAGGTTGTAGTCCAGAGAAGGGGAAAAAGCAGAGGGAAAGACAAAGACAAAAGTTATTAGATGACATAAAGGGTGGAGTGGGTTACGAGGAGATAAAGGAAATGCCAAATAATGGAGAATATTATAGCTCATGAACCAACCGAAAGGTAGAAAACTTATGATGATGAATATACTACCCGAATAAACTTTCGCTAACGTGTAAGCAACATTAAAAATGCCATTAATTTTTTTAAGATAATCGATAAAAATAATTGTCTAACGGGCTCATAATCTTATCATTTCCTTAACACTTACTGTCAGTTTGCAACAGAACAGAAGTTAACCGCCTTATCTAGAAAACTCAACAAGATTGCTCAACTTGAAGGGTCGAGTAATGCTTTTAGCATTATAAACATTCGTCTTTACATTTCTGTTATCATTTACTTCATTTGTGAAAATAAATTACGAGATTGACATAAGTTTATAGGAATAATGGATTAAAATAATACATCTTGGATTATTTCGAAAGAGCGTGAAGACATTTGGTGCTCATTACTTTATTTCACAAATGGAAATTCAAGAAGGAAGCCGTTACAACTTCTACCAAAATACTTACCTAGGGTATACTTTAAAATAGCTTATTTGATCTTTTCGTTCATAGTAATTTCTTGAACCAACGAAAGAAAACGGTTACTACTACTTACTCACTACATATACGAGTAGTAATGTAGTAATAACACATCAATTGGAATCAACAAGAATGCGCCCTTAAAAAATACTGAATAAATAAATGCATCTTTGTCTATGTCTATGTCTATGTCTATGTCTATGTGTATACCCTGCTAGCCACCTTTCGGCGTGTGGCAGGGGGTGCATGCACCAAGACTCTATTTACCTAGTCGNTTACTACTACTTACTCACTACATATACGAGTAGTAATGTAGTAATAACACATCAATTGGAACCAACAAGAATGCGCCCTTAAAAAATACTGAATAAATAAATGCATCTTTGAAATATATATAATTAAATACTGAAATCCAGAGCATTCCTTAACGAACTTTTGGTCATTATAAGAATAATACACCATGCAATGCAGGGATCAATTATGAATTTTAGGGTAATTATTTAGGCACCTAGGAGTAGAAGAATATGAATGAACAATTCAACCCGCGTTTCTAAAACTCTGTATTCCAAACTGTGTGCTGCGACACACTTGTATTCTGCTAGAAGAGGTAAGTGTGCGGCAAAAAATCATACGCTAATGTCGATGTGAAACTCCGAGCGATTGCTAACTGTAAATATTTCTGCACCATATGTTGGCGCAAATGTGGAAAATTTCACAGATAAATTTGCAAATTTCAATAGTTTTACACCGCAAATGATTATTATGCGGTGGGCTCTAACCTGAACTCAATATCCTCCATTAGTTACCACTGCAACTAAAATGTTATCTATTCAGATAATCTAGTTTTTGCGATCCAGTCTTCAGCACTCGTGGCATTAAAATAAATAACGCGAACGACTGAGGATAGTAAATGAGTTAAGAGTATATCTAATTTAGAGTCAAGTTTAGAAAGATGTGCACATATACAGATTTTTACCTTGTATTAATATAAAGATATTTATTTTCATTTGGTGTGCCGTAAAAGAATATTAACCTTGTATTCTGTGGAGTAAAATAGTTTTATAGACACTGTCTTAAAATAATGTTAAATGTGAATTTAACAAGGAGTCTATAAGCAAACTGGGTAGATAAGAGGACTCACCGGAAGTGGACGTTGAGGACGCACACCGTGACGCAAATGGACAGCGTGACTAGTATCATAGTGAAGAGGAGGTACTTCCCGAGCAGAGGAACGGCCAAGGATGTGGGAGGGATGATCTCAGCAAGCAGCAAGAAGAACACGGTGAGGGAGAGGAGGATGGAGATGCACAGAGTGACCTTCTCTCCGGAATCAGATGGGAGGTAGAATACGAGAACTGTGAGGAAGGTTATGCCCACGCAAGGGATGATCAGATTCACTGTGTAGAATAGGGTCTTCCGCCGCATGGTGAGGTTGAACGTGATATCTGAAAAGAGAGCAGAAATCAAAATTGTTACATGGAATTCAGTCATATAGTAATTTACTTAGTTGAAAAACTGAACAGGTTTCTTTTACGCCGTTATTGAAGAAATATTAGAACAGCAATTATCAAAGCAATTGCTGCAACTTTTATAACAACGATGATGGAGAGTTTGGTAGCCTAAAATGTATATTAATGTGTTCGGATTAACCCTATACTCCCAAATAACCCAAACAAATCTTTCCATTCGTTTTCCCTTCTTTTTTTGTGGTTTTATGTTAATTCTCAACCAGAATGGTATACGAGGTTAGGTGGAAGATAGGTCCACTTGGGCTTAACCTGGCCAGGTAAGGGTCAAATAATATTCGTGGTCTTCTCATACTTCGCTAGCCACGCCTTCAATTCCTGAATCGGTGATATTTTGTACACATAGAGACAGCATATTTTGTCAATCTGAAATCTACAGCAGATCTGTGTTTTGGAACTGGGCAATGGGTCGCTACCAAAAATAATTTCGAGAAACAATTTGTACAATCAAAAAGAAAAAGTAAACAATAATTAAAATTGTATAATTAAACCTTTATTAATTCTACTAATGGATTAGAAAGAGAGTGAAAAAATTAACACCAATACATAAGTGAGTTTGGTGGTACATGAAAGATTGTTTTGTGGTGGAAAAATGCGGTATGGTGCTTTAAAATGCCGAATTAAATCTTGTCGGACTAGAGGACACTCGTAGGGGAAATACACAAAATAAATCTTTGCTTCTAGACTTACTATGAATAGGAAAATATTTTTCTAGTGTAATAAACAAAATGTAGTTTTCGATCCACAATCGTAAAAAGGCCTTCTACTTCTGGAAGCGAATAAAAGTAAATTATCAATGCACCTTTTATGTCGAAAAATTGGCGTAAATTATGATTTGGAATGTGTATCGAAATATCATTCAGTGGTACTCCAACGAGCAACAAATTTTAAGAATTATTTTAAGTAAACCAAGAATAATAAGAACTCCTAATGTAACAAACTTTTAAAGGGATCTTTTTGCCCGCCAGTTTTGCTACATAATGTTACACGCATTCGATATAAGGTCAGGTGCGTGTAACGACTGTTGAACTCACTGATTGTGACTCGGAAAGTTGTTGTACATAAAATTATATTCTCAAAAACAAAATTTGGAAAAATCCTCGAATATTTTCAAATAGTAGCGAGATGCTATAAACACGCAAAGGCTCTTGTGATATCGCAAGGTTCGTTTTCGCGAGAAAGTAGATAAAAAATATCCCAGAAAGACCCCATTACCACAAGCCGAGATGAACTCTCAAAGTGAGTTATTTACGAGCCTCCCTAAAAAGTATTATTTCCCGACCCTACAACTTTATATATAATCCTCATTATTCTACGCACGATCGGTCACGATACTGAAGATCTTGGCATCACACTAAAGTTCAGCCAAACATGACATCGTAGTAAGAGTTTCCATCGAAATCTCAGGTCTGTGGAGAAAAACAAGAGCTCTTGAGCATGCATCTTGGAGACTGGAGATGATTGATTGCTCTCCCACGGACTGATACAGCAAGAGACAACAACGCGCTCAAGGGCAATAAAAATTCTTAGGAAATTTCAAGTCATATACGAAGCACCGTCGAGGTGTTATATTAGCATCCCTCTCATCAATCAAGTCCAAAATTTAACTTTGACCGAAACACGTTTAATCACGATCTATGCACCTCTTCTCCGAAAGCGTGTACGTTAGGCATCAAATGAAGATTTATTTTTAACTATAAAGGTATCAAGATGCTCTTACCAAACGAGAATTTTTAAGCATGGGCTTTATTTAAAAGAATTAAATATCTGAACAGGTATGATTGTGACCCCTTCCAGTAATTTCCGTCTCTTCATTCATCATAACGATTGTAAAGGTATATATGATAATGATATGTATGATAGCCGTTAGTTTATGAATTTTCTAAAAGTAACCAATAAACAGAATAGTCCTTATAATTTTTGTTGGCAATATACAGATTCAAAAAACATAGCAGAAATTATAAAGAAATAATTTAAATTTAATGATAATTAATTAAATATATAAATTATATAAAACAATTACATTTAAACTAACAAACCTAACATAGTAAGCAGCTCAGGTTACTTAAACGGTTCAGAAGGGATTGGAGATGAACTGCCATAATAGCATCAACTGCTTGGGCCGTGTCTTCGTTGTGGAAGTTAATGAATATTTACTTAAATCATAACATTTTTTGTATTTCAGTAGCTCTTTAAGATAAATTTATTTCTAAGATTCAATGTATTAGGCTTTCTTCCATTCACTAAGGTTTTTTGGTTGCTCCACACCGTATCTTTCCTTCACAAAACGTTCTAAATTTATTATCTGTTAAACCACATTGATGCAATAATATATTATGTCATCATTGACCCTATGAGTTGAAACCATGCTCGCTCCGAAAAAGATACAGTGGTTTGTAAAGGCTTTTCCTTTTTTTTCATAAAATACTTTTTCGTCAATGCGGTATGGTGGTAATAAATTTAGAGCGTTTAGTGATGGAAAGACATGGTGTGGAGCAATCAAAATACGTACTTTAGTGAATTGAAGAAAGCCTAATGCAATTAAACTGAGAAATGATGTTATCCTAAAGTTACAGGTAAACCAAGTGTTTTATAATTTAGGTGAATCTTCATTAATTTCTATTCACAATAACGTAAGGACATAACTTTCGTACAGAAGCACAACTCGAAGAGATCGACCAAAAATAAATGCGTACATATCAAAATATTACATCTTAACAATCTCGAAGAAACTGAACCTGAAAAATGAAGCAGTAAACACACGCATTTGAGGTTCAAGAGGAATAATCGCGGGAAATCTCCGGAATTAAATTAAAATAATTAAATAAATGGAAATCCCTCGGTAAATAAAACCGAGATAAGATGAGGAAATACGAGCAACGATACTCTCCTATTTTTCGCATTCCAAACGGAATGGAAATCATCAACGTAAATTTTTAATGTTTCGACGAGTTGCAAAAAAAGAAAAACGGTAAAAATCATCGCTTGAGGGCATAATGAAACTAAGTTCTTAAAATCTAAAGCTTCTCTTTCCACCCGAACGAAAAATATGTGGAAGCGGATTGAGCGTGACGTAACAAAGGGAGACAACCCCATATAATTCCTTATCAAAAAAAACGACATTTTCCGCACGAAATGACAATTTCTGGGGTAATCTCGTCGAAAGTGTCACGAGGGAATGATAAGGAGGAAATAAAGAAGAGGGAAATGAGTTAATTTCTGGGAGCAAACATGCTTCCCTCGCCATACTCATGACTTCAAACGAGTGGCAGGGGATTGAAAAGAAGAAAGGGTTTAGCTTGAAGCGAAAGGGGAGGAGGAGATGAAGGAGTTAGAGTAAAGGGAGGAATGAGGGAGGACTGCCGCATGCGTGGATCTCTTCATCAACGGAAGGGTATAACCAAAATGGGAGAGGGAGATGAAAATCAAGAAGGATTTTGTGTTTTTAGCATCTAAAAATATAAAAAATAGATAAATTTAAATTGAATTTTACTTATTCAATATTTACCAACATATCGAAGAAACAAGTTTTCCAGTGTGAATTATCAAATATTCCTTTAATGATTATCCATAAAAATGTAAACAACCAGGCCTTCTAAACCTGGTAAAAATGTACTATTTATATTAAATTTATTGATTTACGTAATCTTCAGTTTTATGGGAATTCTTAGCGAAAATATATGCCATCGCATACCATCATACATATCCACACACTACATTAACTACAAGAAATGTATTAAGATAATGAAACAATATACCCCCTTTTCATTTACGATTATAATGATGGTATAAAATGCAAAGTGATGCATGCAATTTTATAAGAATGCGATTTCTGGTTGCCGAATTTTAGGAAAAAACTATGCTTTCTTTTATTTTATTTGCAAGAAACGGCATTTTTTTACTATAATCCATCACTATTAACTAAAATAAACTAAATTATTATAACAACCAAATAATGTAAATAAATGTTATATAAACACCATTTTAAGGATATTTTATTTATTTAACGTCTCATGCCCCTCTGATGCACGTCGAAAGGCGGACTGCAGGGTACATATGTAGAATGCCCAAATACAGTTCTAAATACGTCGCACATACATCAACTGATAGTAAAAGAATAAAACCATAGAAAATATTAAATAAGAATGATAAGATAACGCTGAAGGATATAAAATAAATAAAGGAAGGGAATACCTTAGAGCAAAATCGTTTAGTTTTGTTTCTCAGGGATTTTTTAATTAAATATTTAAAAAAGTGAGGTACGGTGGAAGAAAAACACACTGACCTAAATTAGCCTTATAGGGGATCTAATAAAATTTAATATGTGTACACGTGTACCTATATATACATAAACATACACTACGAAACAAATCATAGCTTAAATTGCTAGAGAGTGGCGGTGGTAAGACCGTAACGTTTCCATTAACCGCAGAAATTACTAAAACGGTTTAAAGTCCAGTAACTTTATCGAAAAAATCATTTTCAGCAAATGACTACCTCCTAAAGTCTTCTCCAGAGCTCTATATTGCGTTCGACGTCCTCTTAACTCACCGTTACGAAAGCCTCCACATCAAAGAATAACGCTAAGAGATTGGGCATAATTAAGTGATTTCACCAAAAAATTTTCCATCGAACGACGACGCTATTCCTTCATAAAGAGGGATTTCTAAAATCTCTCCTCGAAGGCTTTTATATAAAATCCGAAATCGAAGGGAGGGGAAAAAAAGTCGACTCCCGCGCCAAATTAATGGAGAAAGAGGCTCTTGAAATGGGATTCCTCTTAAGACGTGGCAGGATTCAAGAAGAGGATTAAATTGGGCAGGAAAAGGCAAAATGAGGCTATTGGAGGCACGCTGGAAGTGAGTGGTCCACATTACATAGAAAATACCCAAGCAAAACGATCTAAGAGGGATGATAGGTGAAAATGTAGGAAAGACTAACCAACCAGACGGAAAAAGTGAGAAAAACCTCTTCCAGGATCAATAATATGTAGATCTAATTAAATTTCGATTCTTCCACATTCTCCGTGAAATTTAGAAAATAAATTAATACTACAGAGTTAATTAATAACATTTGCTCAAGAAGGGAATTCGATCGATACTATGGAAGTTACGAGAATAAATAGACACTTGCGTTCATTTTATTGAATAACATTTACTATATTGCATTAATAGCAATGACTAACATACCTAAAGTTGTGTTTTAATGTATAATATTGGCATAGATACAATAAAATCTATTAATGAAATTCTTGTTGTGGCCTAGTGCACATTAAGGGGCCGTGTTTTGAGTCATACTTAATTATTAACAAGAGAAACGTATCAAAATAAAAAACGTATCTACATTCATAAAATAAATTGCTTAAAATATTCAGACGTCTTCTCCTTCTAGACCTGAACCAGTAAAACACAGCATAATTTTTAAAATTTCAGTCGAGGTACAGTGGAAATCGATAATGGAAAAGGAAACTTGAAAACTGAAGGAGAGATAAGGGAAAGTAAATAAAGGAAAACTGAAAAGGAAAAACTATTCCAATTTTCCTTTTCCGGGATAACTTTAAATTAATTTTGTGGACTATTTATAACAAAATTTATTGATGCGGCCTCAACTTAGTGGTAGGTCTTTATCAATAATAATAAAAAAACACTATTTTTCCTGTGATGCAGGTAAAAGTGTGCTTTGAGACTACGTTTATAAATTTTTCATCTGATTCTTAAACAGCGGCAAATACGAAGAATCAAGAAACGGAGTGATTTTCAGATTATAATTATAAAAGTTATAAAGTTAGATAACAACGACTCAATTATATGAAGCTAATTTGCAGAGCTTTTGAAAGTATATCGGAACCTCTTCCGCAAACCTCTTTGTCTCTCGGGTCCTTATTTTTATCTCTTTTCTTTTCATATCAACAGTGAGCTGTTTAGACTAATCTTCTTTTATCTCCCTCTTTTCCCATTGTTTTAAGGTGTCAGTTCAATATTTTTAGGTTATCAGTAATTTCCCACTCTTTATACCTAGCCATACAATCTAGATCGTATCTTCGCCTATTCTTCAGTGATTTTATTTTCTTCTTGCAACATTCTTTTCATACTTTCATAAGTGACGCTAAGCAATCGTTATATTCTGCACCATCGCTTACTTACATAGGAAACTAGTATAAATTGTTAATAAAAATTGTTGAAAGAATTGTTTTGTTCCACCATTTATAATTTAATCCAGGATTCTTTCTTACACGACAGATGAAAGCTTATTACCTTTTAAACTATCGAACAAAGCTTCTTAAAGAGACGAATTTAGATGTTTCGTTCAACAGTTAATTTGCTCATCACCGGGAATTGATCCATGGATCAATTCTTTTCATCAAAATGTGAAATGATAACCTACTTTACCATCCGGGAGCCTTTCGATGTTTGCTTTCCCTAAAGGGTCACATTTCTAATTCCCGCTCAAAGGTTGGTATTTGGCGATTGATTGATGGAGATTTTTAAACTAATAAATCTATTTTAACGCCCTTTCGTCATTTTCCTTGACTCCTGAGATGGACATATAAAACATATTTATAATCATCACAATTAACGCATTGGGTACATGAATTTTGTAAAAATACACATGAACGGAAATAAAGATGTTAGATCATCTTTCAAATTTCATGTTAAAGCGCAGCGGACGATAAACGAAGGAAACAATGGAAACCCTGTTAAGGCAATGGAATGGGGGGAGACAGCATAAGGGTTATCTTGGCTTGAATAACGCGAGATTGTCTTCCCAAAACAGATAAGTTTTAAAATCAGTTTTAATAGGATTATGAGCCATTCATGTTGTAGGATGGCGTTGTAAGGAGTGTTTCCAGTGTCTTAGATGACAATAGAATCTAAGGGATTATCCTCCCAAGAATGCCGACATTCTCTCAGAATTGTTGAAATTGAGTTAATACTGACAAAGAAAATTATTTTTGGGTTAACATACAAATGGAAGACGAATGATTATTTTCACTTATTCCAATGGGCTAACCGCGAATATTATCAACATATATGCACAAATTCGGCGTTAGTTGAGGTAAACATTTATGTAGCTGAGAAATTTCATATTTCATCAAATACCACTCGATGACCACTTGACTAGAACCAAAAACCTCACACTCTTCACAGATAATGATCAGTGTACCAATTAGAAGCCTAGTTGTGAAGCTTCTGCTAAAATTAACTGTATGAAATCTGTAGAGAAAAATGTATCAAATTACTTATATGATAGAGTTATAAACCTTCATGTCGGAACTGAGTAGTTACAATGGTGGAAATAATAAAACTGCTACAAAAATATGAATAAAATAGTTTGAAAACTCGTAGAATGTGAGGTTTATAAATACTCTCTCTGATCATTGTCAGTCACTGCCGTAAGACAAATGATGCAGAAACATATTTTTAGCGACGTACTGCGAAAAGAGCAAATGAATTCATAAAACTACAACAGGAGACCTCAATTAATCTATCAGTTTTCTGGTAGTAAAAAATATTTAGTTGATAGTAAAAAAACGACTAACCATGAATTTGAAAGGTAAGCAAATCTTCCGGTTAGTTTATGTTCCTAGACTTTCGATCAATTATTTTTATAACCAAAATGATATTTGAGGTTCTTAGAAATAATGGATTTATTTCAGAATTTTTAGCGTTTAGATGAAATTAAAATAAATTTAAGCGAAGCCATTAAAGCGAAATTGAAAAAAATTTTAAAATCTGAAAGAAAGAACTTTTCAGAAAAATTCTCTCCCTTAAAATAAACGGTCTTACACGTATAGTTACCGAGACTATAATCGAGAAAGCTGTAAGATATCTGTAAGAAATGAATAACTCTTAAATCAACACACCATACATCCACAAACTCTATTTCCCGCACATACCATTACGCACTCTTTCATAATGTACTATTTAGGTCCCATGAAACGTCGTTCATCGCCTGTTGTTAACGACCTCTCACGAACATTAATAAATAACTTCCCTTTCCCCGATGGGTAAGAAACAAGTAATTGTGTCATGAGATATCCAGCAGCCCCGTTTTCACCCCATAGGATATCGGCATAAACCCAGCTGGTTTTAAGGTCGGACGGATAAGTTCGGAACCTCTTGAGTGCATCCCATGTAAAATGCAGGCAGCCAGTCTTTGCCCTTGTCCCCTCACCTGAGTACGGCTCCTGGCAACATGGATAATACTCCTCGTTCCTCCTCGCAGGCACTTCCAAGATGTCCCATTCGACGGAAAGGTAAAACTCGCTAAGGTCGATGCCCACGGACACCAGGTTGCTACCTGCTACTTGCTGCATGTGTTTTAGATCCACCTGACGCCGAAAGGAGAGTTACAAAAGATTCAATAACCACTTTCTCTTAGAGTTGCATACTGTTATGTGATGCAACTGACGGACAAACGTCGAAGAAATGTAAAAAGACAACGTAGTACCTTACTTCCAGATTTAATCGCACGACCAATTTTAGGTAATGATCGATACCAGACCAAAGAAATTGATAAAACTTAGTAAATTGTAGTCTAGTAGTGGCATTGTAATATAATTATTAGAATTGATTTACTATCACAACGTATCCACATTACATCTTCATGTCCCACTTATTTCTTTTCCATTCTCATTCACACCTATAATTATGGTATGAGAATAGAAAAGAAAAAATAAATAAAAAGGGAAAAATATGATTATTGTTGTTTATCTGCAAATTGCTTTGCTATAATTTCATCGTTATTGTATTTGGTACTTTCCACACAGAGGAACCATGTTCCACCAAATGATTAGTTTTAGAAAATCAGTTTTACATATATTATGTAACATTATCAGTTACTATCATTATCACTTACGCTATTAAAAAGTACAATAACTACTATAAATTCATGAAACATCTTAACTACAACAACGATTATTACAGTATGTCATCTGATGGAAATTATTCGCTAAACCCAGTCGTGTGCGATTAAATTCATGAAAAAATATCGCACATTCTTCTTTATTTCACGTTTTCACAATGCATTTCCCGAATACAACGCTTCTGTGATACTCGAGAGATTCAAGATATGAGTAAGGAGATCTTTTAGCAAAGCATAATACGATAATTTATTCTTACTTTGATAAATGTTGATAAACAAAAATTGTTTTGGACAACTATGCGATGAATTGCAAACACTGCTAGAGCAGCTACATCTATATTTAATCTATTTCACTTTAAATGCTTTAGAATCATTACCTGATGACAGAGACCATACTATTACAGGCTCACCTGGAAACCGTTGTATGTCCAAGACCCAAATTTCATTATGCAGCTCTGCTCGTCGAAAGGGAAGTACTCTACGTTGATTTCGCAGGATGATTTGTAAATTGCAGGGGGCTTCCACATAACTTCTCCTGTGTACTTCAGGGTTGCTTTTGTCATCAAGGTCACTTCGTAGTTGCCATCGGCGCTGTTTATCGTAAAATAAACAGGAAAAATCGTTAAAATTGAACATCGCCTATATGAAATTGCCGCGAGGGTTATTAAGGGTAAGTAGTTTGGTGATCATACTATAGATGACAGGATTGGTCGATAAATTTTCTCAAAATCACAATTCTTAGGAGCTCTATCCTGAAATATCTTTAATAAGTCACCTTAACATGAAAAGTTTTTAAAAACTTAATTTAACGGAAATTAAAACATAAATTGCTGCTATAAGACAATCAAGGGTATGTTTTCTGAAGTGATTCTAAAAATAAATACAGTGAATGACAATTGTTATGAGAAATAATTATTGGTAATATTTACGACATTAAATATATTTGCTAGTCCAAGTACAAGAAAATAGTTTAACATTGGTGATGATGACCATATGTTAAGACAAAAGCATTCTACGTAGCAAGAATGAACTATTTTGAAAAAACCTCAAAATATATATGCTGCTGAAATTTTCAACAAAAGGGCCTTCAAAGAGCTAAGCGAGTCACGTGTTCGCCTTTGGTAAAAGCTGTCCCGGGGTCGATTCCCGGCGAGGACCTAAGAATTTCTTTATTCTAGGAATTCAGTATTTCCAAATAAATCCACTAGAGCCAGTAAGGAGGTATATCCAAAATAAATGTAGTGCTTTATCACATTAGTTTGAAGGAAAACCAAAGAGTTTGCTTGAATTAAACCTGACGATGAACGGTTGTGGCCCGTGATTAATTATTTCCCAAATTTATTTCGCAAAGCATTACAATAGAAATATGGAAATCCTTCATCAGCCTTTGCTATTCTCGATTTGTAAGGGGCGTTATTTTTAATGCCGTTTACGCCATCGAGTAATTTCAAATTAGTTTGTTTTGTTTTCTGATAACATTTTTTGCAATATATTTATTTTGAAGAAGATCGAACCTATCAATGAAACATTGAAAATTATATAAACATCAAGTCAAACAATCGGAGCGGATTATTTCAAGAATTCACCAAGCGTATGACATCATCATAAATAAATTGCATAGTTTTCATCCCGATCTGAAATGAGTATTATAATAGTGTAATGCTCATTTTAGATCGGGCAAAGGATTCAGAGAAATTTTGATTAGTTTTCCATTTTCTCGCATAAAGGATAATCATGATTACGCTCCCTCAGGTAACCAGGTAAAATCAGGTAAATATGAAAAAGATTAGTAACGAATACCAAAGAATCTTCCTAAGCATCCCATAGAAGAGATATGACTTAAATAAGATAAGGGATTACGTAAGATAAGGGAATTGAAAAAAAGGTAGAAAACAAGAAAGCTTCTTTCCTGATAAATTCGACACCTAATTTACTTTATCCCAAAAGATTATTCCCCTTTCCGCGCACACCTAAATCATCAATCCAAAGCAATTGTGTCGTCTGATTCATCTTTTCCAAGTCTTTCTGATAATAATTTTTATATATTTAAGTCTTTCATTACGCACAAATTACATAGAAATTGCTAACAATCCATTATAAATGGATTATTATCGATTACGAGGGATCCTCGTTTTATTTCAGATAAACAAGTGGAATTCTGAATAGGAACTGCTTCTTTATGCCTAAACATGTTGATGTTGATCAGAAATCTATCTCTGATAGAATAATACGTATCCTTTCAAGAAAATCTAATAATTACGATAAATTATACGATAGCGTAGTGTTCTAAGGATATCTTTTTACTAAAGGAATAACAAGTGTGAAAAAAGTTACCTAAGTTAACTAAGTTACCTTCCTTTCCTTTATCTTTTTAGTATTTTCCAATTTAAGGCTGACATCTTCACATCGGAAAAATCAAAAATTTTATTTTTATGGGCTAGAAATCTTGCTTACTATCTCATAGTCCGGTAAATTTGTTGGAAAAGCTTGGGGAAATACATCAAGATCCACCACTTAAACAATTTATCACTTATTTAAACTAAACTATACCACTTTAAGACTCGTTTTAACCATCAATTTTAAGTTTACAAAAAAGGGATGTAATGTATCACTAAAGTTGATTATGTATTTCTGGCTAATTTCCTTCATTCAATCATTAAAAAACTGTGTGGAAAAAAAATTGATTTCTTGTTTGATTCTTGTTTAACTAAATTTAAGAGTTAAATCTAGTGAAAAGTTTACAAGAAAACATAACTAATGTTTATCGACCCCATTTCTTCAGATCCGACAGCATACCAAATGATTAACTTTTCAAATTGTTTCTCTGAATGCAATTGATTGATTCGGTCACTACATCACCCTGTCGACGCCTCTTCAAGCAAGAAATTGAACCGCAGGACGTTAATGCGATCTGATATCATAATGGATGCCCTCAGGTCTGAGCAGAAATGGGTACGTGATTCTGCCGTGATAGATTGCCATTCACCGCCAAACAATACTCACTTGTTGTACAGGACGATGTCAGGTAACCAGATGTGTTCGGATGGGACGTATAACATCTCTACGCCTCCGTACTCTTCGGGATCCCATCTTAATTTGTAATCGACCCATTTCTGGAAATTGAAGGGATGTAGTTTTAAACTAAATTTGCTAAGAAGTTTCAACCATTACATTTTAAAACATTCATAGGAAACTTCCCGATACGAGCCCTTAAATTTCTTTGAAATACCCTTTTTATGTAATCCTAATTCACAAATAGAGGGATAGATGTATCGGTCACAAGCGAGCAAAAAGAGGCACCGGAAAGTAATCGGAATTTTTAATTTTAAGGTGACTTATTCTATCGAAAAGAATTTTTTTAATCCCGTAAAACTTATCAAATTACAACAATCTAAAGTAACAAGAATAATTTCAATACTAAACATTGAAAAAGTGCTTATTCCATTATGATATAAGTAATTGCATGTTGAAGTATTTCAAAGAGAGATCTAAAAAACTAAAGAAAACTTGAACTCAGATTGAAGAATATTGTATTTTAGTTTATTTAACATACAAATTAGAAAAATGAGAAAAATAGAGATTTTTATCTAGTGATGCAATTACAGTACTATGCATACGTACAATAAGCCCTGACAAAATTCAATTATGTACTGCTTGGTAGCAAGTTAACAATTATCAAGCAATTCAAATCATAAAATCATCTTCGTAGTTCCAACTTAAATTAAGGTAACTATAACTTAATAATACTTTTGTGATGAATTGCTTAAGAAAGTGATGCAAATGCAAGATTATGAGTAGGAAATATTTTTCCTACTTCGGTAGTATTATTTACGGTTTCATAAAAAACTATGGCTACTCTGCTTGTTATTATGGTTTTAGTCATTCAGCTCATTAATATACTAGCACTCAGTTACTACTAGCATTCATTTTTAATTTCTGAGTTTTATATATTTAAATTCANAAGTATGAGCTGACCTAAATGCAAGTAAAGGCCAATATTTGAGACAGGAACGGCTTTAATATCGTAGTAGAAAGATGAAAAGTTTGCAAAATGACTGATACTTAAGCCTGCTACTCAAAATTAAGATTTGATAACTCTGAAAACTCCCAGACGATTTCTTTGATAAAGATAAGAGTGAAAATTGATAATGAGAACTTTTTAAATAGGGTTTCGTGATCTTGATAGTAGGGATATTTAAGTTAATTCTTTCTATAAATTATTCCCCAATTCTAATGAAATATTTTAAAGAAGTACCTATGGCATTTAACCTTTAGTTTTACGGAGAAGGATTCTATGTATATTTGTATATTTTAGCTACCATGTAAATTTCCAATATGTACAAAATATTTTTTGTAGCGTAAAGATACAAAAAACTCTTTTCATACCTGTTCTACCCAAACATTCGTGGTCATCACCTGGTTCTTCAAGTTCTGAAAATACAAAAAGAGAAAAATCCATAAATATCAGTAAAAATCAAGCCGACTAATTTTTTATGAAATCGTGAATTATTGAGATATCCCTGGAATAAATTTAATCATAAAAAATGAGAAAACATGGACTTCGAATAGTGACCTACGCTGAATTGATTGTATATCAATTCTACCGAAAGGCGGCTAGCAGGTTTTAAATGTGGATGTAGATTGCAGAGTTATGAACATTTGCTACGAATAAACACAAACGTATAAATTAACCACACATTTTCCTACCGAGGTAAGGACGTTAACGGCCGCATTTGATCACAGTATTCTCCTATTCCTTTCTATCTTTACACATATATTTCGCAGGGATAGAATTATGAATGAATGATGATATTTAAATATAAACATATATTGAGAACTCCATGGAAAACAGAAACGACAATGTAGACGTGAATGGGGCTATTCAAATCGACGATCTTTGGAAATTTTGCAAGAAAAACTGTTCGTTTAATACGATTATACAATACACGTAACGAAAATTACCTCTAGTGCAGATTGGAAATCGTTTGGACGAAAGAAGAACAGATGCTAACTCGCAACTTTTAGATAAATTCAAAGAAAATAGATTTTTGTCATAGGTAATACTTATTTTGTGACATTCCAGTCACTTGTGAGTATAAAAAGTGAGATAGACACTTAGGAAAACGATTTTTTTCACTACAAGGGCAAGCGATCCGTGATAATAATAGACAAACATGCAGATTAATCGCTTGCTTTCCATTAGCACACCTGTCCACAGGGAGGATAGGCAGCAAGCATGATTTGAACGAAGTCGTTGATGTAAATTTACACATAAACCATTAGAATGTACCATCCTTAAAGTTGTTGTAACGGTAGTTCTGGTATTCGAGTTTTTCACGACATTCCAGACGACGTGAATCTGTAAATTGCCCATTCTCGGAAAACTGAATGCCGACCGTTGAAAACGGAGATTGAGATCAAAATAGAAGGACCGGCATCAAACGAATGTGAGCCTGAAATTTTTACGTTATCTCTCTTTTGACTCGCGTTAGTGGAGAGGATTTTTTTGATGGCCTTTTCAGCTATCGCGCTGAAAATAATTAACCGAAACGCATCCAACTTTCTTTTTTTCTATCTCGTCCTTTTATTGCTACGCGCGATGTTATCCGCACGAAAAAATGGAAATACATTTCATATTTTTATAAATAAAGAGGAGAATGATACACAGAATGGATTGAAGAGTATAGTTAGATAACCAGCAGCAGTATACGTCATTCTAATATCAGTTACCGCTATGTCGCAACTTACTCTTAACACAATTCGTAGTGGTCAAGCGAGCAATAAAAAGTAAGCAGAGAGAAAATGACAGTTTGGCTTACATATCCATTTTCATTATTTAGAGATAAATCATTCGCCGGACCAATTTTTGTTGCTATCTCTTTTAATATTCGCATAAAATGTCGTCCTTAATAAAAGTTTAAATGCTACGGAGAAAGCCAACGACACAAAATACATTTCAGAAAACAAGTCGAAGAAACAATATAAAAGATATAAGCCTACAATTTGACCAAAAAATCGAAATACACTTCTGATTATATGATTTATAATTTACTAAACTTAACCAAAAGTTATAGCATAATTTACTTTTTAATTAGGTAGAGTGTCTAAAATTATAGGACAATGAATTTCAAAAATTCAAGGAATCAAACAGAAAGCGTTACGAAAATTACGTAGGTTACAGAAAAGGTACGATAAATAGGCCTTGATCATGTGGGAATTGAAGATACAGAAGAAAAGAACAGAGAAATGCTGTGGCCTTTTTACCGTCATAAAACTACCCGAGGAAAGAAAAAAAGAGAAACAAATATATACTTTAACCTCAAGAAGCGTCAGAGCCACTTAAGTGTCCGCAAAGAAGAAGAGAGCGTCTCTCCGAAGATTCAAAATAAATATATCGCAATTGGTACATTTGATTGCTTATAATTTTTATTACTTAGATCATGAGTGAAAAAAGACTTGCTGCAATATGTATTCGGTCATATATTATCCATTATTTACCGCACTATTGTATCCAATCAGTCAAGCGACAGAAATTCTCCCCAGATAAAATTAAGAGAGACATCTGCGGGAGTTTGTGTATGAAGTAGAAAGAGTTGGGAAAAGGAAGAAACAAAAAGTTGAGGAAGATGGAGAAGTTGACAGATGTAGGCTAGCATGATTACTCCTCGACAACAAGATCGGTTTGGAATTAAATGACTTCAGAAAAAGCAGGAAATACACACTTTACGTCTGAGGTAAAACAACAGAATTCTTTCAAACTGCATTCCATGTTTAAATACGCTGCTTCAAAGTAAAGCAATGATGGATAAATTACGGCGCACGTGCCAGATGCGGCCCACCTACTTTCACCCAACCCCCAAGGACGTCAGTGACAAGAAATATGATTTTTAAATGAATAGGAATTTAAAAACTATTATTTAGCCTATGATACTTTAATATCCCTCTCTTAATTCTTAGGTAATCGATCCTAGATAGATTTATAGACATTTTAAGCAAGATAAATTCAAGAAGTGCAAGTATTTTTGAAAACAATTTTCTTAAAATGCGCACACGCAACTGTGGCCCACCGATCTCCAAGTATTGTGCTATCCGGCTCGCAAAGTAAAAATTTTGCGCACCGCTGAAGTAAAGTATATACACATACAACTAATATCAATATAGAAAAGTTTTCTAATGTCCATACGCATTGACCTTCTATTTATGAAAGTATTCGTAAGAGAGGTGACCAGTAGCCTGAGATTTCTACATGATAGATAGTCTCGATAAAACAATTCTTTTATCCGGAAAAAATCGGGTTCAAACCTTGGAGATACGCTACCATAAATTAACATGAGATTTTCCATTTGTCCAAGCACCAAGTACAAACATTAACTTAAGTCCTACATTATTACCATTCAAATAAGTAAATATGAACCGATTTCCATAGTGATCACCTGTCCACGGCCTAAATTTTATATTTACCGTAAGATTCTATTACGCATCTTATCTTTACTTTTTTGAGATTATATAATATGTTATGTTTATCGATAGAATAAGCTACAATTAAAACACATCCAATGTTTCTTGCTCTTTCGGTAGCAACCGTTTTTTCTTTGATGTTTATTCTGACCTTTTTCTTTTTTCATTCCCACAAAAAATATCAAACACTGGTGATAGAATAACGATTATCTCATTTCCTTTTGCTTGATTGTCGGTATTATTGTTGTAACAATCAAAATTTTGTTGAAAGTATTGTTACTGTAAAATATTCGCTGATTCTCTTCTCAAAGTGTGTGATAAACAAGTTTGATATATTTACGCTAAAAAATGGTGAAATATTTTACTAATATTAAATTTTATTCACTAATATAATTTTCTTCGACGGAATTAATCGAGAGTTTTTTAAATATAGATTGCTAAATACCAAACTTACTGCTTTCCCTGATTTTAGTTGAAATTTTGCCAATTACGGTGCGGAGTAGTATTATGAAGACTAGACTTTTCAACCTTGATAAAGTATGAGCTGACCTAAATGCAAGTAAAGGCCAATATTTGAGACAGGAACGGCTTTAATATCGTAGTAGAAAGATGAAAAGTTTGCAAAATGACTGATACTTAAGCCTGCTACTCAAAATTAAGATTTGATAACTCTGAAAACTCCCAGACGATTTCTTTGATAAAGATAAGAGTGAAAATTGATATTGAGAACTTTTTAAATAGGGTTTCGTGATCTTGATAGTAGGGATATAAAAATTTTACTGTAATTTTTCAACAATTAATTAAATTTCTTTTCATAAACATTATGCGCAGTTCGGAAGACAAATTTATAACTCTTTCCACAGCTAGGTGTTCGTCCAAAATATACATTAACCTTGTAAGCAAAGGCAGGGATCATATATCAGTAATTGAGGCAATCTCCTTAGTAAACAGCAATCCCACGAGCGCAAATATTAGAATATTGGAAATTGGAATTAATTCTACTAATTAGAAAAATGGAAATTTAGATCTCATTGTGCGTAATAATGACTCGAGGCTGAATTAAGTTACATTTATTTTATCAACTTAATAAGTATATTGATTAACGAGTTGATTAGAATGATACTCATTATATTCATCTAAAACGTTGGTTTAAAGCTAACCTAAGTTATGAATGCCAATGCTTGGCATTCATGGTTACCTAGGTCCTGATGAAGACCAATATTGGGCTCTAAACCGGTCGTGATAAATAGATTTGTACTGAATCTCACACAAAGAATAGTCATTATAGAATCACAAATGATCATTGAAACTAGTGTAGAGTTACTTTGCAACAATCGAAATCATGATCGTTGACATGTTAACAATTGAGAGAGGGAATTAATATAACATCGGTGCTGCCACGCACTGAAGCCAAATCTGGCGATATAGGGCACCTTTACGAACATGCATCATCTCAATGGTCCACAGTTCCCCCAAGGGCAATAAAAATGAATTTCGGAAAACTTATTGACGGAGTGGAGAATACCTCCCACATTCATCCAAAGTGGTGGAAACAAACTAAAATGCAAACGAAAACCGAGCAATAAATGCCGCCGATAGAAAGCCGATGTGCTAGAGGAAGGATAAAAGGGAGAAAGAATCGAAAAACGACCAGTTGACGGTGACACACTGTCATTTTTACGGCCAATGCCTATTACCCACGGGGAAAGAATTGGAATGGCCGACGGAGAATGGTTCCCTCTCTTCCCCACTCTATTTATCTGCTCTCCTTTCTTTTCTCATAACTCCAGAACGGCCCCACGGGATACTGTTGGATACAGGAAATGGGTGCAAATAGGTCAACTGGTTCACACAGCAGTTAGCTGAGGGAAAGTAATAAAAATACTCCCGGAGGACGGAAAGGCGCTGCTGCCAACAGCCGTGAAGCGAAATGACGATAGGTTTTCGCTGCTTCTTTGTCTCCCTTTTTATCGACGGCGCGCCGCGCTCGCCCTTCCGCAGACGCTAAAGCTGCTAAATTTGAAAGACGTGTCAAAACATTCGATTTTCTCAATATTTTATGGGTTTGAGAGGCCAATATCTCGAGGGACGAGGATTGACGGGAAATGAAATTTCCTGCAGTAACCGTTGTGAGCATGGAAGACCTGACGTCGGAAGAAATAAATTAAGAGCGCTTTTCAGGATCTTCCGCGGGTTCCCAGCAGTCTCAGCTCCTTGAATCTCACCCATAATGAGAAGTAAATTTTCCGTCATTCTAAATCATGTGCCAAACTACAGATTGACAGATACCTCCTTCTTTCATACGTTTGTTTAAGAGAGTACGTTACAGTTTTTTTTGCATCTCTATTAACTAATATTACTTAATATTGAAATATCATTGATAATATAAACTATGCTGAAGTGCAACATTACCGATTTTTGCCGATTAAACCTCATAGGTGTTTAAAAATGTAGGTGGCTGACGCAGCAAAAATATAAACAATACTTATCATTATGTCAACCGTGACCATTTTCTACCTTATGAGTAGTCTACTTCCTATTAATACTTAAGTATAGACTAGACATAGACCAATACTAAAGTTTAGACTATACTAATACTCAAGTCTTCGCTAGAGGTACCACGTTTTCTAAGGGATAATAACTAAGTACCCTTCACTATTTCTCCAACTTGGCGCATCATTTACTTATGCTATTGAGTACGGAATGAAAGACTAGACGACTGCCAGTATTTGCAATGTACATATTTATTTGTAGCTCTGGCCATTTAAGATATATAAAATTACAAAGGTTTGCAATTTCCTTGGAACAAATTACTGGTGAGAATCAATAAATAGGCGATGTATTCTCATTCGAACAAAATCTGTTGACCTACTCTACACTATATCAGTAATTTGTTCCTTTCCAATTTATGTGCTTTAAAACTAAATTGTGTAAATATGTGGAAAATGTTTAAAATATGCTAAGTTAGCATACTAAAACGGCATACGGCCAAGCTTGACCAAATTATATACCGCGCTATCCCTTAGGGATTAGATCATCAAAGATCGGTTATCTTTAGTACATCAATGGGTGGTAATATTTTTAAATCGTTACGTCGCATTATTTGAGTCGCGTGTTTCCTATATTAAAATGGACAATGAAATCGTCCGCAGGAAGACGAATTTAGAGCAAAATAAAAGAGAAATTCTTTCCAAATTATTTTCACTTGGAATGGTGAATGAACCTCAGAAATATGATTATTTGAATGAGTTATTTTAATCAACGTGATGATAAGAACGCATTGAACAACGGAAAAGACTGTGAGTTCCCGCATACAGAAACACACATCGTATTTTCCTTCCTAATAATTTCTTGGGTTGATGAATACTCTTCTGCTCATTCGGGCAGCGAATGAACGCCATCTATATTTGGAGGAAAAGCAAAGCTACACTGAGAGTATTCACTATGTCGTCAAACACTAACTCAAATGATTCCAGAACACTGAGCTGGAGATGAAGCACTCTTCCAGCAGTTTTCGTAAACGACTGCCATACATCGCCCAGCAGCACAGGGTCATATTTTCCACTATGGTATTATTTTATTCATATCCAATCCCCCGTTCTATAGAACGAGGAAATTGGAAGAGAAAAAGTCTGCCGCAGCCGGGTCGAACCCGGGTCCCCCACTTTCCGGGCGGTGGCTCTGTCCTCTAAGCTACCACGAAAGAACGATCCCTCCTTCAATTTCTTGGGCTATGATGGGACTCTGTGTACGTCTAAATTTAAGCATGTGAACCATGCGTTCCTCATCGCTTATCTACCCCGTTGCTATGGCAATAAAATAAAAATCAATAGAATTAATCCACTTTATTTCCCTTCATCATTAGTTATCGCTTATAAATATTGTATTACATTCTTTCAAGTGAATTTTAAACGTTACTTGATGTTTACGCCAGCCTTTAAGGTAATTACTTTGAAATAATATTAACTAAAAAGTATTATCTGGTAGCATCACTTTGAAATTTGCGGTCGAAATTCGGAAACTCCCCCCATTATGGTAGCGCTGATGATTATATGTAATATATTGCAAAAGAATCACAATAAAACATACGTAAAAATGAATTAATTCTGAGTAATCAGTTACAACAAAGTTTTCAATTCTGACAGATTCAGATAAATTCGAGAGAAAACAAAATATAGGCGAGTTTCTTCTCAAAAAACTCGCTATTAAACAGTAGTACGTAGAGAATATCGATGATTAGATGCAGGTTTTAAAAATGTCTCCAAATCATAAACCATAATAAAAATATTTTTCAGCCAAAAACCTATAGAGAGAATATCATTATCTATGAGAGAGTTGAATAAAAAGGATTTTTAATTCAAAAACCTTTACAGATTTACTTAATTTAAATTTTGAACTTATTTCGACGCTCCATTAATGCTTTATAATTTGCAGCCTCATTTTTTCCCTTTCACGACCAATCCGAACCAGCACCTGAGATAGTGTACGTCAGAGAACTAATCAATGGGCTTTTAATACAGCGTCAACCACTTAGAAACCTTGATCTCGTAAAGTCTCAGCGTGACAATAGCAGCAAAGGGCGGCTGACGTAGAACGTGACAAAGAGGAAAAGAAGATTGAAGTTGAACGTAGTGATCGATGAAGAGCTATAGAATTTCATCCGCCAAAATTGCCTCATTCGAATTTTGGAGAGTATTTTCGACGTAATTTACGGGAATGGGAATTTCACGAGAATTATAATCGGTTATATTTTTGAAAATAAAATTTTACTGTCAATGAAATCGAAGGGGAGTTAATAAAGCGATCCCTCTCTCTAGGGAATCGAGATAAACATCTAATCTATAAAAAGAAAACTATTTTATTAACAAATAAATAGCCGAGGGAATTGAAAATCCTTAAGATTGCACAAGTTTTAATTATTTTTTCCGATGAAAGAAGTAGAAGATATGTCTCAAACTATTCAATCCTCCACCCAACATCCTCCCAGTCTGTTTCATTTAAAATGAAACAGACTGGGAGGATGTTGAAATGCTGTTTGAAATAAAATTAAAATTTACCTCTTTGTACTGATTTTATATATTCAAGTAAAAATCAAAATATATGGGTCTCAAAACACTTTTCATACATCAAATTCATCTAACGGTTTAATTTTGTTGGATTGGTTACTTTTATCACTGATATGGTGTTGTTTAATTAGAATTAAATACTACTTATTTTATATTCAGAACTGGGATATATTTTGCTTGTCAAATCACATTAAGGTCAGTGAATTAAGTGACTAATTTCAACAGACTAGAGGGAGGATGAATGAAACCGAAATTATATGCGTTTTTAATGTTATGAACCTCTTCAAGCAATCGAATCAGATTCAATTCGGGGTTCGAAATATTTGACACTAAGGAAAAGGGTAAAGGTTACTTTGTACATGAAGGCGTGCACCTAGGGACGAAATCATTTTGCCCTTTTCTACAAAGTCTTCCAAAACGGCTTGAGGATACGTTCTGGCTCGATATCTTAATTGGTTAAAGCTTCTGCCCGAAAAGTGGAAGATTCCAGGTTCGAGTCCTAGTCCTATCAGACATTTTTCATGTCCGTTTTTCCTTGGGATTTGACATTAAATTTCAAGAGCCATAATGCAAACAAAATAAACAACAACATAGCAATGGCAGAGCAATTTTAATTTATCAGGCTGAGATGTCTATTACATTTAGGAGGGTATCATGGATCAGCAACAAACATCCTGTAGAATGGATTCACAAAAAGTTGAAACAATGTTACTTTATATCGGAATGATTCCAGCTGCCTATATCTTTGCAATAGGAAGAACATGTTGAGATAGTACATTCGTAAATCTACATGAATTACGCTAAGAAAAAATCGAACGCAAAAGTTCCAATCTATTCACTTCGTCCAACTCTTTTCTTCTGAAAAAATGATGAGAGCGCTGAAGTGACCAGGCGAAATCATATTTCCACAAGAGGGTTACCCTTCAAAACTTTATCAACACAGCTTGATCGCATCAACCCCCGTTACAATCTCCTCTCCGATGAAAATTGAAGGTGGTCTGACGAGCCAAGTTTATGAGAATTAAACTTTAAAGGATCCACTTTCACTCGAGTGAGGAAAGCCTCGATGACGCGGCATCGTCTTCAAGACATTAATTTTTAACAGCTGGCTGGAATACTAAAAGAAGTGAGTAAATAAAACGATTCCCTCGAATCATTCTCGTAATTTTCTTTAGCTTCTCTTCTCTTTCGTCATATCCTCGGGGTTCTCTCCTGACAGTTCGTTATAACGATCATTGGTGCATCATTTACCCTTGTTTGAAATAGAAAAAAATAATCAATAGTCTCGCAGGTATAATTTTGGTCTCTACATTTCAAAACAGTGGTAGCGAAAATTGAGTGTCGTCAGAAGAAAATGAGTAGGCCGAATGCAATTACAGTAGTTTACACGAGAAGCATGTTGCCAAAAGCAAGCGAGGGATTCAGTAATGAGTGGGGAAGAAAGAATGTGGACTGAAGGAAAGGTTGCAAGGCCAGAATAAAATATGTGGTCTTCTTCAATTTGGACATAGGGGAAAGAAAGGGTGGAAGCAGAATGGCAGATTGTGAATGATGGGAATGTTAGTGGCTCTAAATGGAGAGGTAGACCTATAAAAGGTGGCTCGAATATCGTGAATGAGATTCGATAAAAGTACGAAATTAAAAGAATAAAATAGAATGCGTGAAAATGTATGTATCCGAAAGGAAATATGTATCCAAGCATAAGGGTACACGTATATTGAGGATTATTCTGAACAAGAACGGTCATTAGAATCTCTGATTGCCCGAAAAGGCAACGGGGTCAATGATTTATATGTATATACGTACCAGTTAACTGATTATTGAATTACTGCTAACAAAATGGAGGCCAAAAGCTTTACACAGTTAACTTTTTAGTTCGTGGTTTCAACATAATACTGAAATACTTTAGGATATCCAATTTTATATTAACCGAAATATTTTCCTCAGACATTTCTAACCCTGTTTATTTGCAGTCTCATTTATCCCTAACAATAATACAGACTATTCATTAATCTTAAACTGGACTTCAAAATGAATATTTCCAAATTTACGATATTATCGTCACTCCTCAAGGAATATTGTTTGCCTGAATACGAAATAAAATCGAAGTATGGTTACTTTGCAATATAACCGCTCTCCAGCGATACGAATAAGGAAATATTGGAAAATAATTGGGAACAAAATTTTTATTGCGCTCCGAGGTTAATTAGAGAATAAAGCATTACACAAGAAAATGGACACCATACCTCTAATTTCTTGGGCTATGGCTATACCTCTAATGGTGATATCAAGAATTGTAGAGATAATTACTGGGTAAAGACGAATTAATTCTGTTTGAGTTTCTTTTTTCACCATAGCTATTAAAATAAAAATATTTAAAATCTAGGAGGGAGTCATTAATATCCTAGTACATTTGTTGAGAAATGAAGTAATCAGAAGTAAAGAATCAGCGCTATTGAATATCAAATCAAAGTCTCGATAAATTTCAAATAAACCAAAACAATTAGCTTCAAAATCCTCCTCCCAAAACAAAGAATATCATGAAAATAATATAATATTAAATATGGAGATAATGATAAAACAAAATATAAATCAAATTTAATTTTCTTCTTGGTATTCTCTCACAATTAGATTATAGAAAGACTTCAGATAAATCCACAAAACTGTAACATCCAATCAAATACTTAATATCTTTATGCATTTCTTACAATCTAGTATTTTCAAATTCTGGAGAAAGTAGCAGTTTGGCTCGAACGTTTCGACACAATGTCGAAACGTTCGAGCGTAATTGAGTATCGATTCCATTCCAAACATAGGATTTCCTTCTGTCAAATCAATCAAATTCAGAGACTGAATTCACTTTTAGAATTTCTGAACCCAGTGATCAATGGAAGTTGAAATTTCCTGTTAAATCCAATCAAGAAAAGTGCGTATAAAATAATGTTGGTAGGAGTCATCTTCATGATAATCTGAAAAAGTAGTCTCATTTAGTTTAGATACATCACTGCATTAAAGGACCCTAATATTACTAATACTTGTTGATAATTTTTTAACGAAATAATTCAAAGAAAATGATTTGAAAGAAAAACATATTCAGTGACTTAATGATAAAGGAAACGATTATTCGTAGTGTAACTATACTATAGTTACTAACTGTAAACCGGTAATTGTAATATCTATAATTTTATTTTCAACTATGAAATTTTGGTTTGCTATTCAGAGAATGTGAAGGAGCAGCCATTTTACGTTGATAAGGAAATTTCAGCAGTTATATAGTAATATATAACATAAAACTATGATTACATCCATTTATCTTTAAATGTCATGAAATATAATTCGTTAGTTATGGTTAAATATTGTGTATTTGTAGCATGAAATATAACCACGAATATGTTGATTTTTATCAAACAGGCATGCGAATAAACATCTCTAACATTGAATACTACGACTTCATTTTAAAGCTTTAGTAATTTTTCTACTAAGTCCAGGTTTTAGTAATTCGAAGGTAAACTATTTTTGACGAAGGGTAAATGGCTATAGTGACAACCCGATTCCACTTTGGCAGATCTTCGAATGAAGATAAAATGATAAATAGACGATGTTTAAAGCTCACTTATCCTACGAACTGTATCATGAAAAACAGAATAAACCGCTCTCATTGGACGACAGTCAACCGAAACCTGAACATGTGTAACTGAAATAAGAGTAAAAGCGAAAAACCTTAAGGACAACAAAAGTTTCGCTAATCGAACTAGATCCTCATCGCCATTCTCCGAATGTCCATAAACTCTTTCGTCTCCTTTGGTAACCTTCATAAGTTCAAGTCAATTCTACTCTGAATTCTTTTCACTTACGATAAATTCGAATGATGTCATAAAAACTTGGATGGAAATAGCAACCTTGATGAGAGAGCGCGAAATTCTATAAAATGGGATAACCGTAAATAAAACAGATGAGTTGTAAAGAATTATGTTTAGAAGCGCTTCCAATGCAGACGAAAGTAGTGCTACAAAAATGTCCCTTAAAGAAGCCGTTTGATACTCTTGCATAAAAGAGATCAGATACCACGTCATGAAAACCAGGATCCCACTTTTGAAGTTTTCAATGAGCTATTTTTCACTCAATCGATATTCCTTTCGGAATATTTTAAAAAGAATCGAGGTGGCTGTCTTTGACTCTCGTCTTTTTATTTAATTCATCATCTCACAAGTCTTCTTATTGCCAGCTACATTATATTACTATGCGATAAATTTAAAGTCCGAAAGAAGGCGTAATTTTATGAACCTGAATGCTTGTGAAGAGATCAGTTCCAATCTATTGAATAACGACGAGAAAATCCGGTTTATTTTTGCTTGCGTGTACAAGGCCTTGATCTCGAAAAAATAATTTAATTACCATACCCAACATTTTAAATAATTAAACTACAATACGCAATATAATAGTTAATGATAGCTTGAATTGAAGAAGATCATTCATTTAGCGATGGTTCCCAAACTATTGGTTAACTACATAAGTGTTATAGTGAATAATTTGCTTTCAGTTATCATAATTAATATGCCATATACTGTGTGAATTGTCCATAAAAGTTTATATACTAGCTAATCTGGCCGTAGATTCTCAAAGGAGAATTTGAAGAATGGAAGATAGGATACTAACCCTATTATAGAGAAGAGAAATTATCATTTCACATGTTAGACTTGCCCCTGTTACATAAAGTGGACACCTCAGAAATTAACTGAAAACAAATATCTTCGGGAAATTGTGACTCCTATTTTCAGAAAATAAAAGTTTTTTACTATTAATTAATTAACAAGTTCATCAAAATAGAGAGATGAATACTAACAGAATGAAATTGTTCATAGGTAAAGGAAATTGAAGAAAAAAATATTTAAGTATATGATTATATAATAAAACAATGGAGTTCTACCACAAACTCATGCCTGAAGCAATTGATAGGCAACGAAATTGAAAGCTGAAGGGAAGATTAAGAAAGGAATGGGAAAGCCAAAACAGATGAACAAACTTTCATTGATTGTCCACAAAAATCGTTAATGTTTGCACATCTAAGCCCAGTCGATATTAGTTACATATCGAAAATTTAAACAGAAAATCATTCAAAAGTAAATGTTTAGGCACAAGGAATATAAAATATTTTGATGTAAGAGATTTAAAATTTTATAATTTTGTATCCCTTTAATCAGTCAGATAACATATGTAGAAATTTACTTAAGGTCTGCATATTCATAGTCTTCTTATCCGTAGATATTTGACATTGACATTGCAGCCGGATTATTAGTCCATTTGTAATATGGTTTACTATAATGATAATTAATATTCTCGGCGAGAAACTAACACATACGATTTTTGCAATCTGGTGGTCAATCATTTTTCCCTGAAAAAAAACATCTTTACGTAACTACCATTTACCTAATCACCATGCAACTCCATATGCTTCGAGCTCTCCCAAGCGTAATAAATTCAAGCGTTTTCGTCATGGATTTTTAATTACTATCTACCCTACATCTGGAACTTCCGAGTGAAGCCCCTTTTATCATTTTCAACACTCAACGCGGGACTCATCATGGCAACGAGAACTGTAAGACTTGAAAGATAAGTTCCGTTTGGATAGTCTTATTTCCCGTCAACTCCGTTCCTGCGCCGGTTTTGTCTTCAGCGGTATTCTTTGGGAGCGAAACCCTCGCGAAATACGAGAGGTGCCCATAACCCCTATTTTGTCTGCGAGATTGAGAGAGACTTCCACACTTCTCCCTCTCGACGTCCAGACACGATGACAAGACATACAAGTTGGAGAGGGGGGAATTAAAATAGGGAACGCGAAGCTCCGGGTTAAGGAGACTTGATCGAGGGTACAGAAACAGATGGAAGGGAAAAAAAGAGTAAGTAAACAAATGGGGTTTTTCCTCACCATACAACAAACTTTATACTTCCTCAGCAAACTTTTTCTTCCCCAATACATGGCCTTACCCTCTGCTGCCCACCCCACCTATTCCCCCATCTTTGTCATCTTATGTCTAATAGTCCACCGCTCCCTATTCACTGATACCAATCTACATTCCGTTCTTTTGCCTTCATGGGTCTTCCCCTCCTTAACAATTTCCAACAAAGTATTACTATATTTCGCTCAACTCAAATCTCTCTCTTAATATTGGTAAGTTTCCTTGGCATCCTTTTACTTTTCCCAAGCCAGTTTTTCCATTCCGAAAGATTTCCCAACTTTTTCCTTTCATTTTTATTTGTAGAACTTCTCCTTCGATTTTCTTCAAAAGAAAGCAAAATTGGTACATTTTTTGATCTCGTAGATAGATAATCGTAATACATACCTACTGCTACTTACTATTCCTCTAGAAGTAAGATAAATAAAGGCGAAAACGCTATTAAGTGATAATTAAATCATAATCGCAGGCTTAAAGAACCCTCGACCATTCATATTTACTCGATCTCTTCCTACATTGATGCTTAAGTAATCCATGAACTAAACAACAAAATGTAAACTAAACGTGTATCCAATTTCCAAAAGATTCCGTAACCCACGTTAATTGCACTTTTTAATGGAATCGAATTCTAATCGGAAGACTGAATTCTATATGATATAATGAACTACTCTTGCGTTAAATTGGGGGATTTTATTTCAAATGTTTAAAATAGACGACAAATGAAGGGATCCCATAAGAAATATATAAATATGGAACTTTATGAAGCAAAACTGGTATCGGCAGTATACCATCATTGTCTGTAACTTACATAGGATTTATAATTTATTATTGATTCCTAATTAGTGTTTGTTAAATATGGCGAATAATGTATTATTTCTCATCAAATACATCGATTCTTATGGATAGAAGAATTTTTTGCTATCTTAAGATTATTGTAGTGAGCAATAAGTTGTTCAAGGAAATGTAATAAAAAGACATAAAAAACGAAGTTTCAGCAATAAACTGCCAAAATAATAATATCCTTTTCATATCATTCAAATTCCTCAAGATGACTCCTCAGAGAGTACTGAGAAAGAAAAGATTTTTTTCTACCTTAAAAACATATTCCATACCGATATTTGATCCATCCATATTGATCCACCCATACAGATATTCGCCTTATTATGCTCAGTATTCTCGAAACAGATTTTGAAACATACTATTGGGAATCATTCCTAAATACGGTATCCTTTTGAAGTTGCAATCAAGTGGTGCTAGAATAGAGTATTCCCATTTAAAAAGAGTGCTTATTCCGGTTTATCAATATTTTCACAATATGCATGAGCACAATTGCTTCAAATCTGTTAAATACGAATTATTTGCAAGTTCCTAATACAAGTATCCTCCTAAAAATCGTAATATGAGCGTCCTGTTCTCTCTATAAACAATAATTCAATCGGAGTTATAATTTTACAATAAAAGTTATTCACTAATTAGTAACTTCTAATATAAAAATTAGCTTAACAGCCTATAATTCAGCAACCAACTGCAATTTTGTTGTTATTTACCAATTTTCACTATTAATTACCCCGAAAAGAAATGAGAGTTGATAATAGAGCCTGCTACAGAAAAAAGTGAGGCAATCACCTTGAGACATAACAATCAATGAATTGTAAATTACTGAACATCAGAAAGAATCAAATATGATAAATCTCAATAATACCTCAAATATGATAAATAAAAACATGCTCAACTCATTTAATTTGTAACTGAAGAAGTTTAAGACATAAATAACATTCACTAATGAAGCAGTTAAGGTGAATAAATAATCGAGCGCTAGGCTTTTATTTGTATAATTACTACTTTACATACAAATACCGAAACCGAAATTGTCGAAATGTGTGTCGGAACAAAAAATTCAATCACAGTCACTAAGAGAACCGATTTCATGTTGCTACAGGTCAGCTGCAAATCTGAACTCCCTCAAGTTTACAGAGCCATTTACGGATTAAACATTTTTTCAACGAATAACACCTGAAGTACAGGTCAACCGACCCTTTCATAAGGTTATGGGTTTTAAATCACCCTTTAACAACCTCAAAAATTCAATCCCATGGCAATGAATTGTTGGCTGTTGGTGAATAAGGTTCCGGGTTCGATTCCCAGTGGGGGCTCATATCTATGAAACAAACTCAGCCGTCGAAGCTCTTCTAAAAATAAAACTTCTACTACAAAAAACTGTTTCATGTGTTAATTTAGTTTTACATTAAATCGCTTTACATATTCATTCACTTTTACATTCCAAAAAAAAAGAATTGCTCAGTAATTAATTTACACCCAAAACAGGGATTGGTAATCATAATTTCAAATCCTCACCCACATTACCAAATTTTGATAACTTAATGCCATGTTTCCTGCAAAATGTATGATTCTTCCTTAAAAATTATAGCCGCGACAGCATTGCAAAATTGTTCCTCGAATTTTGGAGCATTCTGTATGTACATACATCTCTAAGAAGTACAAAACGCAGATCTCTCGAGCTGAATCGGATAAACATAACCATTTATTTCTCATGGGTTTGTCACCTGCCACTTCCCCTCTTCCCTCGCATCCTTCCTGGTCCTACTTTTCTTTCTATCTGCCTCCTAAATCTATCTCATTCAGGCCGGAAAAAGCGAAAATGTGCTGCTGGTCGATACACGCCGTTTCTGGTACCACTAGTGGGCGGAAAAACCACCGAGGCCCCGAGGCCTCGCTCCCTTAAGGCCCCCGAATCTCGATCCATGCGTTGTCCTCTCTTCGCGCTGAAAACGCCTTTACGTATCTCCTTAACCCCATCAATAATTCAGGAAACAAGACTCGAGGTGTACATGCCATGGAACGATTTTTCCCTTCCTTATCTGCTTCGGTCCTCACTAACACCGGAGTTAAGGGATCTTTTGAGTTTCCTTTTTTAGCTCCTTTCTTGAGGAGATGTTATGAGGGAGGGAGAGGAAGAAAAGGAAAGGATGAGATCTGTTGGAGGATATAGGAACTAAGAGTGAAATGAAAGGGATGGAGAGGCAAATGGGATTATGAAGCAGGCAGTGAAGGAGGGAGTAGAGGCGGGAAAATGAGGATTCCGAAGGAAGAAGTATGGAAATCTGTTAGAAGAGAAGATAAGAAAGAAAAACCAAAGAGAAAGAAAATGGAAAATGGATAATATGCATAAAGAAAGAGGATGGTAGAGCTAAGGAGTGGGATCTCAAAGGGAAGATAAAAGAAAAACAAACAGAAAGCTAATTTAAACCCATTAATTGAAGAATACCCTCCGAGACTATTTAAAAATGCACGTAATGAAAACTCGTCTGGTTCATAGATTATTAGTCTGATATGATAAGTCTAAGGAAAAATTCACGTTCACGAATACTTTGCTTGCCGAAGTTAACTCATATGAACTCATATGAAATATCATATTTAAGTGACGATATATTTTTGATTAAATATACTCATGTACAGCCATATTAATCGTTTCCATACTTTTTATGACTCCCTTTGTGCCCCATTTTAATTGTTCACAAATGAACTTCGGTCATTGTAAGCAAATATATATATATATAAAGTTGAAAATGCAAGTATTGAAAATTTCTTTTTTCTTTGAACATAGAGAGGACAAATGTTTTTTTTTAATTTACCTGTGTTTTAAACAAGCTAGATAAAGCTGTATTGCCTGAATGCGACATTTAGAGATATAATAATATACGTCGAAAACCATCCCACATATGTTCTTAAAGAGAAACACGATTATCTGTTCGATTCGATTCAAGGCTAAATATTTTCTACTTAAATACTTAAATAAATTTTCAGGAATGAAACGGTTACTTAGTTTTACCTATTTTACAGAATCGATGTTGAAGAAAACAGTGATACCACAGATAATTTAAAATATTTAGAGATTGCTTTATTTGAGTAAGTTTTTTTTTCAAAATCGAATGGGATCCCATTCTATGCATAAAGCACTAAGAACTTATATCGCCAATTACGACGAGCGGGTCTCAACACAGGTAGTTTAAATGAGTGAACATAAGCTAATGTAATGAAAAATTCAAATTCACTATCCCAACAAAAGAAATTAATTGTAGGATACACATCTCTCTTGCGTGTACGTTCTGAATGTCTAGATGACTTAATAAGTGAAATCCCTTTGCATTACATAAATCGCATAAACCCTCTACGAAGTTATTTTTATCAACAACATCTATAATTTTACGCTCATAAACAGGAAAACTATCCTTCAAGCAACACGAAATGTAAATTAAGAAGCACCTTTAATGTAAATTTCTTTTGAATTTTTAGCCCTAAAACCTAATTCGAAAAATTATGAAAATTAACAATGTTTAGAATATTGGAATAAAGACTGTCAAAGAAATTTTAATAAAAAGGGAAGAGAATCGAAGAAAAAATATAGAAAAATAGAAGCGGAGGTGTACAAACAGAGTACAGAGAAGCTTCGGTATACCATTTGTTATAGAAAACAATGATGCTAACAATGTGATTGGTGAAACTGAACTTGAAACAGTTTAGTCGAGCGGGAGATTAAGATTGATGAATGAAGTAGATTAAAACTCATCCCATTGATAAAAGATGGATATCTGGCAGACCAAAAACGAACGTTTAATTGAAATGCACGCATGAAAAAAAAAGGCGTAAATAGGATATTTATGAGTCACCCCTTCCCACATTAAGGCATTTATATCGGTATTAAAATCACGGAAAAACCCGCTAAAGTTTGTCACGATCAACAATCCCTTCGCTTAATTATTTTTCCTCCGCCATCTTTCGGGTAAAAAACACACCTTGGCTGAAAGGCAGGTGAAGATGGGATGATTGCTAACGTAAACATTTGTCCAGGGACGACCCTCGGAAAGAAAATATAAAACGGAAGCAGCCACCTTTAGCTCCCTTTGAATGTAAAAAAAGAAGGCGAGGGTGTGCGTCTCCGTGGACTTGTTTGCCAAGCTTTAAATTAACTCCGATGATACGTTTCCTGGAGGTAGAGGTGGAGTGGCTATCTAATGCCCCCGCTTGATTTTTTGCCTTTTCTCCTCATTTCGGAACTCTTAAGTGGCCCACTTGCCTGGAAAGCAAAATAACAAAGGGGAGGAATGATTCGATTAATTAAAATTACGATTCGGTAACGTCCAAGACATGACGCCCCAACCATGATGCAAACGCATATTGCAGTTATTTTTTTAGAATTTTCCTGAAAGAGTGGTTACCAAACACATTCTTCCCCTAAGTATTATCTTCCGATATATAATAAAGAGTTAAATTTTTTTCCTTCACTGACTAATAACCATCACTAAATCCTAAATATAAATATATCGTAGCTGTTAAGGACTCAAATAACATAGGTATGAATTAGATTAATAACATGACATAAATTAATCTTTTGACACAATAAAACGCTTATAAAATAAAACGAAGAATTTGTATATTTGGCTGTACAATTTCAACCAGCCCAAGTTTGTTTAGTTCAGGTTAATATGAATATCATCAGTCAAATCGTATCAAAAATATTTCTTATTATATATAATTGAGGAATTGCAGTACTAATATGAGTGTAAACAATGACGTCAAAATCGATCAATGTATATACGTTTTCAATATTACCCTTCAAGATTGTATTCAATACTGTATAATTAGTGAATATGCATAAAATTTAATATTGTACACAAAAGAATTTATAATAATATATTGACATATAAAACGGTATGAAAAACTTCGCTAAACAGATTCCGTTCAGCTTAAATGATTTTTTTAACCAACTTTAGCTACGAATATTTTTTTATGATGAACGACTAAAAATTTTACATAACTTTATAATAAACGACTAACTTCTCACCATAAAAATCCTATAAATACCACGAAACATCATTCGTTAAAATTCAACCTCAAGCATAAAACCTATTTTTCCAAGAGCCTTTTTCCAACTGCTTGTTCATGATCTGAAAATGTAATGACTTTTAACATCAAAAGTGTGAGGGTTTTGTGAAAATAATTGTTTAAATCAATCTGATGTCTAAGAGAAAATATGGATATTGACTTAATAAAGTAATTTTTATCTGCCAACCGTATGTCATACATAATTGTATAATTCTGATGCTCTATTGCTTCCTTCACACATACTGAAGTTAAGCGTAAATTAATATTTTGGATTGGTTAATGAAGGAGCGAATAATATTGGTGAATCACGAATTTTTACTGCGTATTGTGTTGATGTGTTTCTGTTTAATGAATTTTATACAAGTACAGCAATGACACCTGATGGAAAGATAAAAAGTTACGGATGAATTACAATAATGACATTGTCCATGTCCATTGTTTTCGGAAATTAAAAGCACTTTTCAGTTAGATCACTTCAAAGCAAAATTCACATCACCCATTAGTATTACAGTATAAAAATGTGATGCCTAATTATCAGCGACTGTTTACATTGATGGGGTTGATTAAAGACACTGAATGAAGGTTCAAATGAAGTTTGATGTAAAAATCAGATTACGTTCTTTGGAAAATCATGAGGTCATGTTTTCATTACTTCTTCAATAACACCCAGTACATTAAAATTGCTTATATAAATAGCGAATAAACATAAATGGCAACTGAATCACTATGAAATATTTTTACCCATAAATACACTAATTTTTATATGATCTTCTGAGCTGATATCATGGGATTCATGGTATAATTAAATTCATTTTATACGATTCCTTACTCTGTAGATGAGGAAATAACCAACTATAACTCATTTTAAAAGAGAAAACTAAAAATATTTTAAATAGAGCGTTAAAACCAAAGGAAACTCCGCTTAAGTAAAACAAGGATGTTTATTTACCTAAAACTATACTTTTTTCCTTCTATAGTTAAAACGGCTCGATTGAAATTGAAAAGTTACAACAAACATCCTTCTGCGCTACGTTAAATTCAAAAAATTGCGCCAAAATAAAGCTTTCGAAACGTCCGCGCTCTTTCTGAAGCGAAATTAAGTTTCATTCGCTCATCCTTCAGGTTCTTATTCTTGAAATTCTGAATCCTGTGTTGTCACTTGTAAAAAATGGTGTACTCGAGACTGCATTTGTTTTGGTTTGAACACTTATCAGAAAACCCAGCCGTAGGAAATTGAACCGATCAACGAAGAGGTTATAATGGCGGTAAAAATTGAGATCGTTCCAAGACGTGAAATTAAACGTGGATTCCCAATTTTAAGATTATTCAGACATGTAAAAAGGAAATTTCGCCAAACGTGTTGGCGGGAATTGTAATGCGCTTTCGACATCGGTGAAAGCGGTCCTGGGATCGATTCCCGGTGCAGCCTATGTGCGAAATGACCTCAGCTGTCGAAGCACTTTTAACAATGCTGCTACTACTAATTCACAGCCTTGGAATGTGACAATACCTCATTGCAGAATTCGCAACTCCTGGTGGAAATTGCAGAATTCGAAAATCCTTACCGCTGAAGACTAACTCAGTAACCAAATTATGAAGCTCATAACAAAGAATAGCTATACAAAAATGTAGTCCAGCTTCGTTCCAACTGTATCAGATCTTCGGTTTTGCAATTTCTAGGAATGCTTTTAAAATTAATGACAGGATCATTAATCCTACTTATGAAGTTTTAATAAATTTTCTTGTTTAGCGTTATTGATTTGAAACTCACATGCAGTGCAATTAATTAGCTGCAGCGAATTTTAGTGGAACTTATTCTTACTTTAATAGTTTTAAAGAATCATATTTCATGATTTTGAATCAGCTAATTGAAACGGATTACTATATTTATCTACAGAACAGGAATCTCTCCATCAGACCTTCGATTTTAAGAAATAGCTGTGTTAAACCTTGTTAATTCATCATCACTTTCTTGTAAAGGATTGCCATCTAATACAATAATTTTGGAAGAAAATCTAAATTACTGCACACTCAACTTCTGAAAATTTCTTTTGTTCCACTCTATAACGTCCCTTCACGGGTAATCTTTCCTCACATTTCAAATATCCGAATAGTCATCATAGCCTATGTACACAGTCCTCAGTTAAAACTTACGATACCAATGCATAGAACGGGTATGTGTTCAAAATCATTTCTCGCTCTGGGAGCTAGATATTGGAATGATCTCCATTCCTCATTATCATTTATCGTTGCCTTAATTCAAACTCATAGTAGTTAATTTACTTTCAAGTCGAAATACATAATACAATTTCTGACTTTACCTTGAGTTTCCTTAACTACTTTTACTCTCAAAGACTTATTAGTTATTCACCTACTGTATCGAACAGGTTACTCTCTCTCTCTCTCTCTTTCCCCATTTTCAGAGTTACTCCATGGTTCATTCGACTAGGAACGCATGTGTCGATACACCATCACACTTAACGATACAAATTGTTGAATATCCTCTGCATTTTCAACTAGTTATAGTATATTCATTACATCTGTGTTTTCGCGGTTTTTTTTCGCCCCTCTTCTTGTGTGGGTGTTTTCCTGCATCGTGCGTTTTTTCCATAAATCTTCAGTTGAGGAGAATTTCCCCACAACCTAAATCCCTGCGTTTTCATGTGTATCTATAACTAGTTATAGGTATTGGTTTTTATTTATCAACTTATCTGCCTTTTAATTTGTAACTACTGTTTGTAGCAATTTTCTTGTACCAATGTTTGCCAGATTGTTTAGACGTATTGATTCATTTTTTTATTTAAGTCAATTGTAGTCAATTATATACTTTTAATTTATTTTCTAATCAAAAAGTACGCGGTATTTTCGTTTTCAAGGTTTCACTTTTTGGTGTCTTATCTCCTATTTATCATATACGCATAAATGTTACTGTAAAGTAAGATCCTATTCTTATCAACTTCTCCAACACCTATGTTATATAATATATATATTATATATAAATTCATACTTTTCCAAAATGATTTCTACTCTAGTGTCATCCGTATGCTCCTTAAACAACAGTCATTCAGATGTGAACGTAAGTAAATCTAGGCATCAATACGGAATTAAAAACCATTTGACGTAGAGGTGATAAACTTAATAAGATTGCCTGATGATGTAATTCTATGTTCAAATGATACAATCAGCAAATAAACTAATATAATAGGATAATTATCCGGATGTGTGATTTTTGGTATATTCTTACATAAGTCAACCTTGTAAAAGCATCGTTTATCTATAAACACTACAGAAGCGAATATTCATTCCAATCGGAAGGAATGAATTCACTTATTCACATCATAAAATATTTATTCTTAACATATAAAAAAATATAATCAATAATGATTTAATGGAACGCATTATTACCAATAATTCCTAGTCGAATAGAGTTTAGATTTCGTTTTTAGCGTTGATTGGTTTGTAAGAAAAAGCTCTGCATGTGGGCTAGCAATAACAATCCAGTAATGAAATATTTAGAAGCTAATGAATATTTCTCCAGGATAATCTTGTACAAAAAGTTTTCAGATACGAGTTGATAAGTAATATTTAAAGAAAATTTCAAAAGAAATATGTCTTACCACTTCAATAAGTTGTGACAGCTTCAAGCCCAGCCACACTGTCAGTGTCTCCGAGTTATTGCTCACAGGTCTGATAAGACGATTGTAATTGGACAGGAGGTCATCGTATAACCTCTTGGCATCCGGATTCGCCTCACATTTTTTCATAGCTGTAATTATATGACATTTCAAATCTATTAATTTTCCACATTATAGCTTTATCTGCGAAATTTCATCCAGCAAACAATAATAAACACTGCTGGAATCTTGGAACGTAATTTTTGGAAATTTAGTGACCAAAAAAACAAATGGAAACAACACTCGACGCTATTCTATGTCACCTTTTTGAGATTTAAATATAAGAAAATTTGGCCGTATTAAAATGCTTTAGTGATCCAGATTGTAAGAATAGCGCCATTACTTTGTTGTTTACTTTACACTCATAAATAAATTGATAACAAAGAACACAAAGATCAAAATAAATTTATTTGTTCCAAATATTTCTGCATCCATAGATAAAGCATTTGTGTACACATCGGAATGTTAACCGACCGTACCATGTCTCGAGACATTAATATTAACGATTGTGTTTTGTTTGGGAGTAGTCGGGGGTGCGAAATAGGGAATGAAATACATAGCCATTCACTGCTTTAATTTTAAATCATAAATTAGACAAGTTCACTAAGATTGCCGAAAGATATGCATGAAGCGTGAATGTAAATAGGGTCATCTTCATTTTTTATCAATCACTTAACGCAATTGACGGAAGATGTGTCCGGCAACCAATTAGGACCCCCGCAAGTTTCGCAATGGGATTTTATGCAACACTCAAATCCTTTTATCGTAATTTCAAGAGCACGAATTTATTTTTGTGTTTTATATAATATATTTCATGTATGTATGTGTAATGAGTGTGGCATCTTCTTATACACGCCATCCACAACCCATGTAAGATTTTACACGAAAGAATATTTTATATTCAAGAAAACGAAAGGCATTTTCTTAGACGTACGAAAGTAGTTGGTTAGACATTTGACTAATATGATTCTGAACTCTAAAGTCAAAGAAAACCGTTACAAAATTCTAATGCAAATAAATGCTTTATCAGTATTTTACAACATTTGATAAATATTTGCTGAGAATGTTCTCCCCTGCCACACGCCGAAAGGCGGCTTGCAGGGTAATTATGTAGATGAATGTTTATTGTTCAGATAAATCAGAAATTTAATGCACGAATTTGATACAAAAGTACCATTGAAATGTTAACAAATTCAGTAAAACTTATTCATTCCGAATTTTTGTCTTAAAACCATTAAAATTACGAATTATAATAAATTAAGGCGTCGTTACTCCATCTAACTCATTGAAGATAACTAATGGGAGGGGTCATAACAGATTAATTTGAAAATCTGGTTAATCGATCGTAACATTTAGCTAAATCAATCAAATAGACAACTAGGTTAACATCATTCAAACGCAATGAATAACCCATTAAGTACTCCATCCCTTCATTCTCTCAGCACTAATCATTGAGGAATTCCATAACTGAAACTATCACGAACGGATTGTATGTAAACATAAGAGTTGAAAATTCTACCGTGCATAAAAATATAGCATCAAAACGGACAAATCTAACACAAAAATTAGAAACCACGCCCCGAAGTTCTCCTCTCAGAACATAAAACTCGCTGTATCCACAACAGAGGAGTAAAACATAAATGAGACACATGTAAACATTGAACGACTACTCCAAGGTACTAGCGAATGTATCCGTGGCGCTGCGATTTAGAAACAGCTGAACGATCACACCCACTCTCCTTAAAATCATTCCACCCACAATAAGAATACAGGGAGCACTACCATGCAACTTTCAATATATACCACAGACTCACCGACAGACAAACTGACGACGCTCAGCAGCAGTATGACCACTCGGTAGGTTATCATGATTTCGCACCAATCGGCGACAAGCGATTCAAGCGAATTACAACCCAGTTCCACCAGTCACGGACCCTTCACCTCGCATCCTCAGCAATCAGATGCTGCAAAGCATCACCATCCGCGGTGTGTAGTCATGGCAACGATCAAGGAGCCAAGGGCGTGTACGTACTCCATCGTTTTTCCCAGGGTTCCTTCCCTAATCCTGCACGGTTCCCCTTCTTTCCGGCTCGCTCCCGTTCTTCCTCTCTCTTTTCCTGCCTCTCCGATCTTCTACTTGTTCTCGCACTTTCCTCCTCGATATGAGCAGGACACGTTACTATAGCGACTCAGAAACCACCCGCCCCGTTGGTTTACCGGCCAACCTCCTTTACCCCCGAATCCCTCGCCTTCTTCCCCTGACAATCGATATGGTACAGATGAGACTCCATTGACGGAGCGGGCGGCATCTCACGGAGAAAGAGCGAACTATAGGGGTGCGGGAGCATTTGTTTCCGGAACTAGCTGGTATTTTTTTCGCTGTCACTTGCGGTGGGAATTTTGTCGCCTCAGAGCGATAGGGGAAAGATGAAAGTGGAATGAGAACGATTACAGATCACCAAAGATTTGCTCTAGGTTTGATTTTGATAAATCAATTGTTTCTTTTCAAGAGTGTTTCCCTGGATATGCCATCCTTCTCGGTACAGTGAAAGCTTAATATCAAAGTATTTTTATACATGTGAGTCAAATGTTATGCGATGCGAATGCTCAACAGAAATTGGTAACTAAAGTAAAACTGAATTGCTAAAACAAAGGAAATAGCCAAAAATTGCTCGATGATAATTTGATCTCCAAGAGTTGAAGCCGATGATAAGTCATTCTCTGCAGAAATGCATTGAAATAAATATTTTTCTCAAATTTGAAATAATTGTCCATAATATTTATTAAAATAGTGCCTAATCAGACGCCTTTTATCAGACGACCAACCCAAATGTCTCTCTCCTTTATTTTGCCCCCGACTATAATTTCTCCTTTAAATGTGATTGCTAAATAGAGCACTACCTGACAAATTGAATGATCCAAATTTGATGAGCTTTTCAAAGCAGAAGTTGACAGAATTTGAATTTTCGATCTCTTGTCACAATCTAAGAAGATTTTCTATTTCTGATAAGAAGAACTTCTGTATGTTTTGCGTTTCATACGTAATTCATTTACCACAAGAGGTGTGAAGATATGTTTGCATTGCTTTTGATTAATTCAAAACAATTTTTAAACTAAGCTGAAGGTTTCCGGGAACGCAACGTTGGTCATTTTGGGTGACGACTTTTCGCCAACTATACTGTTGGCTTCCTCAGGTCGGAAATGATGCTTTTCTCATCTCGTCCGGTATATATACGTTGCCTCCTTTCACTTTTTCTCGGCGTTGGCTCTACTGATTGGTCGTTGGGTGTAGGAGCCGTTTCCATGTGGACGACATTTGTTTGTTTTTTTTAATTAATCTCAGCGAAGTTATGCTATCGTAAATTATATACTATTTACATAAAAAAGAAGCTTTACGATAGATTATTAAGATCCTTAGTGTTACCATACGAATAGAAATGTGCCTTTTTTTTCAAATTTTTATTCCATGAAATTTATGGGATACTTATTAGCCCAAGACTGAAAATTGGTGAATAAGAAACTAAAATCAATAAAAATAACTATCCACTTTTCCTCTTGTAAGTGTCAGATTTAAGTTTTGAAATGTAGAAAATAAATTATTTTTCCCATCTGGAAGACTTCAGGTTTGCCAATGATAATCTGTCGGCAGTTTTTAGGAATAATGAAAATATATTCAACTCTTAATTTTTTATATTTCACTGTTTGTTTAAAAGTAATAGTAAAGAAATCTGTCGAAGCAGAATTGAGACGGAAAATCATTTCAGTATTTTCTACCAGAACTTTCAGTTATTCATAAAAATACGGATTACCTGGCTATAAACTTCAGAAAAATAGTCTTGAAATAAAATTTGAATTCATCTGAAATTTACGATAAGTATCTGTCAGTATGAAGTTTAAGACTGACATTCCTTAACAAATCAAAAACTAACATTACCAAATCATTAACTGTAATGTGCCTCTCCGAGTAGAAGCCAAAAAGACCACTTCTTCCTAAGTGTTCCACCTCCAACAATACTTTCCTGCAGAATATAGAGTCCCGAATTACATGGTTTTCGTATTTTATGCACGTTGAATAGTAGCTGATCATACTCATGTAGTCTAGAGGGTCGACGCTATACACCAGAGTAACGAATCTACGAGTTCTTAGAACGATGCCATTCCTCCGGGATGCTTAAGAGTAAAGATTATACTGCCAAGAGATATCTAATTAACACACGTATGTTCACTTATTCTTGTTATCTTGCATGATAAGAGTATCACAAAAACAGTCATGAAAAATGGTCCATAATATATCATAGTGTAGACGTAATGCTTAAAAACTTAGGAATTAAATCCCAATACTTGCTTATAATAAGTTTCTTCTCTTTCTGTCCTACATTGGTCGACAGTTGTTCTAGTGAGAAGACTTAAATGCATCTCATGGTGAAAGTTTCTACTTTTTATTCCCATTAGGGAAATTTTTATCGTAAAAATATAAAAAAGCAATCTTCGACTGAGTGATTATCGACACCTGCCCTATTATTGACGGTAGAATTTTATTAGAGAAATCCCCAGAAATTATGCTACGGTAAATATCGATGGCTCAAACTAGGACGATAAGGAGATGGATCATTCATGTCGACGAGCTTTGGCCATTTTGGAAAAACAAATTTATAGTTTAACGAACACCTAAACTAAACTTTGACACCTAAATTAAAAATGAAAGAGGAAAAAACTATTAAGCAATATTCGTCTTCACTTGAAGATTTTTAAAAGATAAAGACAGAGCCAGAAATCCAGAAATTTAGCTTCAATATACATACCATAAAATCGGACAATTGCGGATAAAAACCCGAAAAATTGGTTTTGGAACAAAATAAGAAAACTTAAGGATAGAGGTTAAAACATGAGAAGCAGATGCAAGATAATTCACTATACGCATCAAGCATAACATAATGATGCATGAAATGGAAAAAAATGAAACCTAAAAATATTAATTTGCTAAAATGTAGCTTCGGTAATGACAGTAGGTCCACTTACAGCGGCTTTTAGCTATAATTAAAACATGAAAAACTATGGGGTCGTTAAACTTTTCAAGTGCTTGTTTTCATCAATGATAGAAACTCGAACTTCTATCTTCTAAGGGCGAAAATAAATTGGTTATTTCTAGTAATAAATGCCTTCCGGAAATTTCTATGAAGTTGTGACTTCGCAAGGTTTAATAGTCAAGAGTGTGGGCTAACTACTTATATCCATAGAGTAAAGATATCCTTACTCTATGCTTATATCACGACTACCTCCGATAGTACGCTGTTTCGATATCTTTGATTCTTTGCCTCAATATTATCGATATCGCCACAAAATTACTGAAGATAAAAATTTAAGCGAACGGATATTGTTAAATGTCATATATGTTTTTATTAAAAAATTAAGACTAACAAAACATTTCAAACCAACTTTCCGACAATTTCCCTGAGCCCACATGTAATATTTAATTACTTTTAAATTACTGTTTACCGTATACAGAAACTATGAAAATTAATTCCCCGAATTCTCATTATTGAATTATTCCTAGATGGCATCAGAAAATTGCTCCAGAAAAACACCAAGTATAACTTATGAAATAGATTATGGAAAATTTACTACCAAGAGCAACAATAGAATGAAAAGAAGAAGAAATAATTACAATTTTTTTCTTTAAATTATGCAAAAAGTAGAATATAATTTAAAATATACCCAAGGAAATTATTAAGTGGCCCGCGTAAAAGGTACCGAAAATATTTTCAGGGTGAACCCAACGATTAGCACCAGATGTTTTCAAAGCCTACTATATTGAAACCTTGTCCAAAAAGGATCGTAGACTTTAACTTCTTTACTATCCCGTGTTGATTCGTATTTCTAAAACTTCGTCCCTAAAGGTCGCGGTATGATTCAGTTCGCAAAAGTGTGCTTTAGAAATGACCATAGACCTTGAAACGTTCAAACATATTGACTACAGAATCGAGGTTGGATGTATTGCCATAAAAATTGGGGTTATTAATAGCTAAAACGGTGATTTCTCACAAACGCGGCTTTCTAACTTATGTACGCTATGTCGTAATACACTTTTTCAGAGAATTTTGCAATAAGCACAAGATCGCGGTAGAGCTTGATAACTGAACTATGAATTAGATCAAATGCATGTAAGCAATGATGCTATATAGAAATCAATTGCTCCCTCGATACATCTTTCGAGCTTTCCGTACACGAAAATTTATCATTCATTCTATGCTAGATCCCAATGCTAGAAATAGCGTAGCCTTAAGGCCTTACTCTCTTTATTTTCTAAGTCTTAATAATACAATTCAAGAGATGAGTCTTAATTGACTTACCAAAATATGTAGCTTTCAACAGCAGAGAAATTTCTCCTTCACTAATCCGTTGCCGAGTAATTCGAACGCAACATATTTTAGAACTGAAATTTTTAAATTGAAAAGAAATCAGTCATACATTTTACAAATTTTGGCCACAACTTTTATTACGTTCAATTACCTGATATTGTATTTCCAATGCTGATATTCTTCTCTGCGATGATCTAATTGGAAATAAGGCGTTAGTAAACATAGCAGGGGTTAGAAACATGGTTGTTAGAAGCAAAAATAGTTAACCTGTAAAAGAAATACATGTCCCTACCTAACTGTACCTAACCAGAATGTATCTAAATGTATCGCTTTCCTAAAACTAAATTTAGAGTTGCCTTGAGGATGTGCAGTACCCATAGAAAATAATTTCTCAAAGACTTATTGAGTAGCACATGGAAAATTGCAATTGAGCCAGTCAAAAGAGGATGAACAAATGTATATCAGATGCAGTTTCAAATTATGATTTACTTTATTTACCAAACTAAAGTCAATAGCAGAACTTAAAATTGGAATAATGGTGGAATTACCTTATCATTTGAAAAAAGAGGAATCTAGTTGAAAATCAGAATAGCGCTGAAAAAACCAAACTGGTTCTTAAAGTTTGAGACAGACTGAGAAGAAATCAACTTTACCATAGAAACTACCAAATTAGCACCAAAAAGAGTTGTCCAATATGTGGAAGATCTAGGGAATGACAAAGATTGCATTCAGGAAGAAATTTGTTCAGAAAAAAAGTTATCAATCAGATAGAAAAGAAGATAAAACGATCAAAATCATGGAGGCCATACTACAAAGACGACCAGTATTAAAAGCATCCCAAATAAAGTATGGAACAAAAATGAGAATAGATGAATGAAATAAAACTCTGATGGTAAAATTAGTAATTTATGGAGAATTTAAAAAGGAACAGAGAAGACAACGAGCTCGTTGTCCAACTCGAGTATGATCCAACAATCAAGAATGTAATATTCATTTCCATTAGTATTTCTGATGAGGTGCAGAGAAGACAGTTTCTTACATAGCAGTGAAAGGATTTTTAAAAAACAACAAAAATAGAAATTTCAATACTGCTTCAACTGAAGAGAAAAGAGTGTTTGGAGAGAAATTATTTAAGTTGTTGCAACCTAAGGTCAATAGTATAGATCAGTTTAATTATGGATTTATTGAAACAGCTGTAGTTAGGAATGAATTCCATAATTTGAATGTGCATGGAAGATATGAGGAAAAAATTTCATTTGAAAAAATAGCAGAATACATCAGAAATTGTGAATCAGTACTATGATTCTCTGATATTTATAATAAAAGACTACTGAAGCATCTTAAAGCAAGGTCACTAAAAAAGACAAAGTAATGAGTTTTGAGAATGGCAGTATGAGAACCATAGCTGAATATAAATAATAATCTATGAAAACCTATTTCATGTCTTGGTTCTTGATTTGAAATATGATTGATACTGTAATTAACTAATGAATAGCTATTGGCATAAATTCACAAAAAAAACATCACCAAGATGATAATTAGGATCATTATGTTGGAGGAGTAGTGATAGTGTTATGGAAGTGATTGCACAGCTGAGGTCATTTTACACCTCTTTATGTTGGAATTAGCAGTAAAAGTTAACAACAGAGGTAAAGAGGGCATAAAAATTCACAACATCAATGATGAATCCACAACAAAGCAAAATTATTAACAATAAAAGTAATGATGAATAGTGAATTCCATAAGAAGCAGCAGGCCAGGGTTAAGAACATGATCTTGTGATTCAGAACAAAAATTACATTTGAAAGACCATCATTTTAAGAGACACTAGCAAACATCTACCAAGATATATATAAATATTGAAGAAACTGAAAATGTTTTAAAATTATTCAGAACAGAAAAGAATGAAAAAAGAGATGTAAATTGATACAATAATGTCACATTAGATATTTCAACAAAAAACTGAGATAGAGAAGAGTATTTAATAAAAGGATTAGATGAACTGTAGATAAATACAACAATGATGAACATAACAATACCACAGATGAGAAAATATAATTTAAAATATACCCAGTTGATCTGAAGATAAAAGAGCAAAACATGTAAAAATACTAAACAATTATGAATGTGGTGAAGGAAAGGACACTATAAGAAGATTTCAATGACTGTTCATAGTAGTTAGAGTAACCTCTAGGAGACAAAGGATTCAAGACATCTAAAAAGGAAATAGAGTGGATAAAAATTGGAGTAGTGGAGAAACCTGTGACTAAATCAGCAAACCAAATTTTGGTTTAAAGGCAAGTAGGAGACGAGGATGATGACCAAGTTATATTAATTCTAATGTTAAGCTTTTCCTGGCATCTAAACAATAATGACATTCTTGAGGCTATATGCAAACTTTTCGTGCATCAAATTTAAATGAAATATTGCTCATTCTCAAGCCAACTCTGGCCAGAAATCTAACAGTATATTAGTGAAAATTTGTTACTGAATAAAACTTTCTCTTCTTCTACCTTTTGCTGGGGCTCCTGGTCCATCCGTTGGATGTGCCTTCTGCGTAGCTTAATTATTGACCTTATGAGTTTTATCCCACGGCGATCCAATAGACGATCCTTTCCTAGTCCAATCCAGAATATCACCTTAAAGAACTTCAATTTGATTGTTGATTTATCCCAATCCATAACACTCTTCTGAACAGAAAACTTGCAGAATAGAATCTTCAGCATCCCTCAAGCTACATGCAGCATCATTCCAAGCAAAACTGGATAAAACATATAATAATTAGTCACATTAATCACTCAAATGATTATTGGATCTAAGTTCACTACAAATATCACAAGGAAACAAGAATTAAAAATAGTAATTATGATGGATTACATTAAAAAATCAGAAAATAATAACTTCTGAGAAAACTGTGAACAAGGCACTGAATGGTAAGCTATGGAGGTAAACTACTAGTAATAACACAGGTAGAGAAAGAGTAAGACAATCATGTTGGAATTTATTATTGAAGGGTCAAATGCAATCAAATAGAGAGAGTTAATGAAGTTGGGAGAGTCAATCTCTAGTGTGGTTTCTGTAGAGTCTATAATATATCAATATTTTCATCAATCTTTGGCTTCTATTGTTTTCATTGAGAGTTGGCTGAGAAAAACATAGATAAAAAAAATAGCTACTATTAAATGTAACATAGGAGGCCTTATACACGATACAGATAGAATTGATGGAAGTTAATCAGAATTCACAAATGAAATATGGAAAATAAATTAATACCAAATGATATGGTATGATAATAAGGGAGCAATAAGCAGATTAAGAAGGTATAGAGCTCAAAATGTTAAATGATGAATTTGAGAAATGATGAATTTTCCATCTCCATTGAAAATACTCAATGAACTTTAACATCCATTTTAGAGTGAATGTGATTGCATAAATCCAATGAAAATCATAATAAANCTTGATTGATAAGTCAAATACCCATGAATGTACATTTTCACAAAATCACAAATGACAGACTGTAAAAACTAATCTCTCCTAAATAAATATACATAAATGTGTAATTATATATATAATGTTATTACCTTTTTTGGGATAGAGGAAGGAAAAACAAAATTATGTGTGGCAGTAGTTAAAGAAGCTTTTTGAGGAAATAAGGAACTGAAAATTAGAGAATCACCACAGAAAGACTTGGAAAAAGTGTGTGGGTAGTAAAAAGTATAGGTAAAAAGGAAGAAGTCTTCTCTGGTTTTCTACCAGGTCAGGTAAGTAGTTGCCAACATTTTGATGGCTGTCTCTGCCATAGAAACGTCAGCAACTACTTACCTGATCTGGTGGAAAACCCAAAAAGACTTCATCCACAGCTTACACCAGGAAAGCACAAAATACTTTATCGGTAAAGTGTGTCTTAACCTGGACTACTTTATTCTATTCCTGTAAAACTTTGAACTTGAAAAAGAAGGCCTTGATAGATTGGAAGTTTTGAGATGAAGCTTTTGTGCAGACAAGAAAAACTAATTTGGTAAAACAAGCAAAATAATTTTTGAGACATTGGAAGAGAAAGGGTCATATCAAAAAAAAATATTGGAAGTGGAAGTAAGCTGGTCAAAGTTCAATAGTGGTGTACTTCTAGAGAAATTACTGAAAGCAAGGTAATAATGAAGAGGCACACAAACACATCTTTTTGATTGATACAAAGGGCCCAAAGATATAAGCCAAGAGCAGAGTAAGTAATGGCATAGATTTAACTTTACGGTGTATGGACCTAGAGAAAGTTAGAAGACTTATATAGTAGATATTATAGATAAACAGCTATTATTTTTGATAATTATGAAAATTATCGACATCCACTTTACCTGTGAGAAACATTGAAATTACAGACCTAAATATATATTGCGGAAGGGGAAACTGACATGACAAATTCTGAAGGTTACCACAATTATTTTATAATCATAACATTTCTGTTTACTTATATTGGTGAATCTAATAGTATAAAAACTTAAAATTATTAAATGAATAAAAGTTAACATTTTAACATAGTTTAAAATTTTAACATGTTTAGTTTAGAGTAATGAAAGTAGAAAATTAAGTAGACTCAAATCTTAACTTGACTTAACCATTTAACTTCTCTTACGGTCTTTCAGCAACATTTGGTATTTTCATGTATAGTTCCTCAAATATGTTGTGCTAAAGCATTGAAAGCATCATCAGAATACATTCATGAGTGTTTTACATTTTCATAGATACCTAAATCCTAAAACTCTCTTATTAATGCCAATTCCATTCTCAGTTGTGAAGGAAAAATAGAATGGTCATTTATTAGATTATCCTCCCAATGGATGATCTAAAAATTAACATCTAAATATCATTTAATTACTGACATATTTAATTACATTAACTTTGTGGTAGTCCTTGTTATAATTTAATCATAATGATTGTGCAAGATATTATAGCGTTTAAGTTTTGAAGTGGGTTATGCGCAAGCCTTTGACTTTGTAAGGACCAACTCCACATTGAAAACTCCAGGGAAACAAAGGATAGTACATCCAACTATTATGCTGCAGCCTCTGTAATCCTACTTGAAGAAACAGATGAATTCAAGATTGGGAAGGGAGTTCAACAAGGTGATTTTTTATCACCAATTTTATTCACAGCAGTCTGGAAGTAGTTTTGAAAACCTAAACTGGGAGAAGAAGGGTCTAAAGGTAAATGGATAGTACATTAGTCACCTGCATTTGCAGATGATATTATACTCTTTGCATCTAACGGAGAATATCTAGCTTCAAGACTTCAAGAACTAAACTCAGCAGGACAGGACTCAAGATGAACCTAATGAAAACAAAGGTAATGTATAATTCTTTTGCAGGTCAAGAACCCATAGAACTGAATGGAACGCCACTAGGTGTCTGCTCAGAATATACATACCTACAATAGGACAGCTGGTAACAACAAGAAAGAATAGCAGAGTGAATGAAGTATACAAGAATTAAACTTGAATGGAGTGTCTTTGGAAGAACTCATATTCTTAAGTTGAAAATGCCAATGGTCTTGAAGAAGGTCTTCAACCAATGTATTTTACCAGTCTTGCCCTATGGAAGCGAAACTTGGGTACAAAATGCAGCAATAACCCAGCAACTCCAGACTACACAAAGAACTATGAAAATGTGTATGCTTGGAATAACAAGAAGAGACAGGAAACACAACACCTGGGTGAGGAAGATGACAGAAGTGACAGACGTCATAGGTAAGGTAAGATCACTGAAATGGATGTGGGCATGCAACATGGCAAGAAGAAAACACAGTATTCTTACAAGAAAAACAGTATTTTTACAAGCATCTTTTTTTTATATTTAGAAATAAATAAGGGTATAAAATATTTTATGTANTTCGATTGTTTTCCATGGAAGATAAAAAATGTCTCTATATATAAGTAATCTAATTGAGCATAAAAGTAATCTACCCATCTTTATCTCTGAGCCTTTTACATATAATTTGTCGTATTGTTTGTGATATTTTATTCTTTTAAATCTTATTATTTGTGATCTTTTATCATTTTAAGTCTCTTAACTTGTGATATTTTATAAGTTATATCTTATTATTGTGATATTTAATGTGATTTATTACTGTGACATTTATTTTCATATGTTCTTAGTTTGTAACAACATGGGTATATCTGACTAAATGAATAAATAAATATAAATAAAATAAATAAATCTTGTTTATTTCACCTTAAAACAGTATAATCATTGCTAATCCTTAGCAGTAGATTAATTGAATTCAATTCCTAAACCTTTATAACATTTATAACACTGATTTTTGCCTTTTCACATCATTTATACTGCTGATGATATACCTTTGAACTTGCCTGTTAAAATGACTAATCCTATTGCCCATTATTCTACATCAGATCAGGGATTAAATAACACCTCTTCGTCGAAAGCAATAAGGTGTGGTATATAATCACATTTGCCTTTCGCATTAACTACTGAAAGCTATAAAAAATATTAATAGGTTCATTTTGCTGCAGTGAATGGATAAAAATCCTAAAGTAGATTTTTCCTTCATTAAGCATTCTGGCTTAAGGAAGTAAGGTCAAAATAACCAATACCTCTTGCCAAAAATGTCTCATTCCCTCTCCCTTTTGGTAGTTAATGGTGGAAGTTGGAGATCAACCATCCTTTAAGGGTTTAAGATTTTATATATACATAGTTTACTAATATTGTGAGTTATGATTGATTTAAAGGAGTCATATACAAGTGGCCCAGAGCTTTACTCCTTAGTCTAATCTGAAATGATGAAGAGGTGTTGCTTCGACACCATTACTTAATGGACAGAATATTTTTATATAGACCCTGTGTAACCTATTTCTACCTTAATCCTGATTTGATTGATCAAATTTTTAACTAAATAAAGCCAATCTTCGTATTAATTCTAACATTTATTTATAAGATCTTAATAACATAGATTTCATTCAGTTTAATATACCATCATCATAATATACAAGGTAGTAAAGAGACCTAACAAAGGAAATTTTTTTATCACTTCTACATCTGCATCTACATAAATACCCTGCAAGCCGCCTTTGCGCGTGTGGCAGGGGGTGTAAAAACCAAGAGTAGGAATTACCTCTTTAATTTATTGTTATCTCGTATCATTCGCAGAAAGAATGAGTCACTAAAACGACTTGTCCTAGCATCTATTTCTCTTATTTTACGCTCACTGTCAGATCGGCCGAAGTAGCAGGGGGGTCGCATAATACCAATTACATCTTCCGAAAATGTAGTTCCCTTGAACTTATCTTACAATCGCAGCCTAGCTTCTAACCTCCTTTCTTTCAAGGATTCCCAACCTGCATCTGAGAGCATTTGTGTTACGCTTGCTTCTCTATAGTAGCACTTTTTAACAAAACATATCGCCTTACACTCTTTAAATTGCTTTTTCTCCTCAGATCTATTCCATTACTCACTTAATTAATTAGATTCTGTAATTTAACTTTGTCACACAAGGCTAGTATAATTTTGGCTTTCAGTATGTTTGTTGGTTTTGGGAGAGATTTGAGTTTTAATGTCTAAGACTTTTGGGCTCTATAAACTGCAAGATTTGCTTCATTTATCTCTAAATTTAAGCAAGTGATAATGCCATGGCCAGCTAAATTGAAAGAAAACTAGAATATTTTACAAAATTAGCTTCATTCAACAAAGATGTATTCTATTGAACTTCTATCTAATATTTTCCTTCAATGCATCCAAAACTTGCATTCACCTTCCTATGGGCGGAAATTTATCTATTAATATGTTAGTTAATACAAAAAATAATGGTTCTGAACAAAGGAGCAGTTGTGAATTGTGACAATATTTAACTTCTCTTACGGTCTTTCAGCAACATTTGGTATTTTCATGTATAGTTCCTCAAATATGTTGTGCTAAAGCATTGAAAGCATCATCAGAATACATTCATGAGTGTTTTACATTTTCATAGATACCTAAATCCTAAAACTCTCTTATTAATGCCAATTCCATTCTCAGTTGTGAAGGAAAAATAGAATGGTCATTTATTAGATTATCCTCCCAATGGATGATCTAAAAATTAACATCTAAATATCATTTAATTACTGACATATTTAATTACATTAACTTTGTGGTAGTCCTTGTTATAATTTAATCATAATGATTGTGCAAGATATTATAGCGTTTAAGTTTTGAAGTGGGTTATGCGCAAGCCTTTGACTTTGTAAGGACCAACTCCACATTGAAAACTCCAGGGAAACAAAGGATAGTACATCCAACTATTATGCTGCAGCCTCTGTAATCCTACTTGAAGAAACAGATGAATTCAAGATTGGGAAGGGAGTTCAACAAGGTGATTTTTTATCACCAATTTTATTCACAGCAGTCTGAAAGTAGTTTTGAAAACCTAAACTGGGAGAAGAAGGGTCTAAAGGTAAATGGATAGTACATTAGTCACCTGCATTTGCAGATGATATTATACTCTTTGCATCTAACGGAGAATATCTAGCTTCAAGACTTCAAGAACTAAACTCAGCAGGACAGGACTCAAGATGAACCTAATGAAAACAAAGGTAATGTATAATTCTTTTGCAGGTCAAGAACCCATAGAACTGAATGGAACGCCACTAGGTGTCTGCTCAGAATATACATACCTACAATAGGACAGCTGGTAACAACAAGAAAGAATAGCAGAGTGAATGAAGTATACAAGAATTAAACTTGAATGGAGTGTCTTTGGAAGAACTCATATTCTTAAGTTGAAAATGCCAATGGTCTTGAAGAAGGTCTTCAACCAATGTATTTTACCAGTCTTGCCCTATGGAAGCGAAACTTGGGTACAAAATGCAGCAATAACCCAGCAACTCCAGACTACACAAAGAACTATGAAAATGTGTATGCTTGGAATAACAAGAAGAGACAGGAAACACAACACCTGGGTGAGGAAGATGACAGAAGTGACAGACGTCATAGGTAAGGTAAGATCACTGAAATGGATGTGGGCATGCAACATGGCAAGAAGAAAACACAGTATTCTTACAAGAAAAACAGTATTTTTACAAGCATCTTTTTTTTATATTTAGAAATAAATAAGGGTATAAAATATTTTATGTAATTTTATAATTCACCTATTAAAAATGATGAGCAAAATATTACAAAATCTGATATGGAACCATAGAATGAATAGATAATGAGGATATGTGCCTTTGATACAGCTTTATATAGGGTCATGAAGCTATTTTGCATATATTTAATCCACGGCTTAAACACAGTTTTTCCTGCAAATTCATGTTTTGGGAACAGGTCCATGTTGACATGTACCAGTGGCGGGTCATATGTATATGTCCACAGAAGAAGAAATAATTACAATTTTTTTCTTTAAATTATGCAAAAAGTAGAATATAATTTAAAATTTTATGATTCTGGAAGTATCCAAAAATTGCCTCCTTTGCAAATGCGTTAATGTGAAGTCTGTCATCCTCTCTACCAGCAGTAAGAAAAACCTTGAGTAGGTTAACACATTGGATATTAGAAAAAAGAAGTTCACAATAAAAGTTTTAACACCACTGTTACCATGTAGCAATAAGAAAGGGGAATGTAAAACACTCACTCCCAATTAAACGTATCTTGAATACCTCACCATCTATCTAATGAAATAAAACAGCTGTCAGTGTAACAGATAGCTAATGATACGTCATGGGTAATGACTACTGTATTCATTGTATTATGAAAAACACATATTGCCAGAGTAAAAGACTTAATAAAATAAGAGAGTAAAAAACTTAATTCTGAAGATTTATCAATTGTTTTCTGAACACAAAATCTTCTCAATTTTTAATGTAATCCATATAGATATCCATTACTTTGTGAAACTCTACCAAAAGATATGGAGGAGGGATAGCCTAATAAAATAAGTTTCCTATGAGACCTAATGTAATACCATGCAATAAATGCTAAAACTTATCCTAATACACCCCCTCCATGGCTGTGATATTTTAAGGCTGAAAACAAAATGCCTCTCTAACCAATTAACTATTATATTGGTTTTTCTAACCCATAATATTGTCTCCATACTGAGTGATTTCTTAAAAAAGAAACCTAAATTTTTTGCTAACCTAAAGTGTGAGAAATTCTGGTTAACTCAAGAAAAAATTCAAATCCTTCAAACTGTCATTAACTACATAAATTATTTCCCTTCAGGTGATAAGCCTTTACACGCATTTGACCAGGAATGGTGCATTATTAACTACTAACTACATTTAAGTATGAAAATATGTGATTGAAAATTTTAAAATCTGTTCCTTGCAGAATTTTAAGCAGTAATATTTATAAGAAAGCTTTGACAGCCAACAGGTAATTTTACACATATGGACTCCTACTTGGAATTGAACCCAGGACTGCTTTCACCAAAGACAAATTTCATCCCACTTGGGTTGGGCTATCCAGAAGATGCTAGCAGAATTATTAGGCTAAAGTAATATGCTTATCACCAGCAAAAAGATTTGGCAATGAGATCCCATCTTTCACAATTTTCTGCCTAACTTCCATATAAATACATTCTTGCATAGGTCAACTCCTCAAAACTTTGGTTCAAATTTCATTTTATGTCTCAGGTATTTTTGGTGATTATCAAATACCATTAAGCTAATCCCAGAGGATTTTCATGAATTACAACTTTAAATTGCTTTTTCTCCTCAGATCTATTCCATTACTCACTTAATTAATTAGATTCTGTAATTTAACTTTGTCACACAATGCTAGTATAATTTTGGCTTTCAGTATGTTTGTTGGCTTTGGGAGAGATTTGAGTTTTAATGTCTAAGACTTTTGGGCTCTATAAACTGCAAGATTTGCTTCATTTATCTCTAAATTTAAGCAAGTGATAATGCCATGGCCAGCTAAATTGAAAGAAAACTAGAATATTTTACAAAATTAGCTTCATTCAACAAAGATGTATTCTGTTGAACTTCTATCTAATATTTTCCTTCAATGCATCCAAAACTTGCATTCACCTTCCTATGGGTGGAAATTTATCTATTAATATGTTAGTTAATACAAAAAATAATGGTTCTGAACAAAGGAGCAGTTGTGAATTGTGACAATTACTGTCCTGATGTGATCAACTCAATTTCTGAGTGAATAAAAAAATATTGTTTCTAAGACATTGGAGTTATTTCACAATCGTGTCTTGCTAGTAACCAGAGAGTAGGTAGTGGCCTTTCTTTCCACAAATAAGTGGATTCCAAAATTATCATTGGAGTAAAGCTCATCTGACTGAAATTATGGAGTAACTGACGAGAATAATACATTTATTTTAAAATAAATGACAGCTATGGAGGAATCAAAGCTAGAGGATGAAATGAAGTTAAGAATAAATTATTCTAATTTAGTTTTTAGGTATATTTTTCCCCTTTATTCTTGAATGAATTTGTTAGAAAGGATATGACTAAGAAATAAGGAAATGCTATACATATAGCTTTGTATTACTGCAGGAAAAAAGATGACTAGTTGAAAATACTTGTTCAACTTGTCAAAAAGTATCTCACTGTACAAAGAAGATCAGGAAAATGAAACTTTTCAATAAAGACTGAACTTTCAAATAGCAAGATTAATCACAAATAGAAGTAAGGAAAACATTTAAAAATCTGGGAGGAACACATTCATTTGATCCATTTTAGCATGAAGAAAAAAATTTATGAGGCCTATGAACAAAGTGGATGTTATACTCAGAACACTCTTATAAAGAGATGTTAGTTATTGACAGTTAACTTCTAGAAGTTGTTGTATTTGAATTATATGTATTCTCACATACAAAACTTACTTCAGTTATTCCTTTTTAATCAGGATACATTATATAGTTGAAGACTTCTAAGGAATGAATATCCTTTAGACCTGCCCATCAACTGCTATTTATGTGACATTATGCAGCCTGCCACTCAAAAAAGTTGGAGACCCAGCCCTCAACCTAAGGTTTGGGCATAGCCTAACATAAGATTTCATTTCATCAACAGCATTAAAAGATAGGAACAAATGCAGGAATTTTTAAAAAAATCAGTTTCTAACAGTGATGAAATTAAAATACTGAAGAATGGGTTTAAGAATACTAAGATACTAGATATAAAGAGGAATTTTCATAAATGGATTCATTAATTTGCCATGCATAAGAAAAGATGGCATCAGAAAATTGCTCCAGAAAAACACCAAGTATAACTTATGAAATAGATTATGGAAAATTTACTACCAAGAGCAACAATAGAATGAAAAGAAGAAGAAATAATTACAATTTTTTTCTTTAAATTATGCAAAAAGTAGAATATAATTTAAAATTTTATGATTCTGGAAGTATCCAAAAATTGCCTCCTTTGCAAATGCGTTAATGTGAAGTCTGTCATCCTCTCTACCAGCAGTAAGAAAAACCTTGAGTAGGTTAACACATTGGATATTAGAAAAAAGAAGTTCACAATAAAAGTTTTAACACCACTGTTACCATGTAGCAATAAGAAAGGGGAATGTAAAACACTCACTCCCAATTAAACGTATCTTGAATACCTCACCATCTATCTAATGAAATAAAACAGCTGTCAGTGTAACAGATAGCTAATGATACGTCATGGGTAATGACTACTGTATTCATTGAATTATGAAAAACACATATTGCCAGAGTAAAAGACTTAATAAAATAAGAGAGTAAAAAACTTAATTCTGAAGATTTATCAATTGTTTTCTGAACACAAAATCTTCTCAATTTTTAATGTAATCCATATAGATATCCATTACTTTGTGAAACTCTACCAAAAGATATGGAGGAGGGATAGCCTAATAAAATAAGTTTCCTATGAGACCTAATGTAATACCATGCAATAAATGCTAAAGCTTATCCTAATACACCCCCTCCATGGCTGTGATATTTTAAGGCTGAAAACAAAATGCCTCTCTAACCAATTAACTATTATATTGGTTTTTCTAACCCATAATATTGTCTCCATACTGAGTGATTTCTTAAAAAAGAAACCTAAATTTTTTGCTAACCTAAAGTGTGAGAAATTCTGGTTAACTCAAGAAAAAATTCAAATCCTTCAAACTGTCATTAACTACATAAATTATTTCCCTTCAGGTGATAAGCCTTTACACGCATTTGACCAGGAATGGTGCATTATTAACTACTAACTACATTTAAGTATGAAAATATGTGATTGAAAATTTTAAAATCTGTTCCTTGCAGAATTTTAAGCAGTAATATTTATAAGAAAGCTTTGACAGCCAACAGGTAATTTTACACATATGGACTCCTACTTGGAATTGAACCCAGGACTGCTTTCACCAAAGACAAATTTCATCCCACTTGGGTTGGGCTATCCAGAAGATGCTAGCAGAATTATTAGGCTAAAGTAATATGCTTATCACCAGCAAAAAGATTTGGCAATGAGATCCCATCTTTCACAATTTTCTGCCTAACTTCCATATAAATACATTCTTGCATAGGTCAACTCCTCAAAACTTTGGTTCAAATTTCATTTTATGTCTCAGGTATTTTTGGTGATTATCAAATACCATTAAGCTAATCCCAGAGGATTTTCATGAATTACAACTTTAAATTGCTTTTTCTCCTCAGATCTATTCCATTACTCACTTAATTAATTAGATTCTGTAATTTAACTTTGTCACACAAGGCTAGTATAATTTTGGCTTTCAGTATGTTTGTTGGTTTTGGGAGAGATTTGAGTTTTAATGTCTAAGACTTTTGGGCTCTATAAACTGCAAGATTTGCCTCATTTATCTCTAAATTTAAGCAAGTGATAATGCCATGGCCAGCTAAATTGAAAGAAAACTAGAATATTTTACAAAATTAGCTTCATTCAACAAAGATGTATTCTATTGAACTTCNTCCACTGGGTCCCATATACTTGCCGCATATTCCAGATGGGGCCTAACTAACGTGAAATAGCATCGCTCTCTAACTTTTTCATCGCATCTACCTACGATACGCTTTATAAAACCGAGCTTTTTAGTTGCTTTACCGCATATTTTCTGAATATGTATACTCCAGTTTAAATTATTGGTAAGGGTGAATCCAAGATCTTCTACTGAGTCGACTACATTTAAATTCGTTCCACTAACTTTGTACAGGTGGTTCTGATGCAATTGTTTCCTTTCGAAGAAATTTACTACAGAGCATTTATTTACATTAAGATCTAGTTGCCATTTTTTGCGCCAACATGCACTCTAGCTTATGATATTTCATATATACTTTATAAATATGTAAATTATTCATTTGAACAATCCCAACTATGAATATTAATTATCCAAAAAGTACTGATCCTGACATTTGATAGCATAGATCTACTTGAATAACTTTACTGGACTAAGAAGTGGTAATATGCAATAAGAGCTGAAATATGAGGTCACGTGATTGAATATTCTCAGTACAAAATATGTACACAAAATAAAAAATATTCTACAAAAAATATAATCATTTTTATTATTTTGTAAGAATATATAATTTCTTTTGATTTGAATATCTTATGATTTAACTTTTGATTACACTTGCTAATAGATGTATCTTCATGAAGCTATCTCAAAGAAAAACATTTTTAAATTAAACCTCCTCAGGAATTAGTATTTAGATTACACTTGAGGTTATTATTAATTTACACAGTTCTATCTAAAGCAATGGACAAACACCAAATAAAAAGGAGAGAAAAGTACCTGGAAAAGGCTGTTCTTTTTAATCTCAGCATATTAACTAAGACAAATTCCAAAGAGTACCCTCAGAATCTCAACATTTGAAATGAGTACACCTAATTACAATTTTCTCAAAATATACTCTTTTCTTATTGTAATTATATTATAATGACATTTCTGTATCTTTAAAAATTATATAAAATAACTATAATACAGTGGAGATACCAAGCTATTAAAACCAAAAGCAATTAACTACTAGTGATTCCAAGAATTAAACTTCTTTTGTATACTATTACACCCTGAACATATGAGGAAGCATGCATTACATAGATTGATGATTAACAATGTTACCAAACTACTTTAGGATAATGCTACTGTCACTGGCAAATAAATATTAGATAATATATTTACCTGAGTGGAACTAAGAAGTTTACTTGATTGATAAGTCAAATACCCATGAATGTACATTTTCACAAAATCACAAATGACAGACTGTAAAAACTAATCTCTCCTAAATAAATATACATAAATGTGTAATTATTTCATGATTAGAAAAAGAACAAAAGTGAATGAGATAACCTAAAATGGCATTTAGCATTTACCTTAACAGATATTCATCAAATTCAACTAATTTGATCTTGAGATACACAAAACATTTTAGTTAGAGTTTGAAAAGTCAGCCATACTTCATCATATTAATTAGAAGCAATAAAAAAACTATCCAATGAAAATAATTATGTGTTGTATTACAAGCTGATAATCTATGCACCTGAATAAGTGATTTCCCACTGCCAAAAACCAAAAGGTAACTTGCAGAGTATTTATGTAAATGTGTAAGTGATCTGAATACTTTGATAAAGCAAAATCAGGAATTATCTTGCAAGGATGATATCTAACAATATCTTGCTATATTTATTCCTTTCATTGAATCATTTCAATAGCTGATACATAAAAACTCAAAAGTCTGTAGTATTCTTAAGTTCACAGCTAGAGAACATACCATTAACTCAACTCTACAATCTTTTCAATTGCACCATACTGGCAATTCATAAAACCATAAACATTACAACAAGTCTATTTTCACTCGATTTTTGGAAACAAAATATTAATTTCAATTTTAAATGAGTTATGATTCCACAATCTGTTACACCTGAGGCTGACAATTTTGATGAACAAAGATTCATATTTACAAAAGCCACAATGAGGATCGAAGTTTGTCTAAGTTCAATAATGGTAACAAGATTTAAAGACATCATGAATACCAATCTAAATTATAAATAAAGGAAGACTACTGAACTTATAAGCTCTTACTTTTAAAGAAACGAGATTTGTTTTATCCTTGAGATAATTTCCCTTATATCAAATTTCTTATGTCATGTAATATATTTGGTCAGTTACATTAGACTTGCTTTTAAATGTGTTAAACACTAAATAATATCAACAAAATTATTTACAATAGAAATAAAAAGAAAAACGTATTGTATAGCCTAAAATAACATTGACCATAAAGTGTGATACCTTTCATCAATAACAACTATAATCAATATTTATCTTCTGTAAATTATAATATTAAAGAAAGCTAAGCATGATGTAGCTGCAGATAACTTTAATCTCAGCTTTATACTTCGTGGCTGCTGGTAAAGAAGTAAACCCAACAGAACTTAAATATTTAGAGCAAAGATTAGAGTTAGTTTAATATATAACAAAGTTAAATATGTCAATATAAGGAGCTTACAGTGAAAATAGTGCTAAATTGTATATCAAGAAGTTCTAGCAAACTTTCAAGAAGATATTTAAGCTAAGAAAAATTATATCCTTCTTTGTAAGTACTTTATGATTAAACTTTTGTGCTTTTCTGGACAGTTTATATGCTATATCCTGATATAAGCCAAATTGGCTCAAAATACTAAGGATTAAGCATTGAATAAACCATTGCTTATCAGGGATGATGTAGATTAAGTTTAAGAAGACAATAAACATTATATAATGACTATTACGTTGTTAAAGCAACTTCCATATTCTATGCAATAATAATACTGCATAATATACTGAATCACACTATCTGAATAAAATATTAGTAATTATTTGGGTGGTATCAGTCTGTCAGCTAAAAGTTACTCCCTGAAAATTAGAAGCTTAAGGCCACATTATTTATAAGAACTACTTCATAGGTGTGAGGAAACTTCTTTGTATTCGGTAAGTATACAAGTAAAATGTAAGTAGATATGCTAAGATGCTATGCAATAATATCTGAATTCTAAGCAGCCTGTAATGCTAGAATATACAGTCAACTGAATGGAAAGATACTTTCCAAATAATCACTTCTTTCCCCCAAATAGTCCAAGATGTTTTATCTTTAGATGCTCAGCCAAACATTTCCTACATAAGATAATTTCCTTCACTCTTAGATAATTAACCAGTCATTTATCATTATAAATAGTATAATATTATATTGCTGACTATGGATTATCAAGCTCTCTTAACATGAGTGGAATAAAACAAGTTTATTTACTTTGTAAAACGTTATTTCCAACTATAAAATCACAACAAAAATTTGGAATTTTATTTAAATATGATTAGTACATTGAGAGGTTTCAATATTAGTCTGTGACATTTAACATTTATTAATCTTTTAAGGTTGCTGGTATTTGAATAATGAAATCTTTTTGATTGTTGTATCGCCTCATTGAAGTCTTCAAATAGTATTTTAACAAATCATCTTAATTTTCCACAAAAATTATAATAATTTTCATTTCTTTCTTACAAAATATTAAAGTTGGCCTATTTTTTAGAAAAAACACCATGCTCCAGCTTTATTTAGTCTTTCCTCCCTCAGAGTGGTTATGAGCATCTTATTTCAATAATAATCAATTCTTACTGAGCACCGATGTTGAGTAGTCACGCATGAAGTCGTGAACTCTTTAAGGCAGCTATTGCAAAATAGAATCCTTCCTCTCTATCAAGGAAAAACGGAAGTTTGCAGGGAAACATTGTCATGATAAGTGAAGATGAATATCTTGGGCCGCTAAGTCAATCTAGAAAAAAATACTAAACCAACAGCAACTAGCAGAACTTTCAATTAGTAAATTCATCCTTGACATGAGCTGAAGACTGTGACAGAATGATTTCAATAAGTACTACAAACAGCAAATTAGTCAGGAAGTATCACGAAAGAATCATCTTAGACCCGAAAGGCTAGACGGTCCGAGACAAAGTTGGTTTTCGAAGATCAGACAAGACGCTAAACCTTTATGCTTGTATTAAGAAAATTATAAAATTTAACTACATTGAAGAATCATAGATGATCTTACTTAAGTTCTAAAATGTATAATTTATGAAGTGGGTAAATATTGCGTGGATTCATCAAGTACATGATAGTGAACGCTTAATCATTAAATTTAAATACTCTAAAGTTGTACAATAAATATTAATTTGTATAAAATATTATCGTGAAGTATGACTTTAATTTAAGATAAGTACCGCTATTAAACCTAGCAGTCGTCCCTGCAGATATATCATTTACGACGGAACTTCATTAGAACCACAAGAAAATTAGACAAAAAATTATTCACAAGCAATACAAGCAGACGATAACTTCCCGCGATTTTCGCCATTTATCTCCCATCACAAATTCAGATCGTAAAAAAGAATTTCGATTACAATAACTTAGCACAAGAAGGGTCGCGAAATATAGTTCAATGGTAATGATGGCTGATACATTGGATAGAAGGAAACAAACTTTGAGTAACTGAGGACATAGAGTTTCACTATTTTTACTAATGGAACAAAAAAGCTAGCGGACACTAAAGTGGCGCGAAAATTAAAAAGTTTGTAAAGTCTTACCTGTATTTTGTTTGAAAATCAACGTCTAATTTAAATACCACATAATTTTCTGAAACATAAGAATTAATTGTAATTAACTTTTGTTCACCAAATTATCCATAACTTTTACTTTCATCGCTAATATATTTTTGACATTCATAGAAAGCAGAAGCTGCGGTGGATGCTTACTTAATGGTTATTAATTAATTCAATCAGGTTCAACATATAAAAGATTAAAATTATAAAAAATGCATAAATTAAAGTTATATGCGTTTCCGCATAACGCTCAGTCTAAATTAAATGCTACTTATAACGTAATAAACTATTTTTAAAGGAATGAAAAATAATCTATAAATAAGATTATTACACTTTATAATACTTACCTCTGTTGGCGTACATTATAGAGCTGAGTTGTGTGTAATTTCTTAATTTTATTATCTAAAAGTACCAAAACTTTTGATATGACGGCGTATTTTGTATCAGTAGTCATTCTCGAAGTAAAATAATTTCTCCCACTTAGGTTTTTTTCAATGAATCTTCTATTTTACTGAATTGCGATAATGGCGTCCGTCATGTAGTAATTATTAACAAGTTCAGACGATTACACTTATGCTCAGCGAATCACAGCACCGCAGGTAAAGAAATGCAGACGTGTGATTGGTCAAAGCAACGAGGCCATAAATTCAAAGAATGTCATGATTTTACTTAATTTTCATTTACAATCGCCAAGATGGGTCACTAGGACCATTCCATTTCATCTCGGCTGTATTGATATTTATTTCTTATTTTCATTTTTCTGCACCTATGATCACCAATTTTAATACCGACTGTGGGATTATTTTTCTTCTTGTCAGCATGCATAGAGGGCTAAATAAAAACCATGCACCGAGTCTTATATACATGAACGACCGAATAAAAAAGTGTAAGGATACACTTTTACAACGTATTTACCTTCATTTAAAGGGGATTTGGGATAAAAATGTTTAAACAAAATTGAAAGACGCAGAATGCTCCCATGAATGGATATTCCGATTCGTCTATTTAAAACTATTTACGATTCTAAGTTTAAAATGATTTAAAATAATTTACGTTTAATTCATTTTCTTCGAAAATGTTCATTTCTGATAGCCGATGAAAGCCCACATTAGGAATTTAAAGATTTTAGTTGGATATTTTGGAATATTTACGTAGAATGATGGGCACTTTCTTCAAATACTAAGATATTTATTTATGTTTGAAATTTGCGAATGCGTATCTGAAAAATGAAGCATTACAAAGGTCTGATATGTCATGAAAAGTTTCTCTGACTTAGTTGCACAGAATTTACGTAATTTACGTCGTGTAGAATTCACGATTTAAATACTCTATCCTGAATCCAATTTCCGTAAGCCGTGGCTAACCTTCACGTAACCCATGAACTCTTTTTGTAACAACATTTATATTTGCAATCTGAATTACATTTTCTCACGGAACGTTTTCTTATATCAAACCGCTTTGCGAAATACTCTAGATTGCTCGGCGGTCGTGTTTTTCCCTCACTTTGATTTACGGCCATGAGGTGATGTGCATCCGCGAATCAATCCGTAGAGAGTCACGCTTTCGTGGGCGTCCGAATGCATCAGATCGGGTTCTTGTAAGGGATGTAAGCCCTGCTGTGTTCACTGTCCATGTGACAGCTGCGGAAAAGGAATGCTCTGTAACGCGACCCAGCTGAATCGTTTTCTCTTGTGCGCAAACTTAACCGCCTTCTGCTCTTTCATTGGCCAATGTTTCAAGGGATCGACTGAAAATCGCCGTAAATCGCCGTAAGCAACTGTTGATTGAGTCGGTGCTTCATCCTCATCAGCAAAGAAGCTTTAACACTTTCAAGCAAAAGAACTGAATGCTTTAATAGATTTCTGGAAAAATTGAGACTTTAAGCAACCGCAAGAATAGCACATCTCTGTAATTCCGAGAACTGTCATGAAAAACTGATTTTAAATATTCAATTTTCGTTCATTTTAAACTTCATATATATTATACAATTAAAGGGCGATCATCTGTTATTCAGCATGTCTACAGTTTCAAACACTTTACATACATAAGTGTTCTACATTTCTGTAGGTTCATGTGCCCTAATATTCTCTTCTCAACGCCATTTCTTTCGCTTACTGGTAACTTACTCCACCCTTTATGTCATCAAACACCTTTTGTGTTTGTCTTCCCTTCTGCTTTTTCCCTTGTATTCTACCCTCAATTACATTCTTTAGCAATCCCTCTCCTCTCAATATCCACTCATTTCCTCTGTCGACGTTTAATTACTTCAATTAAAACCCTGTTCTCCCCAACCATCTCTATTATATGCTTTTTTTTCTTTCCCAACATACTTTTTCCATTCTACGGCTTACCGACATCTCGAAGGCCTCCAATCTTTTGATGTTCTCCTTTTTTAAGGTCCAAAATTCACACTGTGCAGTAACACTCCATACCGAGAATTTTACCAATCTTTTCGTGACTCCTTTAATGAGACAGTCATCCGTTCCTTTCCTTACAAACGCTTTTACTATCAATATTACTAAGCCTAGATTCTCGAGAACAGTGTTTAAGTTACTTTACTGACATTTCAAATCTATCTTCAAGATACCGCAAAGTATTTGACTTTATTTCGCATTTAATATAACTTACCGCGCATGTTTATTAGACTGAGGACCCCGCTAGGAATTATGAGCAAAATTTGTTCTTAAAATACACAAATATACATCCCATGGTAATATCAGTTTCTCCACTACGACAAAAAAAAAAGATTTTCTGAATTAATATAGATATCATTTATATAAATTGTAAGGAATGATGATAATAGACTTTAGACTATATAATGACATACGTACATAACTGTTCTGCCTAATTGCTTGAAACCTTCAGGGATAGACTTAAAATGATCAAACGTAAAGTAATAAAGAAACCATGGACATAATCAGGGGGTAAAACTCTCATCGATAGAGGTCCCCCATATAATTTGCTCTGAGGGAATCTTGGTACGCAACTGGTATGTGAAACAAAATAAAGAAATTCAAACCATGATCGAACTTTAATTTAAGATGATGCATTACCTAAGGGAGAAAGTGGTGTATCCTCCCCTTCATTAATTTTACCATAACACCTTTCGTAGTGGTGGCGCAACCTTGAAACAGGTAGTCTCGTTTCGAAGTTCCTCCATTAGTTTCCATTTGGTCGTGAGTTCCAAAGGATTTAACTTCCGTATGACTGCGTTCGAGGGAATCTTTTCATCTCGAGCCTCTTTAACTACTCTTGCATCATCCCGCATCAAAGGGGCTTCTATTTGCTTTCAACTTTCGTCCTTTCGGCTCCCCTCGGTTCTTTGCTTTGGTAGACGGCAATGGCCACGTTCTCAAATGTTTCAGTAAGACGTGTTTACGTTGTTTGCAGACTAAATTTTAGAGTGCCTTGGCTCGAGCTCAAAAAACATCGCGTGCTTTGAGGGGAACTAGAATATTGCGATCGTGCGGAATTAAGCCTATCGGGAGTACTTCATTTACCGTTGATTTTCTGAGGTTTTCCCTAAATACAGTTACTTTTAGGTGCTACGGTTTCATGTAAAAACGAGTCTCAAGCAACTTCTTAACCGTAAGTTTTAGTTCTGGGAACCCTAAACAATAACTGATTCGAAACTCTGTCAAATATAAGGTACCGCATACTACACACAAATTTCTACACTGAATAAAATATAGTTTTATATTATATATAGCATGATAAAGCATGGGCAAATTAGCTCACACTTTATCTTAGTTACCTAGTTAGGCTCATCACCATCTTCAAAGCTTTCTGTAGCTAACGTTGTAAGATGTAACTGTTGATTATGAAGGTTCATACTTCAAAATGTACAATTTTACAATTGTATAGTGCGTATAATTATGCCATGGCAAGTCTAAATCTATGGTTGTTTCTTCAGACTCAAATTTTCCGTGAATATTGAAGTACATGATTTCCGGGGTCTTATCCAGTTTTCTATTAAGTACTTTTAAGTTCGCCTTTTTCTATAGAAGATCGTTGGCTTGGAGAGAGATATTCCAGCCTTCATTTCTTGAGGATTACTCAGGCATTTAAGCTCTTCGTTCCTCAGTCTTAATCATGCATTACGCCAATAAAAAAATAAAATGGTAACATTATTTATTTCATTTATGAGTACAATTCGTTTCCCTACGAATAATTTCGATGAATTCTTGAAAAAATGTTGGCGATTTGCAACTCCAATGCGTTCTGGTAGCTTCGGTCGTATGGTTTCACTCACTGACTTAAGATGTGCAAAATGTCCCCAATCCTTATCTTTCATGAGGGTTCCACTATATGAGAAGATTCAATTATGAGCTAAATGAACAGATCGAAAATGCGGACAAGGTACACTACATAAAAGCTCAGTGTTGGACATGGGATGGTAATTTGATGAGAACGGACAAGCATAGGGCACATTTAATGAAAATAGACAAGTTTCGAGGGGGTTATAAATTAAAAATTAAAAATATAATAACATTTCTGAGATTATTATCACTCGAAAATGACGAAATTGAAATTTAATTGATTGAAATTACGTTCCTTTGTCTATTCATTGTAGCTTTTGATACGGAATAATTCCCTAAAACCAGTGCTTTAAACTCTTCATTTTTTTTCTCTATAAATCTCATTAATAATTTAATAGAACAAAAAACCAGAACACGTACATGCATACTTTCAACAAGATAAGAATTAAAAATACTTCAAAAGAGACAACGAATAGGGATTAGGAAAGGCAAAAGAATGAGATCCAACCAAAATATCTCACGAAGAAACACAATTAGTTGGACTAAGAATTTTAATTATACAATACCTCTAAACAATACTAAAATTCTTAGTCTAACTGACTTTGTTTCTTCAGTTGTGGCATACAACCAAGTAAAGGCAGAAACCATTGATGCTAAGTCTCATGACTAAAGAATGCAAGGAAGTAGGTAGTAAGGAAGATAAGTTTTACGCGTGATTTTAAACGTGATTTACACGTGAGCAAATAATAGAAAAGATACTCGATTTCTTGATATGATAGACCTAGACCGAAGATGAGATTATGAATACCAATGACAATAAACCAAAGATAGAAGTTTCAACATTTTACACTTTTGGATTCAAACTTGAATTCGTGAAATACTGAATTCTTGATATGGCCTTCTATGAAAAAGAAGAAAATTGGAACATAGTTGTTAATGAATTAGAGGTTCAACAATGCTCTTTAAGCCGTATTTCGGCATATCGAGTTTTTGCTAACAGACGCAAAATTCCTACCAAAGATTAACAAAAGCAGACAATTGTAAAATCGTTTTTGAAATTTGAGATTAGTAGGCACTAGATGGAAGTTAATTTTAAATTAAACAATCTGAAGATGATTAGTTACAAGAAAACAATAGAAACAATGACGATTTTCTGGGGGTAAACAATGATTATAGTTGATAATTTTTAAACGTAACAATCTTAATTTCTTCCAAAAATTACGAAAATTAAAATATGTTTATTACTATATTTTGCTAAAATTTCGAAAGGAAACATCACAGTGTTTGATCTGCCGGAAAATACTGCATTTATCGAAGAATTCTTCAACGAATATAACCATACCTACCTAAATGACGAACAAGTGCACTCTATAGAGATTAATGCAGCAGCTTTCAATACTTACCATCTTTAACCTTCAACTTCTTTAAAGACGACGATGGTAGTATTGGTTAAACCGCTTACTTGAGTCAGTTACACCTCATCGATAATGAGGAGGGTAAACTTCTAAACGAGATGCATCGGCATGCAGTTTGTGATCCGACGATGATAACATTCTCATGAGCCAAGACAACTTGCAGTAGATTCACACCACATATCCATTAAAGTTTATTGATCGCTACTAATTATATATGAGGAGAACTACATTTCAACAAAGAGCAATGAGTGATAGCATCCATGAATATATGAATGCGGAATCAATGATAAACTAAAAATAAGTTAATGATTCACTTAGAGGGAAAAAGAGAAAACGAAATGTGATGTCGCAGTTAACGAAGTGTAGAGGTGATATCTTTGCGACAGTATTTTATGTACAACCCTGAGAAAGGAAAGGAACCTGAAGAATTTCCAGGTACAAAGTATAGTAGTATTTTTTATATACAAATACATCCTACAGACAAAAAAGACAATTGGGTATACATTATGTACAGAACACAAATAAATTGAAAACAATGCTAATAACATGTCACAAGATGGATTCCATCAACGAGTTTATTGATATTCAAGGAAGACGGTTTCACAAAATGATTCAGATGACGAGTAGAATATGAAAACGAAGATTGGACCGAAATAATAAGTGGTGGACGACATGAAATCAGAAACACCAACGTCTTTACCACAAACACTTTGAAGACACACTTAATTGAAAGGAAATCGATCGTATACAGCATACATATCTCTCACGAAACATTCCATGGCCATGTTCCGTTACGAGCGGCATCCATTGAAAATTCGTATATTTTTAATTCTCGAGACGTAAGAGGGTGATTTAGTTCGTTGGCAACCAACGCCAAAATCTTTCGGCGCCATACTGCTTATCGCCTCCTCGTCATTCCGAATCGCAATCCTTTGTTGATTCGGCCAACGTCCCCAAGACCTCGTTCCCTTGCGACAGCTGACAGAAGGGAGAGCAGCTGACCAGCGCTAAGAGCTCCAGTCTCCGTCTCCCGCTCTGTAATCAGAAATTGGGAATAATAATATAGGTAAATTCTTAATTCGATATTTAAAAAGCTAGATCGGACACTCAAATACAACTACTTCTTCCAGAGAGAGCCAAAGTGCGATGTAGTTTCTACAAAAGAGAAGACAAGACAAATAACGAAACCACACAAAATCAGCTAAATATGAATCCATTGAAAGTAAAAGTACGAAAACACAAAAAGTGGAAGGAAAATTTGAACAGGATTAAAAAATACAAATGTATACTGTTATTATAAACCAAAAAGACGTAGAAAAGTAGCAACATAATGGAAGAGATTCTTGAAATCAGGGTCGAAAAAAATGAAGAGGGAAAGGTAGCAGATCCTTAGGGTGGAACAGAAAATAAGAAGCAATAGAAAACTCGACTAAACCCGAAATCATAGACTCGCAGGCTAGACAGAAGGCAGTTTATCTTGAATGAGCTGATTTTACTATGAGGACAAACAAAATATTTCTTCATTGCCCCATATGGAAAAAATGAAAAGATTTCTCTCCTTTCGGTAGAGGATAGACAACCCTCAAAAGTACTAACTTGAATGTACTTGGAAAATTTATTAGTTATGAGTTATGAATAATAAATCGATAATGTAAAACGACTCGTGATAGCCAAAAGCGTACTCAAAATATTGAGCTACAGGGTGTGCGTACATTGTGATGGAAGCAAATGGTAAGGGTGCCTTTTAGAGTTCAACAAAGTCAGTTGTTATGTAAGATTAAACCACATTTGCTTGAAGGATAGAAAGTAAGTTAAGATAGTCTCAGAAAGGAATTGAGGCTGTGGCAACGGTAAGTTAGGCATCCGTACTAAATACGTATTTACAAAATACAATGGTACCTTGTTACGGTTTCGGTTAACGACAGTAATGCCAGAACGGATCACTGTCGTTAACCAAAGCCGTTGCTATCCGAGGCGTGATTTCCCACAACCACACTACTTGTGAAATATGCAGATAAAACTCGTATAAATTTTATAAAAATATGGTACACATAATTTATTCAATTATATTTGCTACAGAAAAGTTATTGTCAGTAAAATAAATAGTCATAAAAGCAGTTTCTAATAGTCAATATTCATCTGAAGGTGTCGTAAACCAAAGCCTGCGTCGTTATCCAAAACATTTCATTTTTTGATCGCAGGCACTCGTCGCTAACCACGTATGTCGTTAACTAAGGCTGTCGTTAACAAAAATAACACTGTACTATGATTTAGGTACACGTTTTTCTGTAACAAAATCATCGAATACTAATATAAACTAAGAGGTAATCCTTTTGGCAGTAAAAATTATAGATAAGGACAGGAAAGAAACTCAATAAGATTTTGCAAATCTAAAACCTCAAGAGAAAGCGAAAAACTTCATGGCTCTTTTCAACTGCTCATCCGAAGACAAACTCTTTTCTTTCATAAGATTCAATTACTCGTAGTTTTCGCCAATAATTCCGACAGGCTGTTCTTCCTAAGATACCGACTTATGGGGTTCCTCTTCTCATCCGGCCTTAAGCATGCAAAGATACTGACTGTTTTCCGTATTTACCAGATCCCACGAAAGTTTGGCTCCGCCCTCATCACTCGCAGTTCGTCAATCAGTGTTTTCACAGATTCCTAGCACTTCCTCAGCCTAAATTGTTCTGCTTTTTCCCGCACACTACGCCTTTGAGTGTAGCAACACTTTTGCCCACGATTGTGGAAAAAATATTTTATCTTCTGGCGATACAAAGAACGCTTTAAAAAGAGTCAGCTTTAATTTGAAAAAACGAGGACCGAAAGAATGAAAATGTTTAACCTTGTATGACATTTTTGCGTCGAAATCAAATTTCAAAACCTTTCGTATGTCTTCCAACATTGTTATGAAAAGGTTTTTGTGATTTTCCGTCTCTTTTTTCGAACACGTTTCTTGCAAGATTTTTCTTTGAGTTGACTCCGCGTGCACTTTGAACTCTATTTTTTCATTTTATTTGAGTTTCCAATATTTTTGTTGTGAAATATATTCTACTGAATAGTTCCTATGGCAATTTTCCAGCTGTGTTTTCGCTATTTTTTCACCCTCCTCTGAAGGTATTTTCTTACAATGTGGGTTTTTTCTTCTTCTTAAGTTGCAAAGATTTTTTCTCCACACTCTACTCTTTTTTGTTTTTAATTAATCTTTGTAAACATTAAAACGATATACAAGGTTTTGCGGCAGAAAGGCCCACCTGTGCCTAACCTCGCCAATAATGAGCCAAAAATCATTTGAGAAACTTTGTGAGTTACCCATTTCAAAATAAAATATTTTCTGGAATAGAAAAAGGAGCACTCAAAACTTTCACAACATCGTTACTGTTTTTCATGACAAAAGGGGAGTTAAATGGAAATCCAGCTGTTATCACTTGGCAAGCGATATGCGACGCATTGAACTTTATGGCGCTGAAAGTGACGCAAGTCCTCGCGATTCCCGTGCCTGGGTACTTCAGTGTCGCGATTTATTTTTTCACAAAAGCCTCACTGAATTTAAACAAAGAAGTCCGCGTTGAATGCATTATAAAAGATACGATAAAATTCTGGAAATTGAATGGGAGAAAATGTTTTATTCCTGCCACCAACGTGGGAATTAAACCTTCCAGTTCTGTGTCCCACACCCAAATATTCTCCCGATTCGCGAACCGTGATCGTTCTTTTGACCCTTCTATTTGAATGGGAACGACATTTCTCATGCATACGCAAGTCTCACCTCTCAATTGATTCATTTGCCTTAAAATACCCAATTTGAAACCCTTTACTTGTTGAAGCTAAACCTTCCCTTTATTTCATCTGACGGTTGTCAATATCTTCTCCCACGCATCCAATATTCACCTAATAATTACCTCCTTTATCAGCGTTTTATTTAAATGTACTTTCTTCGTAAATTTTCACCTCTTCAAAAAATTTGACCCGCCGACTTCTTTTTCCTTACTTTAGCTAAAACTTATCCTCTATTATCTCCAAAACTTCGATTTTTACCAAAATTTCCTCTTTCATACTTTTATTAATCAAATAAATAACATCAGTATTGGTCTTACTTCTTTTCATCCGCATCTTTAATCACAGAAAATTCGACGTCGAATGGTACGGTTATGTTGTATGACAATTAATAATTATATTATATTAATCTCTGAAGAGAAATGAGTTTGCGGAGAACACTTTCATGATCACAAAAGAATAAAAACTCACTTTATCGAGTTCACCATTAATAATTAAAATAACTTCCGGTTTCGTTACCCTACAACATCATCGGGTAAAAACAGACAAAAACCAACAAAAATATATCCAACCAGAAAGGATGGGGAAGGAGAGAAGCTGGATTTTGAGGACAGTTAATTAGGACTAAAAAGAACGGGGAAAGGGATGGAAATCACAAGCTTTTTTACATTACTTTATCTGAATTTATATTCAGCTACTATAAATAGTTCTTCAAACAGTCTGGAAGTTGGTTTTGCCGTTTTGAAATTTCCAACTACTCCTTTGTAAAAACTGTAAACTACTATTGTTGCTGCTTCTCTCAGCGGCATTCACTTTTAATTAACTGTTATTGGACTGTTTTATATAGATCTACATCTTCCTAAATACCCTGCAAGTCGCATTTCGGCGTGTGGTAGGGGTGTAATCACCAAGCGTTCGGGTTACCTCTTTACTTTGTTGTTATCGCGTATCGTTCGCGAAAAGAATAAGTCCCTAAAACGACTTTTTCTCGCATCTATTTCTCTTATACGCTCATTGTCGGATCGGCCGAAGTAGCAGGGAGACTTTGTACAACTTAAAATGTACATTATTACCTGATGATATTACATAATAATGAATCCGGTTGGGACAAATTATTATACCTGAAATAGTAGGTCTGAAATAATGAGTTATTCTACGTAATGAATCTTTTGCAAAATCCTGACAATTTAAACTTGCTTGGGAAGAAAAGGTAACACAATTCACACATAAGAGAAAGGAAAGTATTAAACTAAACACCGCTTTAGGTATTATAGGTGAGTGTTGTCATACTGGACAATTAATACCAATTTTTACAATTTCGTCAATGCATCTATTTGAATTTGCTCTAACTTCTTTCAAAAGAATATTACATTCACAAACACTTTCATCATCTTCTTCTAGCGCCTCAGTATTTCACACCCATGCTATAAGGCTTTCTAAACATGTTACCTGCCCTTCTATACTCCAATATGGTGCTATTCATAGCCATAAAAAGAAGGCTTACCAAGTACGGAGTCCTACCTATTCCCCATCCGCACTCGCTTATTTTGGGCAAACAACTTTCCAAGAAGAATCAATCTAATCTGGAGTTACCGAATACACGACATAAGTAGAGAGCTTTCTCAATGCTAAAACTTGTCATCCTCTTCTGTTTTTAATGGTTCGTAAAACTTTTTTCTATGACCATCTAGGTTCCATAAGAATATTTTGATATCAACAATGTAACAACATCTTAAAATTTGATCAGTGATAAAAAGCAGCAACAATACTTGCATTAAATGAAGCCTATCTGTGATTGTACCGCATTAAATAAGAGCTATTTTTAATATTTCTCATTTAAATGCACGATAAGCTCAAAATAGCATGGGATCAATCTCCTTTTCAAAAGGAAGGTAAATCTTTTATTTGCTTATTGATGCTTGAGCACATTGCATCGAAATTCTTCAGCCGCGAATAATGACATTTTGACCATCGACAATTTATTTTCCCCGATAACAGATTGAAAATTGTAACTACAGTTTTTGCCAGGTAAGACGAACCACTTTCGTTCGCAGAGTCGTATAAAAATGTAACGAATGACACCTGAAAGCAAATTGAGGTCTTCGTGTGTTTTAAAGAAGTAAAAATCAAGTTTTTAAACAAGAAAAGATGTAAATGATAATGGAGATACATATGAAATTAGGAATTACATATATCAGGCTAGATTAAATTAAATTAAGATTAATATTAGGCTATATTAAATACGCGGCGTTTTCCTTGAGTGGAAAATTAATTTTACTTTCTACATGTTTCGGCATTGCTTTTGCTATTATATCTAGATGAATGGAACCCATTCATTTGGGGGTTGCTGCAGGATAGAGAAAATGTCATTCATTTGCTTTCGTCTCAGTTTTTGTTCACGGCCGTCATAGCATGAAAGCTACTGATGCATGAAAGATGCTGAATAATGACATTTATTTAAATCCTTCTTCACTTCATTCTATCAAGGAAGACGGGTAATTCTATCAAAATGCTATTCATTCATAGCGCTGCTTTCACGAGAACACTCTGGACTCTACTTATGTATAGAGTTCTGGTTAAGTGAGGAAAGGAAGGCAATCTACCTCACTCCCCATCTTGCCAAGTAAGCCTCATTTACTCTCCAGAGCTTTAACTAAAGGTGGAGGTTCTGAGGCTCAAATCTACCTCAGGCTGAATACTCTGTAGACACGCAAAGACTTACACATAAAAAAAATCAGATACATACATACATTAGGATTTATGGACCTCACCTATTTCCTCATCTTCAGCAGCATCTTCCACGGCCGCGACGCCAGCCGAGTCCGGCCTGGGGCCGTACGAGGACACCCCTAAGGGGAGGGCGAAGGGAGGCGAGGGACGATAGGGGCCGATCATTGGAGCGGAGATAACAGGTGAGTCAACCCCGCGGAACCTCGCTAGAGGGTGGTAGGGCATCGCCATGAACTGCTGCCTCTTGCGGGAGGCCAAAGAGAGGGCAGCGCTGGGATGCCTCCTCACCATCGCCACTCCTCCGCCCCTCTTCTGCATTGGACCCATGCTGGCGACATCTGTCAGGGAATTGAGAGATGAGCGTTTCGCGCCATATTATATTTGTATCGCCTCTTGCCATATAAACTGCTCGCTCATTTAATGACAGAAAAACTGATTGATCGATTTAATCAATAGCCAAAAGGGCAATCTATTCACAATCATATAATAATGTTAACTTTTAACTTTCGGAGAAAGAAATACGTCTGATAATCCAGGCGTTTATATAGTTACATATGATAGCAGTGTAAAGGAGACAAATTTCTTCATCAAAACCACAGATAAAATGGCAGAAAGCTCTAAAATGTAAATGTGAATAATTTTCACAAATTAAGTACTTTAAAAATTACGCTTTCACGAATGAAAAGAGCCATTTAATCAGAGTAACGAATCTTAGGGAGTATCCTAGGTAGGTAACTATATTGCAGGTAACAACAGAAAAGTAAAACATGCGATACCTGCCGTAGTGATATAACAGGTCACCATTATTTTAATGTTAACCTAGATTTCGTCTATGCCTTGACTAAACGTTTCTCTGCCTATTATCCTCTAAGGCTCAGCTATTTTTCAATCAAAACTTTACCAAAAGCTAAACGTAGACCGAAGCCGGATCCTTCATTAGAAAGATAGGAAGAAATATTTTGTCAACTCCTTGGTATGTGTCCATAAGCTAAAATGTGTTTATTCATGATATTTACAATTTGTTCCAGCGTTTTACCTTGGTTTGATTTCTTTGTGTTATGTACACAAGAAATTAAGATACTCATATATTTTCATGGTAATGTAATCGCATTAAAGGAGAAAATTACACTAATATGTAAACATTTTATTTCATAAGGCCATAAAATATGTATGAGTAACCATAAGTAAGTCTTTCATTAAATCTAACGCTCATAAAATGCTCAAATTTAACAACGTTCTATTATGTTAAATTTTGAACGACAAGATTCGCAGAATAGTTTTTTATAACTTTTGGTTAATCCATACATCTGTTGCAGTACTGTTCAAGTATAATCTATTTCTTCAACTGATAACAAGTATATTCTGCTACCCAGGCAACGACTGTTTATTTTCCGATACCTATTGCATATTTTGATAGCTTTTGTGATTTTATAGCTATTTATATTGCAATCGATGTCACTCTTGTATTTTCTTCTCCGAAATATTTCGCAGGCTTTTCGTAGTAGTAGTATTATTAAAAGTGCTTCGACAGCTTAGGTCATTTCGCACATAGGCCCCCACCGGGAATCCCACTTTTTTGAGTATGTATTCTTACAGTGGAAATATTTTTTCTGAGATAAAATAATATCAAAGTGTTTTTTCTCAACAAAAACATTCTTCCTCGCCTCATTTCTAATAATTTTTCAATCTTAACGCCAATCCTTAGTTCACAACTTTAACTCATTACGTGAATTTCCACAAGTATTTTTGAAAAAGGGTCGAATGGTGGATTAGACACATTTGTCCTATTTACGCTCAATGGAGTAATTTGTTTTGCATGGTGTTGTATTTGAACGCTAGCGTAACTTAATTTGGAGATCTAATGAGATGTCTAATAAATTCTAACTCTGCGAAGCCTTCACTCCTTCCTTCAGCTCTGTATTTAACCGTAAGTAAATTAGTTCTAAGTTAATTTTAAATTGATATTCATTTTATGGATATTCTTCATTCCAAGTTATAACCGGATCACCAACACATCTATTACCATTATATATACAAAAATAAATTAAATGCGCCAACATACACCGCGGAATCTCAGCCTAAATTTCGTGCACGGCATCCATGAGTATGAATTCAAACCCAGAAGAGCAGTAAAACGTACAGCTTTAGCACACTTATTCCATGCAGCTAATCAGCTTACCCAGAAGAAAAACTAGACTTGTTTGCGTTGGGCGTTTGACTTGTGCCTTTTAGTAATAACATTTCCAAATCCAAAACTGAAATACAGCGAAAAACTTAACGCCTATATTGTTTGAATTGCAAATATTTAGAACCCTCGAGAATTTTATGGCAAAACGACTAGGAATATCTTATTTATTCTCACTCAAGTTTTTACCTACGTCCAAACCTAAATACTATTCGTGATATTTTTTCAGATTTTCCCGTTGACTTCAGCAATATATGGATGCCTCCAGGCCATCGGGATTTTGAATGCTCTTTCCGCTGATGACACTTTCCAATTTCCGCCTGTTATCTCTTGCCTTTATGAATTATACATTTTGCTACACCTGAATCTATTGTAAATGGTGACGCAATATTGCTTTCCTCGTTTTCCTCTCGTTCTCTTGATTTCAAATCATTATAGGCTCTCCAATGTTACATTATCAATTCTAAACTTCCACTATTAACACTCATGATTACCAACTAAAACTGTTTAAGTATACAAGTCTTTTATTTAAGTAGAATTAAACCTTTGTGGATCATAATATTATTCTTTATTGTTTTGTTAAAAATCTAGCTAATAATTGATGAGGAAGTTTTGAGTTTCAGAAACGAAGAAGAGAGCATTGATAGAGATCAAACAAGCAAAAACCATAACATAGTGAAAGAGCATAACAACGGAGGCGCAAGGAAAATCCAGTAGTAAATAAGTCATACGTGACTGGGACTCGAACCCAAATCTTTTCGGGAATTCTTCGGCTGCAATGTTTCCGTAAAATTAGAGTGAGAATGCTTGGCGTAAGCCTTATTTGGTTTGTATATAGTATCCACCCTGGATATGGAAGATGTAAGATGAGTTTGACTACAAATTGCGTCTGAGTTTCTCACATCCGTTCATTCCTTAGGTTAGACGAAAACAATTGTGCAAATGTTTTTATCTCTTATTGATAATTGCGATTAGGCACTTAATCTGTTCGATCTGTGAATAAACTTTGGAAAAGTTTTACATTTTAGATTTTACTCTCAATTCTGATTAGGTACTCCTGAATTTATCGGGTATATCAGAACACATAATCGGCGTGACTGACACAAATGAATTGAGGCAATTTCTGGCTAGCATTCGCCACTGTTAACTTGGTATGGGAAATAGTGACCAAGAGAACTTTAGAGGTACTCCAAAATTCCACAACTTATTTAGCAACAAACACGCTTCGATTAACATTTTTACTCTGTTCTACGAAGCGCAAAATTCAATACGTGCGAACGTCAGCTGCCGAATGAGCGGCACATGTTGATATTCAGAACGGTCGGTTTTATATTTACATGATCAAAAGTGGAGAGAGAAAAAAGCTTCGGATACGGTGGTTCGCCGACTTACGTCAATCACCCTTGATTGTCATTCAAGCAGTTATTTACCGCGATCGAACTGGTATTTACGTCATGACGATGCACTTCCATGCGGTACGCTGAACCGTATGAATTGACAGATGGTGATATAAAGGCAACGGATGAAATTCGAGATATTAGAGAATTTTTACATTGGCTGTTTGCAACCGAAGATGATAGGAGCATGAGTATCAAATATAGTTATAATATGGCCACCTGTGACTTGCAGATGTGAGTACTATCGTTAGTTTCCTGCAATCGTTGTCACAATTAGTTTTCCCTTTTAAATATATATGTCGTATTGCTTTCGAGCTTAGAAATTCAACAAATATCTTTTACCTCCAATTAACAGGAAAGACAAGGGAAAATATTCTCGATGCGTCTAATCTCGAAATTTTATGTCAATTCGTGAATTTAAATTATAATACTGGATTATATCGAGTGATTTTGTATTAAAAGTAGTCCTTGAATAGAGATCCCTTAAACTTCAAACGATAAATATTAACTCGCAGCCTTTAAATCAATTCAATAAGTGATGGCAACAAGCATATACTACCGATATTGTATGATACCAATTATTGCAAGCAAACTTCAATCGATATAATCATAAAATGTAAAGTTAAGGCACTGAGGAACCTTCATAATGACTAACAGGGTATGTGTTTAGATAAAATTTACTTATTAGTTTATTTTCTGGCACTCACACAAACACCCATTAACTGAACAATTACAAGAAAGGCGTGAGCGGTAACAATACACGAGCACACACGACAACTCCCTAACAAAAAATATCCGTTTAGCCGGGACTCGAACCTGGGACCTTGGGTTTAGAGCGGGCATGCTAACCACTCCGCTACTGCGGCAGAAATTTCTAAGTGTACAAAAATAAATATTTGAAATCAGGTCCAATTCACGTTAATTATGAACAAAGGCTAAGCTGACGCACGAGTTCTACTTCCAAAGTGGCGCTCCCATTAGTAATCGATGTTACGAATATTTTCCCTTGATGAAGCGGATTGGAATTTTTAAGCCTTAATAACGGCGCTTGAAGCACTCGTTTTGATTAGGTGCCACGGATTCCTCAGAAGTTTTAAAATTACATCAACTGTGTAAAAAAGGTAGCAAGCAATCGATAAAAGTAAATTGCAGCTCTCTCTTTGGAAATAGCCAACATTTTTAAGTTAAATAAATTCGTTTAAAGGAATATTCACGTCAGTCGCTCGCTGTATTAATGATAGTATTTCTTGACACGTATGCCACCGACATGCTATGCGTCTATACTATGCTAATTCCCGGGGATCCATGCGGAATCAATCGCCACCTTTGAACCATACAAATTAAATCAATGCCAATCTATGTCGAAGTTCAGCTCCATCGAATTCATCGCGAATTCATGACAAATTCCGATTCCACCACACTCTTGTCTACTGGATCTTTCCAAATGATCGCAGAAAATCGTTACCCTGGCAAAATTCGCCTAACAGCCCATCTCCGATGTTTACCTGCCTCCTCATTGGTCCGGAAATTAAAAAATATGGATTTCTGAGCCTCTCGCCATAGAAGCTCTAAAAGTTTCATCGAGCAGCTTCGCCATTCACAGGATTAATTACCGATTGAAGGTCTGAACCGACAGCCATTCTGGAGGACGTAATATTTCACGAATTTGCGTTTCATTACGTCCCTAGTCGATGAAACGTTAATAACAGCAAGCCGGAAACCGCTTTCCTTTCTGTTTTACGAATTGTCTTCTCGTCCACGTCCGTTTCTTATGTAATCAGTAGCTATCTCTCTCAGGAGCATGGCCATCCTGAAGATATATGTTACACTTGTTACAACGTAGGGGGAAATGTATACAAAGGGATTGGAATTCGCGAAGGTTGTGGTTGGTTAGTTGGTAGTACACATATCAAAGAACTGATTCATCGAAAAGATTTCATATTTGTGGTCGAAATAGATTTATTTTATATATTGTACACTATTTTAGGATATATTATTATTGAAAAGGCAGCAATATAAAACCTACTTCATCGTGGCAACCATATACGTAATAATGCTTCATTCATAGATCATGATTGAAAAATAGTAACCCCAAAATAACACAATGCATAGAGTAAAGGTATATTTATGAAATAATAGTCAGAATCAACTTATGAAATGGGGGAGATGTATTCTGCCTGGTATTCGCCCTAGTCGGGAGGAAAACCCTTCCCAGACCTACCGATAGCAGTTCGTCATACAATTTCACAATTACAATTGCAAAGTTATATGGATTCATTACAATTAATAACCACAACATTATTATCACACCTTACTATACACGCTAGTATATCACAGATATATTTTCATGGCATAATTTTTACATAACATTTACTCTACGTTTACTATCTATTTATCCGGTCATTTTTCTCATTCTATTCGTGAAGACACTACGGGATTGGTTCGAGAACTTCCTCGGTTAAATTGTTCCTTTCATTTACTGTCCTATTTGAGAGGGAATACTTTCAAATGTCTGTCCTCTGTTTCAGCGAAGATAATTTGTACTTATGGTCCCTCTTTGCAATATATTCTGGTTCTGTAAATATATTATTATTATGTATTATACCATAATCAGGGTACCTAGATGTTTTATCTTCGGCTAGATAGTTCCAGACGTCGAAACTTTTCACCTTTGTTTATCTTTGGACAATTAATTTTTATCTAAGTAAATAGATGTATATAATATCTTAATTTTATTCCTTTTAATAAACACTGACTCAAAGAACAGCGATTCTCACCCCGAAAGGTTTCAACGCGAAAGATAGGTACGCATACAATTACTCAACTTATATTCAAAGTGGGGAACGATTTTGTCCTGCATTGGCTATGCTGAGAAAGTGAACAGTGTCGCGGAATCTAACGCTAGCAACGGTAAACAGCGTTTAAATTGACTGGATGACAACGATGTATACAAGCTTTACGTCTTTGGTGAATGTTTTTCTTCCCCTTCACAGATAATGGCCCTGAATGCGACCGACAATATGGAAAGAGCATGAAGATAATGGAGAACCCGCTACGAAGTTAATATTTCTTGCGACTCTTGAGCGAAAGCCGGAGATCAACGCCCTCGCACGGCGTACTGCTCATATCGGACGAGTGTACGCGACGTGGGAACAGCGACTGCGACGGGAGGAGATCGTCTGCCCGCCCGTCTGTCGCTGCCCACTTCAGCTAACCAACGCCACACTATTTACTCACGTGAAATGCGATTAGATATATAATTACCAGGAGGTGCGTATCTAGGGCAGAATTTGCTTGGTATATTTAACTTTAATTCTAGTGGATCAATAGAATTGTTGTTGAAAAAACTCTGTTCTATTCTACGAATACGTTTTTCCAACCTTTGCCAATTTTATTTATAGACTTTGTTTTTCAGCTTGATTTTATCACACAGACTATTCTTTGTGCCACGTCAACATGTACTACATTACTGACATTTCGTTGGTTTTTAAAACACTTCTATTCTTAGGTGTTTGGTTACACTGTTGTTCCTTTAATTCTGGACTTTATGCACTGGTTTTTTAATTGCTTTGACCCCTCCACGTTTTCGATCGCAAATGCTTTCATTGCTTCGGAATTCGGCTCAAAAGTTCATGTCCTTTTGACATTGTCGGAATTTTTTTCAACAACAACTAACAACTAATTAGCGTTGAAGGTTTCTGGGATTCTTCTAAACTGCAACTGACTCAACCATTAGTGACAAATTCTATTCTAGCAACTAACTAAACAATCAGTGGTTACTTCTGTTTTTTTAATCAATAGAATGAATGAAAGTGACACCTCTTTCTGGCGATAATAAATATGTAATTAGCCGAACCGCTAGTTGATTTCCTATCGTTAAAGAGGAGGACATACAGAATTCAACTATATAGGGAAACTAGCAATCTCTATGACCTCTCAACTTACTTCGTAGAGCAACATGCCATCCAAACTTTTATTTACCTCATGATAAACAGATTAAGATATTTTACTAATGTTATTAAGTAATTATTAAATTAATCTATCAATCGTTCTGATTGTCAAATTCTTAATTAATTCCTTCATCATAATGAGCGAAATCCAGTTCACTACGATCAAATCAGTAGATATCTATCAAACCAACTTCTATCTGAAGATCAAGAGTACTTAATAATGTGAAAAATTTAGAGGTAGCAATTTTTTATCCACAACTTACTCCCACCTCTGTGAGTTCAATTGTGTTTTTTATTTAATGATAGAGAAAATGTCTGGCGACTATATTCAAGGACAAGGAAAACATTCATCTATCACTTTTTAATCCTTTCAGTACTATTTTACGAGGTAAGCATGCGTAAGTATAAAACGAGGAAGTCAAAGTAAACTCAATTTCAATAACACTGTCTGTCTTCAAGACAATGGTGAACGAGTGGTGAGTGATAGTGAACACGGCAATACAAATAAATTTATTATTTGGCCTCCGGATAGCCATGAGGGTAATGCGATCGAAATCGGTATAAACGGTACCGGGATCGATTCCCGATTAAGGCTCACGTGTGAAATTACCTCATCTATTAAAGCTCTTTCAAAATTACCACTGCCGATTTTTTTAACGGGCTTAGTTATATTTTGGAAAAAAATTGCGTTATCGAACGTGATGAACTAATTCCTACAGCAATGACGCGTGATTTGAAATATTTGGTAGAAGGCGAATGAAGAATAATGCTTCCTATTTTCCGGTTACTAATATAAAACAAAATATTCATGAAACAGGAATATGAAAATGTACACTATTCAAAAAATGCTTGCATTTTCTTAGGTATTCTTCCTTGTGGTTTCTTTACTTGAAAATGAAAACAAATAGTGGGTGTATTTCCTGGCTCCCCTTGACCAGGAAGTAAGGGAATTTCAGCAGAAGCACTGGAATAACCTGAATGAAATATGTGCATAGCGCACATCTGGGGGAGCAGAACGTAGCGACGAAAAACTCAAGAGAATTCGAAATTAGAAAAATACCAGCGTTACGAGGCTCTTTCCTTTTGTAATACCGGAAACGGTAAATATTTCCGGTAGTCAACAACTGAGACCATACATTACAAATAAACCTGGTGAAACAGCAAGAACAATGGGGAAGTGCCAGCTGAAGCAGACTTATGCGACTCCTCAATTGTAACATCGTAGTAATTGTTCATAAAGAAGTAAGAAAGAATATATGCTGACATTTGCTTGAATACAGCGTGAGAACGCTGCCAATAACTAACTATACTTCCTAATCGAATAAAACAGAGCCAAATATTTTTACTAATACAAGGAAAGGGGTGAACTTTTCACGTAAAGGCGTGCCCCTAGAAAATTCCAAACGACCATGGAGTTTATCCTTACCACCACTTTGTATAACCTGTTAATTAATGAGCTTATTGGCCGTGGAGGATGCTGCTCAGTCGGCACTTCGCCCTGGCCCACAAAGTCTCCGGAAATGGCATGTCTCAATGTTCTGGCTTGCTAGATTAATTGGCTAAAGCGTCCGCCCGGAAAGTAGAATATTCCGGACTCGAATCCTGGTCCTGTTTTCCTTTCATCTTCCATGATAGAATTTTCCTTGATACATGCCTTCACGCGCTAAGTCACCTTTCCGCTAATTTTTGAGAATCGCTATCGGTGAAGTTAAACAAATGATTAAAAGTAAATGCGTAAATATTATAAATAATGATCAATAATAACCTCTTAATTTTATTTACAAAATTACTATGTATCTTTCACAGTGTAATTTTTACTTTGAATTGATTAGTATTGGGCTTCTTAAATCCATTGAAGAATGAAAATAATAAGCTTATTATTTTTATCTTCTATAAATGAGAAAACAATGGCTTGATAAATACGAAAAAGATAACAAATAAGGCACCTATCACGATATTATAAAAAGCTTTTTCCTTTATCCACTCCATGAATGAGGAGTGGATCATAGCCTGAAATGTTAATCTCTGAACAAAGACATCTATCTTCTCTTAGGCATAATTCAAGCATTTCACTCTATTTAGATCCCTTTATATATATGAACCCTTATCTCGATCTTACTGGTGTTTTGATTCAAACACATAAGCGAGCTATAGCATTCTAGCGATTTTTGCATGAGGAATTGTTGATTTATTAAACACGGCGATTGATTCATCAATACATTAATCCGGTACTGCATAAGTTAATCCCATAAGTAATTAATGAGGGAAAATTCGTGATCGTTAATGGGATGACCTATGCATTTATTTAACACGAATAAGGTGACGGAAAGCACTCCTGATGCATTCCGAATGATGGCTACGCATTTTATTGCAACGACCGGTCAAATGTTTGCCTTCTCGTAAACGTAAATATTTGAACGGAATCTGTATCAGAATGGAAGGCTATCCAATCCCACGCCCTTGGGCAACTGCGTCACGTTTAATCCGAAATTGATTACAGAATGCAACTCCTCATCACTAGCAAACCCAATGTTTTCCCTTTGTCGAAGGAAATAATGTCTAGCCGGTAAATCCTGGTCAATTAAAGCAGCAAATAAACCCGGATTTTGGAGCCGAAATCTAGAGTGACAAACGCATTTCATTAATACACATTCTTAAGTCTTAATTACACATAAGCCAACCTGTTTTGTTCAGCTAGTGATTGTTTGCATTAAGAAATCACCAATCTCTTCAAAAGTGATTATAGTTGTGAAAGTATTCGTTCTCCCAGTTTTAGATCAAAATAATTTTCCCACGAGAAAACGGATTTCAGAAACTTAAATTTTATCCTCGAAAATAAATTTCCCTGCCGATAAGACTGATAGCTACTCTTAATGATAAAAAAAAGTTAATAAAATATCGACTAAGACTAGGTAAATAACCGAAAGATCTAATTATTAAATATTGAAGTCTTTAGATGAATGAAAAGCTATCATTATTCGTAAATAACTTTAAATTCTTGGCGATTCTTTGAGATTTATTGATTTGAACCCTAAATTATAAGTTATGATCTCTTTAAAATCCCTCTTTAAAATTATAAGTTATGTTTTGAAGGATAGAGGGCTGTTAGACAACTTAATGTGAACGGAATTCTACCGAGCTATTATTAGCCATTATTCAACGGCTTAGTGTGTATTGTCTTTAACTCCTTGGCTGTTTTAAAGTTTTGATTTCGATCCTCCTGTTAATTACCCATTTACTTCAAAATTCAAGACTGAGGAAAAAGTAAATAAAAGATATTTTGCTCCATCCGGTACCAAAATAAATGCAAAAAATTCGACTCATGAAGATCAAGACTCAGGAACATGGTAGCAGGCAAGCGACGTTATTTTAAGTAAAGCGCTTCATTAAGAAGGTCAATATTTTCAAATTATAATGCATGAGTTTAACTATTATTATTCTGCGCGAAGTAAACCCAAAACAAAGACGAGGCCTACGAGGCCCTCGTACTTATCAGATTCTATGTGAATTGAGAGTGTTATTGGTTTTCTACCCTCTAATAAAAATCGCGTAATTCTAAAATTTTACAAATTTACACTTAAAATGGATACAAATTTAGCGCGTGACCAGCCAGTTTAAAAGAAATTCTGCTAAATACAACGACAAATCCTCGAAACGAAAATCCATTCACAGAGGAAGGTATGAGCAGAACGAAATGCGGTAGATGGCTCTCCTCGACTCTCAAATTTAATCCAAAGGTCCTCCTCTAAAGGAAAATAGCTGAAATTCCAGTCAGATATATCGCTTTGAAATATAATCTTTTCTTAGAATGATCCTCTTACGCAACGAGTTCGACTAGCAAAAGCCAATTTAAACATCCACTCCTTTCCCATCACAAACAAAGGAGGTCACCGGTTTCCAGTCCTCCACCATATCCCTTCATTCCTGCTACCTTTGATACGGATGGAGTGGCATTAAGCTGTGATAGAATTTAGTGTTCTTTCTACAATATCTTATAATAGGGAATATTTTTTTCATTTGTCTATTGGAGCAGATTAGAAAAATAAGACCATTCATTTACTTTCGTTTCGGGCTTTTTCATAGCTATGTTAAAATGAAAGTTACTGAGGGTTCGAGAAATACTGAATAATGGCATTCATTTTGAAAACTCAACCTTGAATTCTTGAACAGTGTTACTCATAGAATCTTCATACTGCAATTACGTGGATGTTTTCTGTTGAAAACATTCTGGAGAAATGAGAAAAGCAAGAGCAAACTACCTCATTCCTCATCTTGGCTCATAAAGAGTTAGATAGGGTTAGATGTAAGAAGAGACTTGTTAGTCTCAATCTCGCCCTGAATAAAGTCCTTTATTATTATTATTATGATTATAGTCAATGGTGGAGTGCCAGCTTTTAAACAGGCTGAATGTCTTAGTGATAGAATTGAAATTTGTTGCTTCAACTTCGCAAAGGAGCGAATGACATTTTTTCGACTTGAGAGGGTTGATCATGTCACGTTAGCATAAAATCGCATGTTGAAACTTTTCGAAAAATTAACGCTATTTTATATCAGCGGATATTACTTTTGCACTTAATCTATACGAAGTTTTCATGTACCAATTAAGATAAAGCGAAGAAAGAAAGAAAGTTCCAATTTAATCCACCAGTCGGCATCTATGAACCAAAAAGCGAACGTTTAGAGAATCGATCGGTTAGTTACTTTTGCTTTCGAAGAATAAAATGGTATAAAACAATAGTGAACATTGGTTCTTATCGTATAAATTTAATCGCGTTTAATATTCAATATTTTACGCTTAAAAGATATTATTCCCTCTTAAATAACGTATTTAAGATACTTTGATACTCCCTACCGAAAACTTGATGTGTTCATGATGTAATAATGACATGCAGACGTTTCAGCAACCTCAAATATGTAAAAAAAGGCCGTGAGGAAAATGTTTGCCTTCCTTCATCAGCGAGAATCCTTCTGGGAAAGAAAGTTGTACCGACTACCGGTAACGTTTGACTTTTATGGTACCTTAACATGGAAAGTTTATCACCCATCCCTATCCCACAGACTTGCTTATAAGGAACAAATATCCCACTTTTTTGTGGAAACATTCAGCATATTTATAACATTACGATCTTTTATGATATTAGATTTATACCTCTAAATCTCATAATCGCATAATACAACATCACAAAATTTTTAATAAAGCTTAAATTTTCTTTAAATGACTGAAATAATTCGATTGAAATGTATATATTTTGTGTTAAACTAAAGGCATCACGTAGTGTATTTTATTAGTCTGATCATTGATGGCTTAACTTTATTCAATAGTAGAAACAAGGACTTATTTGTTCAACCAGCAGATTCGGGAAATTTAATTTAGCTTGTGCTCAGTTCTTTCGCATTCGTTTAACTATGAATCTATAATTGAGCTATTATTTTAGGCCGGACTTAGTAGGACGATATAATAAAGAGGTGAGGGATAATACTGAAAACACAAGGCTACACTTCACTTCTTTTTAAAGAAGATTTTTCTTCTCTTTAATATTTTGAATAGAAAAGGAAGGAATGATTCTTCCTCTGGTAAATGAAAGCTCTAAAAAGGTTAATTGAGTGTGAAACTTATATAATGACTTCCTTTAAGGAAGGAAAGGTGCTGAGCGAGGAAAATACAAAAATAAAAAAATCGAGAATATATAGGTAATCAAACAAATATAAAATGGTCTCAAAAATTAATAGCTTTGATTAAAATTTCAATAGCTCTTCATTAAGACTGCTGACCTTCCCTTTCCGAAAAATTCATGTACCGTATATTCCCGCAGATAAGATGATAGTTGAATCATGAAAAAAGGCTCCCAAAATCCGTATTAGTTTTATAAGTCGGAGATAAAAAAAACGATTGAAATTTATATAAATGCATTAATCGAATGTGTGCGAATGTTTGCAACAATTGCAAGGCAGTGCTGCCAGATGCAAGAAAATAAAATTTGTTCATTCGAAAAATTACAAATAGGAGATAATTCCGTTTACGCTATACATTATTATCATCCAGATGATGATCGCTGATCTAAACTAAATTCATAGGCCGTTGATAGTTAGGGAGTCGTCTCATAGGACAGATGTACACTAAAAATTTGACGAAAATTTATACCTCGTCTTATCTGAAGGTCGTCTTATCTGCGGAAATGTACGGTATTTCTGAATATGCCAGACTCCCTCCTCACTCAACGCTTTCTCGACATTTTTTGAATCTCCACCATGATAAATATATATCATTAGCCCCCTAACTGCTCACTGACTTAATCCAGTTGTGCCTTTTAGTTACCATTGATTTTTCAGTCTTTATATCCGTTTTATCAATTTGCTTATTACAAAAAATATCGTTGTTTGTCTTGTAGGTACTGCTTTTGATTATATAATATAAGAATAATTATTCTGAAAATTCCTCCAACGAAAACGAAAAAATATCCCTCTTTACTCAGCCTAAAAAGAGTAAGACTCGGTATTGTATCCAATATATTTGATGGATATTAACTAAAATCTTCAACTTTACCCCAATACACCATTATAACAGCAGGCCCTTAAGTGAAAATTAGCTGAGGTCCATTTTAAGTATACATTATAATTCCAGGCATTTGGTTTGTAATGCAATGATAACACTAATACAGTGATATTCCGGCAAAATTTCCCGCTTAATGATGATTATTTTTCCCGTTTTTCGGGATCAGCTATTAAATAAACTCACGCATACGGTATTATAATGCTTTTTTAGTTTTAAAGCGAGATAATATTTAATATCCATGTTAATTCATCACATACGTAGTAGGTTAACTATAATCTTCTCTTTCAATCTAAAAACTCTTCATAATACCAGGCCCTAAAGCGAGCATAAGTTAAGGCCCATTTTCAGTATACAATATAATACCGGACTTAATTCTTTAGGTTTACTCAGTTAAATATTAAAAACTACTTAACACTTAAAAATGCAGATTAAACCGCAGGAAAAGAAAATATGAAAATTACGCGAGCGNTATTGAATTTGTAAAATCTTCAGGGTTAATTCTAATTTAAACATGTCTATTGGGGCCCACGTTTCGATAGTTGACTCCACCATTGACAAAAGAGCCCTAAAGCGAGCATAAGTTAAGGCCCATTTTCAGTATACAATATAATACCGGACTTAATTCTTTAGGTTTACTCAGTTAAATATTAAAAACTACTTAACACTTAAAAATGCAGATTAAACCGCAGGAAAAGAAAATATGAAAATTACGCGAGCGTCCCTCCTGAAACGGCTCTCGATCCTAACCTCTCAGGGTTGCAAGACGTATTATTAACTTCTACTTCAACTCGGAAGTGATTCCCGAAGTTCGTGTTTGTATTTCGGACTGATGAATATTTAAACTCGGCCACAACAGCGCTCTGGCCGCGTTCCAGAGAATCTCAATTTTTCATATTAATTTTTATGATTCACTCGAAAGCTCCGCAAGGCCCGTAATGTGATCTGCAGTCTGCACGTGTTTTCTGGGCCTGGGTCTTATCAATATTCCCAAAGATAAAATAGGGCTAATTCCGCCGACTTCCGCCAGGAGTCTCCCACTTCTCATTTCGAGGGGAAGAGAGAAAAGGAACAAAAAATAGAGCCACCGTAAATATCGGGTTGATAGAAGGGAAGGGAAGTAACGCTTATCTTCTTTTTCCTGGAATAATAAGGAGAAACGGTAGATGTGTGGCTGGGATAATTCCTCGAGAAAGGGGCATAACTCATCTCCAGCTCTGGATCTCCTTAGATTCTGCCAGAGAAGTCTGAATCTTAATTTTTGCCTCCTGGTTAAATTTCCATATTCCATCATCGAATACGGATGGTATTAAGAGAAGATGCAATTGCCTTTTCTTTTTCACTTCTATCGGAAGAGCTCAAAAAAATTAAATATACACCCCTATAACATCTATAAGGAGTGCTCTTTCTTGGGAGCTCAACCAGTAAGAACTAAAATATTATTCAACAATAAAATTTTAGAGAAAACAAAGCATTTCAAATATTAAGGTTGTGACTTAACATATGACTACAGTCGAGACATAGAATATAAACTAAATAAATTCAACGCTATAAATGGAACGATTATAAGAACACTGAAAAATAAAACAAAGAAAGAGACGCAGTTAAGATTTTATAAAACCATAGCTACACCGACACTTACTTACGGAAGCGAAGCATGGACAATAACAAAGAAAGAAGAAAGTAGAATACAAGCCGAAGAAATGAGATTCTTAAGGAAAGTGAGAGGCTAAGGAACGAGACATAAGAACTGAAACGAAGACATAAGAACTGAACTAAAAATATTCTATCTAAATGACAAAATAAAAGAAATTAGGGGAAAAAGGAAAGAGCACATAGATAGGATGGACAAGANAAAATAAAATAAGGAAAGAGGCGTAATTAAGATTTTATAAAACCATATCTACACCGGCACTTACTTACGGAAGTTAAGCATGGGCAATAACAAAGAAAGAAGAAAGTAGAATACAAGCCGACGAAATGAGATTCTTAAGGAAAGTGAAAGGATATAGATTAACAGATCATCTAAGAAACGAAGACATAAGAGCTGACCTAAAAATATTCTATCTAAATGACAAAATAAAAGAAAGTAGAAGCAAATGGAAAGAACACATATACAGAATGAACCAAGAAAACTAATATTACAGGCCCTAAACTATAAATGAACAGGAAAACGAAGCGTTGGAAGATCTAGTAAAAGATGTGTACCGTAACAGGCAAATAAATGCCTAAGTACCTGAAGTGAAGAAGGAGGAGAGGTTTTTGATTTGATGGTTCCTCATAGATGTTAACTCACCCATCACTGGCATCTGCCATTCTCTTTACACCCCTTTCATCTACCTTAGCTCTTTCGTAAGCATCTTCCAAATTAGTTTCACACATACTTCAATCATAATTTCCAATTTTTCTATTTTTAACGGAGCTGTTGGTATTTTTATAATAAAGAGTTGAGTTTTATAAAATGTTAAATTTTATATGATGTATTATGAATGAATTGTATAAGTTTCTTATACATGCGAAGGTTAACTATATTTTTCAACTGAGTACGTAAAAGTTAAAGTTATTCATATTTTTAATAGTGTCCACGAAAGTGTACGGAGATGATACGAATAGTACTCAAATAGTAGATGATGAGGAGGAAAGATTGATAAAATGCGGGTAATGGGATGCTTAATATAAGAGACATACGCAGCTCAGAGTTTGTTGTGTCTAAAAAGATGTATGATATGTCCAGAGCAAAGGACGTGAGCAAGAAATTTTTGAGATGAAACGAATGTCGAAGCGAGACAAACTAGAGACATCCGAAGTGTACAGATCAAAACAAAATATAGCATACCGAAATAAATGAATGATTCACATACTGTCTCTACACTCATAAGCACGAAGATTGGTTGGATCCTCCACTCCCCTACAGTTAATCTCCAAAATCCAAAGAATGGCACTACCTTTTAGGCAAGATGGGGAGTGAAGTAGTTTGAGTAGCGAGGCATTTGCTTCCCTCGCAGAGCCGGAATGCTATGAATTGAAAACAGCTAAGTACAGAATAATGGCCCTAGTTTTCATAGCATTCAATGGCTGCTGCTCAAGATGGATGCCACTACTCAGCAACCTTCATATCTCATTAGCAGTCACATTATCACAGCCATTAGCAGCACTGAGACAAAAGTCAATGACTGGTACATTTCTCTGTATCCTACATCGAAAGACGAAGGAAAAATACTTCACTGGTTACTGACATATGTTACATACTGACATATGGTAGCAGAAGATGATCGCGTACTACGAGTATGCCAATAACCTAAACATAAATGGAAAACTAAACATCGAGGTTAGATGAAAATCACTTGTAAAATGGAACAGTCAGATGACTAAATCCACTGCAAAATAAGAGAGGGTCCAGGAAGTTTACAATTCAATTAGCAAGCAGCGATTGTTTTATTAATTAATTACCTGTTTTGGAACCGTAATATTTGTATTTCACAATGTTCATTTTATAATTTTTCAATCAAATTTATTTCTAGTTGTTATGTCTATAATATAATGTATCTACACTATTTTTTTGCTTTTCAGATGTAATTTAACCTGTCTTTTCCTTCAAAGTTAGCTAACTATCACTAGAATTCGTAGGTTTTTCTTGTGGGTGTTTCTATTCCAATTGTTTCGAGGCTTTTACGTCAATTATTAGGTATTAACTGGTGGCTGAAATTATTATTGGGACAACTTTGACAGATTTTAGGTTCCAGGCCTCTTCCATCTCTTCGGCCAGGTGTATATATTTCTGTATTTTTTTCTTTATATTTTGTGTCTACATTTCCCGTGTTCGGAATGGAGAAGTCTCTAAGGTATGTTAATTTCTTTTGTTTCATAAAAAGTATTGATTGCTCTTTTATTATCATTATTCTAAAATATCTAAGTAATCGCTGCAATATAGATATTACTAATCGAAGAACATTAAATTATTTTCCTTTCAATAACGTAAGCATTCTTGGAAACAAAACCGTTTCTCTACGAAGCATTCATGATGCGAAAAATACGAAGTAGACAGAATTAATTACGATGTCGCATGATCAACCATGACTAATAACCAGCGTCTCAGTTATTTTTTGCCCGCATTCCAAGAATAAATTTCGTTTCCTCTAGCGCTACCTATTGTCTGAGAATGATCGATCTGTTAGGGTGAGAGACATCTACGTCTACCCTAAAGTGTAGCGGAAGACCTTAGGGCTAATAGGCAGCGCTTCCCACGCTTCGATCACGTAGATCCGTTTTAAATCCGTGCCTTTTTCTTGTTTTCCCCTCTGAACTGATTCCTGTCACGTAATGGTACCCGGCGTCTCGCTGTAGGAGTCATATAATTCACGCGGATAAAAATAAAATACACATTACGGTTGCGTTTCCGGAGTGGAGGAAAAGGTTGTGAATGAAGTCGCATCGTGGCGATATTTAATCCTTAATTGTAGCACTTGGTATAAATAAATGAGCTTCGTTGGGAATTCTAACCAACTGGAGGAAGGTGAATTAAAAACGTTAAAGTAGGAACTTAAAGCTATCCATACTCTGAAGGTTACAATAGCTATGATATGTAACATGGAGAGCCAAGTGGGTAGTGCGTTTGCCTTTAGTGAAAGAGATCCCGAGTTCGAATTCCGGTGGGAGTCCATGTGTGCGAAATGACCTCAGCTGTCGAAGCACTTTTTACAATACATCTACATATGTATATCGATTAGTATTTGCATTGAAACTTCGGAAACTGAGAATTAAACATAAAAAGTACTAGAATATTTGCTATAATAGAGCCTATTTCTAGAAACAACTAGCAGCCTTTCAGCCAATACCGTGCGGGAGAGTAATTAATTCTGTTTTGAAAGTTACACAATTTTTCCATCCTAAAACTCGATAACAGAAGCGATAAACTGAACATTTTAGTCTAAATAAACAAAACATGAAAGGCTACGAGGAACTGGTTTTATTTAAATATACTTTTTTTAAATTCTCTAGGAATAATGAATGTTTAAAAATACAGGACAGCGTATCTCCGATCCGCAAAGTCTTTATGGACCTCATGCGATTCAGTGGAGACAAAACCTTGAACATGCCTGTATTAAAGGGATAATAGAACTGAAAGAAACATACTTGACTGCAGCGTAATTAAATTCTAGTTAACAAAATGTATAATTATATCATAATACAAGACATATAAAGAGTATATAAACACACCGACCAATAAAAAATTGATATTTCCAAAAATGCATTAGTTCGATGAAAACGATAAATGTTTTAAATCGACAAGCTTAAATTTTAAACTGAATCGCGTTACAGAATTGGATGTAGACCTTGTTACTATAAGTAGAAAGATTTCTATTAAAGTTTTCACGAAGAATTTCACTAGATACATCACAACCGTACAATTTTATACGTTAAATAAGGTGGTGTATATAAATTTACTGTAGTAATTATTAAACTCGTCAAATATCAGAATATGCAATAGTGTGGCAGATAATCCTTCACAAATTTAACAGAAAATGGAAAAGTTTGTTAATTTATTGGCCCAGATGAGAAATGGAATGAACATTTTGTTCCTTAAATAATTTCTGTGACATGTGTTAGCAGAACATAAAATGCTATTCGTAATTGTGTATTAATGCCAAAACGTATTCTATATTACACTTTTTTATTAATCGATTATCTTAAATAATTAATAATTTTAATGCTTTGTTAACTGATTTAGTGATTCATTAACATGTCGATTAAAAATTTAAAATACATTTACCAGGATCTTAACATCACGCAACTTGAGTCTTCTTTGAGGTGAACGTGGAACGACCAGTTCTTTCTTTTATTTTAATTCCGCTATAGAATTACACTAAATAAAATTATGGAATGATTATTTCCATGTTTACTGAAGTCTCCCAAAGTATCTACAAGAGGATGCATATATTGTGTGGTGAAAATCTCCAATTATCAAGTCTTTCGGGGGGCCTTTCGACTCATTTCCATTAACAGTATAATAACTACTCTAATCTCTTCGAAACAACAAACCGTATGTTTCTTCATTTATGCCGAATTTGCATATCTAGTGAGAACAATCTCTATTCAGAACTTTATATCTTACCATATCAATTCAAATTACAACTGTATAATGAAATTATTGAAGCGCGTAAATTCAATAAAGTAATAAATACAATTAAACCCGTTTAAGACCCTCCCGCTTAAGACGTTATCCCACTTATGACACGGTCCCGTTCCCTACCACACGAATCACATGGTAAAAATACCGCTTCGGACGCTCTGCTTCCCGCTTAAGTCGCGAATTTTGCCCGTCCCCAGTTGCGCTACAACCCGCTTTAACCAAAATTTTAATTATCACATTTAAAGGATCTGAATTTATAGAAAAGGATCTGTATTTATAGAAAGCAAAATAAAATCGCAATGAAAAGAAAATAGGCGAATTATTTCTAATAGTGATTAGTTAAAGAAGAATTGTGTGCATATGTAATATTTTTCTGTATTCAGCACCTTTTTTTGTTTATCATTTCTTTGCCTTGCAACGTCATAGTCTGATTTCGCAGTATTATTTTCTGTGACAGGCGAACGCTTCACGGCATGGCTGCACGAACTCGACAAGAAGATGGAGGCAGAAAAAAGGAAAGTTTTGCTATTTATAGATAATTGTCCTTCTCACCCAGAAGGAATCGAGCTGAGAAACAAAAATGTTTATTTTTTCCCGGGAAATCCACTTGAGTACTGCAGCCACTAGACCAGGGGGTAATCAAAATCGCGAAGCAGAAATACAGAAAGCTAGTATTTCAGCAGTATTTACACCTTTTAGATCAGCCCCTTTTTCACATATCTGACGTAAAAATAAATGTGCTTGATGCTATGCACTACGTCGTCTCTTCCTGGAATGAAGTTAAAGCAGAAACAGTTGTAAATTGCTTCCGCAATTATGTAAACCGATCAAATGATAAATTCCACAGTATCAGGTGATGTGTTGCGGAAATCCATCGGGGAACAAATACATGAATTATAAGTACTATTCTTTTCCTTTTTTCCGTGATGAAATGGAATTTGTAACTAAGTAAGTAACTAAGACGTTCTCTTTGTGCGACAAGCAGACCGTTCTTCAAAAAATTATGTAAGGCAACCAGAATTACACAACCCGGTTATAAAGTTATCCCGCTTAAGACGCGTTTTTTCGCTTGGTCCCCCAAAAAACCTCTTAACCGGGTTTTACTGTATATGCATATCATTATTATAGTGTATATAATAATTCAAGCTCGTTATCGGTATAAAAATCCGCCGTATTCGGCACACCAATATCTTCTTGCGGTACACTAGCGCGTCGCAATACACCGGATGAAGACCAGTCTGAAGAGCCGTGTACACTCCTCGGTACATTTCCGGCTCTCGAACCTTTTTCTCGATAACAAAGAAAAAGCATTTGCTGGAACTTTATCAGACATTTCCTGTTATCTCGTTAGAGTATAGACAAATAGCACACTCTAGAAAACAACACGATAGTCATGAATGAACCCGTGGCTTCTAGCCGTCTTTACTGCGACTGCGGTCATAAAAACCCTTCGCCAGAAAGCACGTAGCATTTAAAATATTTTAAAATCTGATCTAACATGTAACTTCGCGCGACAGTTTACGAATGTATATTCGCCTTTATCTCGAAAACTTTAAAATGTTTAGCTTAAGAATTTTGAAGACCGTTAACTGTCGAAACCCTACCGATAACACGGTACTAATATCCCAGTTTCGACCCAAAGTCACTCGTAAGGCCCTTGCTGGAGTATACGTCAAGTTGCATGAATATCTCCTGCAAAATTTAAAATCTTTCAATGATGTATTTTTTCATATCCCAATACCCCCAAAAACATCCATTTACTGGACTATTTATGTGGTTCAAACGTTAGCAATTGACGATCACACACTACCATTCTCTAATGGAAATGGAAAAGTCCTACTTGCCGGAATTCGAACCCGGGAGCTTGGGGTTGGAGTGCTAGCACGTTTACCACTCCCCCTCCGCGGCAGGTACATTTTTAAAGCGTAGATAATGATTACATTTTATGACAAATTTAAATCGATATTATTAGAAATTGAATCAATAAGATATCCTCGTTTCCATTATCAAACATCATCTACGGTTAGAAATTACAACTATTTTGACAAAATATGCTAACATTTCGTCAATACTTGTTAATGTTAAGCTCAATTGTCCTGGCGACCAATGCTTCTGTTAAGACGAGTTTACATCGGATCTCTCCTCTTTCGGGCGTATTGAATTTGTAAAATCTTCAGGGTTAATTCTAATTTAAACATGTCTATTGGGGCCCACGTTTCGATAGTTGACTCCACCATTGACAAAAGAGCGTTGAATGCTTGAACCCTACGAAGATTTCACTGTCGGATTTATGTTTCTAATCTATCCGTTCTCAAAATATTGCAAGAAAAATAGGCCTATAATAATTAAACGTGGTGGATTACCTTTTGAACCGAAGTGGATGGCTGTACTTAGACTGCAAACGCTTTAACGATGATTTTTCGCTCACAAAACACAAAACAACTTTCAAACCTATATCACTATCTTCTGCCTTCAATCCACTGACTATAGACAAAGTTTATGCTAACTATCTCTCCAAATTTGATGAAAGTGGGACTTAATTGCACGAAAACTTCATTTATTCGGTAAAATATATATTAAATTTATATATTTGTTAAAAATTCCGCAGGGTTGATCTAGCACAGGTTTCAACTAATTTACAGTTACCGCAAATTATATTCCATACAGCTAAGGATACATCCATCAACTCTAATAAATTTAAAATTTCTTAGTAGTATTGTTAAAAGTGCTTCGACAGTTGAGGTCATTTCGCATGTAGACCCAAACCGGGTATCGAACCTGGGACCGCTTTCACCGAAGTCGAACGCGTTGCCCACGTAGCTATCCGGAAAGCCTTAAAATGTTCTTACCTCAGGATACATGAATCGTATAAGCACAAGCCCACAAACGTCACAACAAAAATTTACTAATTTCTCCTGGTGTTTCACTCTCGGGAAACACCAGGAGTTTCAGAGGGTGCGACTATTCCCAAATGAAATCCGATTCACATTTTCAGAAACAATTTTCAAAAACTGCTGTAAGAAATGGAACGGAACCTCTTCGTTTACGTAGATACCAAATAAGGGGGACTTTTCATCTGCAGCGGGTATCTTTTTGGGTCAATTTTCAGGTAATTTCGTCACAGAAGGTGCTAAGAAAACTCATCGGTGGACGAAGCTAAAAGCCCTCGAGTTGCCACAGCGTACCTCTGCAATCCTAAGGAGGAGCGAGAGTGGCATAGAAAGAAGCTCGAAGGTTTGCCAAGCACGACATATAAAGAAAGTGAGTAGGGGAAGGATGCAATACTCCGGGGGACCTTGACCTCAAAAAAATAAGACAAAAACTCGTTTGGCCATCCAACCGCGCTGTCGCCTGAGCGAGATTCAGCGCTTTACTCAGGAAAACTGACGAGGAATCCGAAAACGTCCCTTGCTTATGTTGCTGACAGTTTATCGATTTTTATTTTACCCTTCTCGACGAATACTTTCAGCCAAGAGCGATCTTACTGAACAGTGGCTGAAATATCCGTCGCGCTCGGGTGAAAATAATATATTGTTTATGTCTATGTTTGTACCCTGCAAGCCGCCTTTCGGCGTGTGGCAGGGGTGCATGCACCATGACTCTTTTTCCTTAATCGATTATTTTCTCGTATCGTTCGCGGAAAAAATAAGTTCTTGAATCTATTTGTTCTGGAATCTATTTCTCTGATCTTTCTCGCATTATCGGAACGGCCTATGTAGCATGGTGAACGCATTATATCTGCTACATCATCTCGTGCTTTCTCTGAATTTATCCAGTAAATTGATCCTTTGTTGAAATCTTCTAACTTCCAAAGATTCCCATTTTGCGTCCTGTAGCATCTGAGTGACGCTCACTCATTTATCGTAGCAATTCTTCACAAAAGGTATCGCCTTTCGCTGCACCTTTTCTAATTCTTAAATACAACACTTATCGGCAGGGTCCCATACACTACACGCATACTCAAGATGAGGTCTGACTAACGCAAGATAACATCGCTCGCGAACTTTTTCGTCGCTCCGACAGACTATTCTCTTTACGAAGCCGAGTTTTTTTAAGTGCTTTTCCGCATATTTCTAATGTAAATTTTGTTCAATGGCCAAATTAGTGATACCAGAATGACCTAATTTTTTTAATGTTGGACAAAATGATTAAATATCGTCACTTTTAATATCGGTAAATTCAAGACATTTAATGAGCAAAATTTAGATGTTATCATCGTACGTTCTGTGATAGAAAATTAAGCCCAGAGAGAGAGTTTAAATCTTATCTCCTCCACCATTATCTTCCAAAATCTTTGGATGGGGAATGAGGCTTACTAGTAAAGATGAGGAGTGAGGTACTTTCCCTTTGCTTTCCTCTCTTAGCCTAAGCGATATGAGTGGACAATGCCTACGTAAGTATAGCACAGTGACGCTACGAATTACCCTTTTCATAACATTCAATAAGGAATTATTTAAATGAATTCTATTATTCAATATCACTCATACTACAGTAGGTCATGAGTACTTTTTCATGAGAAAGAGAGAGACAAAAGTAAATTAAAGACTCATTTTTCTCTATCCATACCATAAGACAACTGAAAAATTCTTTAAAACACTTCTATCATGCAAGCAGGAACGATAAGTCAAATAACATCGTATTATTATTAAGATATTTTCATATTTCAACCGTAAACATTGAATAGAGTAATGAGTAACAATTTCTGATGAATTATCTTCTTAATAGCAGGGTTAAAAACGTACTGCATTCTAGTCATATGTTAAGCAATTGGAAAAAAGTAAAAGAATATATACCCGAAGAAAGGATATTATAAGAAAATGAATTGGCACTCAATTCCGATTCCATCATGTTTTTCGACTTTGACGATAAAAGATTCTTCTTAAAATAAGCTGAGTTCAGAGAAAGCGTATATCTTCGTAATGATTAAAAAGGACTCAACTCTGCTTCTTCTGTCGGTTCGATTGAAAGGGTGCGTTACAGACAGGAGTCGGGGAGAATCGATCCGAGTACTTCTCCTTTCAACGAAACATTCTTGAATAATAGACTAACTCGGAGAGGTTGGTTGGATTTGAATGCGTCGCCCTGGTCAAACAAACTCAAATAATTTTTCCATTTTGTGAACGGCGACAGCGATTTTAGGGTAAATCTCTATATTGACGATTATGTACGCTAAATTTGAGATAAATAATGATGCTAATGTATGCTACAGATAAAATATTTCAAACTTTGCTACCTTTAAATCTTTGGATTTACAGGGCATCCTTATTGAAGGGTACATTATAGCCTCGATTACCCGAAGCCCGAATAACCGAACTCGGCAACGCCCGAGGCAAAAATGTGTCAGATCCGCTAATGTATAAACTTCAGTTCTATTTCTCTGTTAAGTATTCATTCCAAAGCAGGTATGAACTGCAACCCCTTCAACATTAGCTAAAAGCCCAGGATAGCGAACGAGACTTACAAGACCAATGAGGAGTGAGGTAATTTGCCTTTGCTTCACCCTGTTACGATTCGAAAGCGTCTTAAAATACGGGCATCCTCATAGTTTTTCAGCTATAAGCAGCATCAATGTCGTAAGAGTACTGGGTACTGAGTAAAATTACCAGACAATATCACAAATTTTAGGAGTTATATAATAATAAAAATCATATTTCTTTCATGTAAAAAGGAAGTTGGACCTATTTACATACGTTTGCCGCTTATATCTTTATTGAGGAATTTATTAAAGCCATTTCAAAACCAGAAAAATCCGATTAATCGGGAGTCGAACCCGGAATCTTGGGGTAGGAATGCCACCATCAAAGCACTCCACTACCACGAAATGTTGATTAAGTAGATAAAGATTATAGGATAAAATACGTAGATGAAATCCCGTGAGAAGCTGAATGTAAAGCTAGAATGATTGACTATGTGAGGCATTTTATTGTTATAGATCTGATTTTATCGGCTAACTTAATAAAATATTAGCAGTGACTCACTTCGTTGAGTAAGGGAAATTTTAGCCTATTTATGACCTTTCAAAATATCTATTTGTGTTTTCTTGAACGACGCATGTATAGTGTACACATTTTTATTATTAAAGCCCGGGAAATACTAAATACATCTTGCTCATGTCCTGGATTATTCGTCCGCAAAGTAGCGAATATTGCTGTTTCGTACCATCGCTCTCTGGAGAGTACCACTGACAACAATCGCAACATCAGTCAACATTTGCAATATTGCAAAAGCAACACACAAAAATACAGTCGGTAAAAGCGGATGCCAGTCAAGATGAAACCGAGTTAACTGTAAAATTACTGCCGGCGGTTTTCGCTGCATTTCCGAACGAATGATATGATGAGTTGATAGGAAATCTGGTCCTCATTTACCGATTAAACATTGGAGTGGTGAAAGGAAACCGAGATGATAGCATCCGGATATTAAATCAAGCCAGAGCAAATCGAATGCCAATTTAAAGCTTTGCACTGCATCGCTTTTCAATGAAGGATCGCTCAAGCCTCTGCGTGGGAAGAAAAAAGAGGAAATTTAAGTGCCGCATCGTAAATCAACGAAAAGTAAACACGTGAACTACTAGAAGGATCGAATGTTAATTCACAATAATCCTTTCAGCGGAACAAATCCTTTCGTTCGCTCAAATGTCGATAGAGATAAAATAAATTTCAAATTATTATTTATTATAATTTTCCCTTATTCCAAATCCTCTGTTGAACGCAAACACAATTTTTACAGCCAACTGTCAATGAATAGTAGGAAAAATAGAATTTGTGAAACCATAAAGAGCGGAAAACGTCAAAAATAACAATCATTTTAACAAAACAAAAATATGAACAAAAACGTTCCCTATTTCCTTATTTCTCACAAAAATGTTTTTGCATTTCTTTGATATACGATGAGAATAGCAGAAGGGAAAAATAACTCCTCATAGGTTTTATTACGAGATATACAACGATTTTCAGAGAAGCAAATGGAAGATCATCGTAAATTTATGATATATATCTATAAAGTCATTAGCTCGAAAGCTTATTAGATCCACATTTCCTTCCCCATCAGTTACAAAATGCCTTGGAGAGGGTATGAGGCGACAAGGCAATATGAGGAGTGAGGTATGAAGAATTTGGTCTTGTGAGCTAGAATGCCATGAGCTGAAATTTTTTCATATAAGTGCACAGTGATAACTCTTTCCGTAGAATTCACAAAGGAGTGACCATCATGATTACAACGTAAGTTGCTTTCATATTATCACAAATATGAACAAGAATGTGACAAAAATGATAATGGTACATATTTCTCTATCCTACACCGACTATAAACAAGAAATATTCCATCCATCAACTCATGCTAGCATGAATAATGATGATGCGTTACAAGTATACGCGAAAGACAAAAAATTTTCTTGGGTTTTCTGCGACTGTCTGCATCGCATTTCAACGACAAGCAACGAAATGACTTACTATTAAGAGAGATCAAAACATAATTCAAATGTCCCTTTTACGAGAAAAAGAAGTTATTTGGCTCGAGAGTCGATTACGGTAGACTAAATGTCAAATTCGTCTCGTTATCGAAATCCCCTTTCAACCGCCACCGCTGTCACGTTTCTCTATTTTTTTTGGAATTCCGCCTAGCTCTGAGAGAGCACTTTCAACGTAGTTTATATTAGGCTTTTCGCGACGCATTTCATTTACTTCCATTCCATTCAAAGAGGAACATTTCAACTGACACATCAGGTTCCTCGATGCATAGGATGTCAACCGCAGCGTACGCCGTGGAGCTAAGGAAAAATTTCGTTCGCTAAAAAAGGAAGAATGTGTCAGCGTCTCGTCGCCTTCCGGAGAGGTCGTTTGAAGACAAACCAGGCTCTACTTTGCTTCGCTCTATTTCTATTGAAGAATATCTGTAAAACTTATGAATCGCGGAATTCGTAATTCGGTTTCTACCTTCTCTTCTCTGAATAAAGAGCATTTGAAATTCCATATGTGAGTTATTCCGGAATTTACACCTTTAATCCGTTATCAAACATATTAACATTGAATAACTTTAAAATATAACGGCTGATACCAAAATAAATTTTAACTGAATAAATTCCATCATATTCAGCCGAACTTCGTGGAAGGACATTCTGAAGTTATAAAAAAATGAACACTGTAAACTTCCACACTAATGGATTTTACTTCCGACCGGTTTCGGCGCAAAGGCCATCTTCAGGCCTGAAGATAGCTTTTCAATCAAAATTCTACCTGAACAGTCATCAGCCTGAAGCTAGTTTGAACTCGGAGAGGGGTCTAAGGCGGCTAGGCAAAATGAGGAGTGAGGTAGTTTGCCATTGCTTTCCTCGCTGAGACAGAATGCTATAAGTGGAACAAGTTCACGTAAGTGAAGCACAATGATTCTAAAAGTAATACTTTTGGAGCAAAAGCTTCAAAAGAGAGACCAACCTTCAAAAGCCTCAAAAGAGAGATAACCAACGTTATTATTCAGCATTGCTCATACCTCAATAGCTTTCACAATATCACAGCCATGAACAAAACTGAGAGGAAAGTAAATTAAATACACATTTTTCTCTATCCTGTACCAAAAGAAAAGTGATAAAATATTCAATTCGTAGGAAACGGTGGCTGGACTCAATCAAATTATGAAATCAATATTCATGAATACGAGTATTTCGATTTTTCTACTTCTTTCAGTACACTTTGTATGAACATGGACCGTTGCATTCCCACCATTTCTTCTATATTGGCCTAGATTTCCTACATATTGCGGAGGGGGAAATGCGCGAGTTTGGATTCAACAATAGCCAAGGGAATGGATCTTTGAAAAACATCAACTTCTAAAAATTTCTCACATATTGTTATAAAGGTCGCCGCAATTCCTGATCAAAAACAATTTACGAGACAAAAGTAGTATTATTAGAAGTGCTACGACAGCTTCCATCAATTCGCACTTAGGCCCCCACATGGAATCGAACCCGGAATCACTTTCATCGAAGTCGAACTCGTTTCCAGTTGACTATCCGGGAGCCCGTGAGAAAAAGATAAGAATCTTTAATACATATTCCATCTTTTGTAACTTGTCTGATTTAAAATCAGAAATAATGCAGGAGGTTAAGTCATGAATGTAGATTTTTGTACAGACAGAGATTCCACTGAATTCATACATTTGATATGTATATGTCCCATGGTATAATTAACCACAGACATACGATTCTTGAATTCCTTTATGAAATTAAGCGAAGATAAATTTAAGACACCCTTCGGAACGTTTATTTGGTTTTTCTTTCTTCAGGCGCTCAGCATGCGCGAAAACCATGTGTAATCTCCCTAATCAACTATTTTCTCAAGTGTGTACCTAAAATTACATCCAACCTCTTTGATGTCGCCGATACTAACACCACTTTCTTTTTAATTCGTAATTCAACAATCTCCAGAAGAAGCCTGTTCTACATCCTGGGTTGAAACTGCACCGCCGCAGATGGAGATTTTCTTTCATCCGAGAATTTGGTCCGAGAGAAATTTTAAGGAAATGTCTCTTTATGTCCCTCTTGGTTATTCGTGATTCGGGCGGAAGAATTCAAATCATACGACACTGGCGAGGATTTCGAGTTATTCCCGAGTAGTGAGTTATAAGCATTGTAATTATTAGTATAATTTCCTAAATGATTTTAGTAAAGCTTTTGGTATTTTAAATATGGCAGAATAGTGTTTCAAAATAACTCGAATTTTGGTGCACAGGTACTCTAGTAACATTTCACCGAGCTACCCAATTACACGGGTAACTTTATACATAATACTACCGAAAAACTGAAGTGATTATCATTGACTTACAAATATTGTTTATGCACACTTACCCTCGCCCTTTTAACCAAAAAATAACAATTAATAAAATGAGAACTTTTAAATCCCTGTTAGTAATACACTCCCATTTCCTCCAAAAAGGTACTAAGAAGCAGTGGAAGACAGTGTAACTGTGGATTACATTTCATATACTATTTTCAGTCAATCTAGTTCTTTTCCACTGTAATTTCCAAACAATATTCAATTTTATTTACACGTAACTACCAGGATCACTTAATCTTTGCAGCGACAAATTAAAAGATAGAATTGAATCCCTTATACTCTATATTTTACAGGACTTATCAATGAGGAAAAGAGTAAAGAGGACATAGGACGTAATGGCCTAGGAAAAATCCCCACTTTGTATGGCCAGTTCCTCAGGGAGGACGATGGCCGTGAACGATGCTGTATAGTCGGACGTAACCACTTCGCCCTTGTCAACAGTCTCCCAAAACGGAATGTTGGAATGTTCAGGTTCGATAGCGTAATTGGTTAAAGCAGCTATCCGGAAAGCGGAAGATTCTGAACTCGATTACTAGACCTTTCAGACTTTTCAAAACTTATCAATATTGCTTTATCCCTCCGCTGCAGGTAAGCTGATAATCTCCAAGACAATGATGATGTACAGTTTCAGCTTATCCAATTAAAACTCGAATCCTCTGGCAAAATTACCACAGACCATTTAGTACTACCATAGAGTACTCTAGGACCCCTAAGAATACTGGGTACATGGTAGTCGGTTCCTGCCACCTTGAAACCTGATGAGCATATTACATACGGTAGAAAGGATCATAAAGTTCCCACACTTAAGCAAAGGACAGATATTTGTAAATATTCACTTCTGAATCGGGGAATAACGGAATGGAACAATTTACCTGAAGAGGTTTTTGAACCTTTTCCCTCCTCCTGCAATGTTTTCATGAATAAAATTAAAAATACTAAGATTCTGTAAACGGAGAATAGTATTCAAAGATTTGTATAAACTCTTGTATGCGCACTGTAAATTAAGTTTATTAATTATCATGTAGTTAGGATTATTACCAAATTACTACGAAAAATTATGTAAATTGATTTATATAATTTAAATAAATTTTAAATGGCTTAGCTTACCCTGTAAATTGTTTAAAATTGTAAGTTGAAGATTCTTTAGATTTTGTGATGATATCTCTCTCTATTTGTTTCTTGTATATCTTGTATGATTGGATTTCTATGATAAAATCTGCAAATATTCATTTCTTAATCGGGGAATATTAGAATGGAACAGTTGACCTGGAGAAGTTTCCAAAAATTTCCCCCCTTCCTGAAATGTATTTATTAATAGAATTAAAAGGGCTTTGTGAACTACAAAAACGCGATCTCAAATATATTAATTTGGTTGTAACATTAATGTGATATGACAAAATTGTGTAATTTGTAAATATTGTAATAATGTTGAAAATTTAATATTTTGTAAATTCTAAGTTTTGTAACTCAATAGTATGATGAATGGAGCCTTCGGAAGGTTCAGAGGGGGTTTTCCTCACGACTAGAGTGAATACCAGGCAGGTTATTTTCCCCCCGCAACAATTACTACCACTTGGCCTTGTGCCTATTTGTGGTCTCAAAGAATGTAAATAAATAAAATAAATACATAATGAAATTGTGTGACGTACTGCCTTTGGGAAGTTTTGGGGAGTTTTCCTCGACTTGGGTGAATACTAGGCAGGGTGTTTTATTTTTGTTTCCCCCCATAAATGACTACCACCTGGCATATTGCCAATCTGCGGTCATAAAAATACATAAATAAAAAAATAAATAATATTTTCATTGTTCCTTCGGTACACGATATAGGAAATTCTATCTTGCATTTCATATAGATTCCGTCCTGTTATTCACTGCTGTGATAATACAACAGTTAATGAAATGAATGAAGCGGATTCATTAAATACATTTTGGTCTCGCCAGATTGCATGCTATGTAAAGTGTAACTTAAAATTATTTTGCTGTCCCATCATTTTCCATTAACATCATTCTAGCGCAATAATGGAAGCAAGGGAAAGTACCACAGTCCTCATCTTGTCCAGAAAGCCTCGTTTCCTCAATGGGTAACTAATGGGGAAGGCATAAGGCTCAAACCGGCCTTTGAGCTGAGGCTTTACAGACAGACCAGCTGATCGATACGGAAACACAGGAACATTCGAATAATTCTTATTTCACAGTATAAGCAGTCCTGGATTCGTTGTACTATTGGGACCCGAGCTTTTCCTGCAATGATCAATCACTGGGAAAATGTGGCACTTTTGTGGAGCTACCATGGTAGTGGAGTTGGATCTCCGGAAATGAAAGCAATTAACAGAGAGTGTAGGAGTAGAAATGCGGGTAATATTCCACTCATGGAATCGCCAAATGGGTCTTACTCGTCCAGATTAATCTAATTTCATAATCTGTTACAGTTATATTCACAACAGCAGCGATATTTGCTTTACTAAAATAAAGGACAAAGGTCAAATGAGTTAACAGGGGTAAAGGACAAGTGAGTAATCCTGGATTAGTTCGTGGTAATAATAAAGCCATTTTGTTTTATTGCCTTTTTACTAATGAAAATAGAGAGGGATTTCATGAAATTGAAATCGGCAATAGTTTTGAAACGAATTTTTCAATATATTCAATCAACCTCACTCAAGCTTTCGGAGCAACGATAAATTTTATTTAACAAACTAAAAATACTTCATTAAATTAACATGAAATATTCGAAATCGTTATAGCTAAATAACAAAACTTTGAGACAAAGGACTATCGCTTAATAATGACATAAAATAAACTGGTAATGACATAAAATGGATTGTAAAGTAACTAAAAAAATGATGCCACGACGCTGTGTACGATTCCTATGGTTTTAGCAAGCTGTAAGAAAATATTTTATTAGTAGTAGTATTGTTTTACTCGAAACTCGACTCGAAGACTCGAAAAGTGCTTCGACAGCTAAGGTCATTTCGCACATGGGTCCCCACCGGGAATCGAACCCGGGATCGCTTTCACCAAAGTCGAACGCGGTGCCCACTTGGCTATCTGGGAGCCCATTTTATTAGTATTGCAAAAACGTGGAACTATAAGAATCGCAAATTAAACTTCATTGGATGGAAATTAAACTTCATTGGACTAATTTTAAAAGGCGATAAGACATGTTGGCATATAAATAAACGTTTGTTTCGATGACTTTCTACATATTTGGAAAAGTAAAATTCACATTTAAAATATGATACATGATATTTTAATAAAAAACATGCGCAGTTTTTTTTTCTCACGGTCCTTTAAATTAATTCTACAAAATAAGACATCTAAAAAAATTACCATTAAGATACATCATCGTATGTATTAATTTATCCTTTGGGGGGACAAATTCCGTAGATGATAGACGCATGTATTATGCAAGCGTACTTCAATTCGACTTGATAACTCATAGTACTGCATCAACGATCTTATCAACAAAGTAAATTCTTAACAATAGAACACCATCTGGAAGACAAGTTATAGGAAGAATGGATGAATTAAATAATTGGATTCTTAAACACGCATGTTCATAGCTGAGCTGATATCAATCAAATTTGCAGTCGTTTCTCAACGGTGAAAAAATGAAACCCTCAGGAAAATACTGGCTGATGTTAAAACTTGTCAAGTTTTCATGAAATGAAAATCTTCCAGGGCATCACGTTTGACTATCTGAGATGTTTAGATTGATTTGAAAAAAATTCTGCTTCCTCATTTTTCATTTTTATCGTAGATCACTTTTAGAAAATTTGAATTCGATTCTATAATTTCAATCGACCACAAATTTGTGATAATAAATGCACGTAACATCTCCGCTTTTTCATTCCGGTCCATAACCTCTTTATTGAAAAGATACCTCTAACAAATATATAATAAATAACATACTTTGCTTACTTACTGTTGTACCTAATTACTAACTTTATAAAATCTACTACTTCGGCCTTGACTTTGTGGTAGTTCTCCATAATCAAACTTGAGAAAAAGAAGAACACTTATACCTTTACCAGGTATAAGTGTTCTTTTTCTCAAGTTTGATTACTAACTTTATGTTATTATCACTACATTTCCAGCAACCGCACCTTGACGAGTGGAATTTTTTATCCGCTTTATTTTGGTGCAAATTAGAAGAAAATGCATCTTTCATTTACTTATGCCTCAATCTTATTCGTGGCTGTGATAATGTGAAACCAACGAACGTATATATGATAGCGAGTGGTGGAATTCATTTTGGCCTCTCCTAACACAGTAAAAAAAATGTTTTTCATAGGGCAATTGCGCAGCTCTTACGTAGATTATTCCATTTTTTTAAATTCTCAGGTACGAGAGCACTACCTCACTCCTCACATTGCCTAGTCATCTCATCCCCTCCCCAAAGCTTTTGATAGCCCATTGAGAAGGGGTTGAAGATCCAAACAGCTTTCGGGCTGATGACTTCATAGCTAAGTTTAACACAATTTTCTGCATTGATGGAGTTACACACACTGATTACTGATGGAGTCAGTCTGTAGCAGGGTCGTGTACCTACCTTCGCTGTATTATGTACGAATTAACTAGTACCACTACTTTCGTCTTTATTATCATCTTCTTGGAGTTAAGCTTATCCTATTAAGACGATATGCTGGTTAACTTTCCCTCTGCCCTTCAATATCCCTCTGAGAATTCCTCCATTGCCCTCCGCGCATTCCCGGGGCAATTCCCAAAGAATGGTTGGGAGAAAACGCTTCCGAAAAAGCGTCGGAATCTTCGGAATCTTTCCCGTCGGCAGCCACCTTTGATCTCACATCGTCGAGCCACTATTCCCTGGGGCCATTTCAATGAGTAAAAGCAACGAGGTAGTGAGTGAGACGTACATAACAGCCACGGAGTAGCGCAAGGAACGGGGATATCGTCTCTAATTCGGAATGTTCCCGAATAACTTGGCTGCATTCCAAGAAACTCGGCACGGTTTTTATCTCTTCTGCGAGAGGGATTCACTTCGACCCAATCGCTCCGATTGCGTGGAAAGGAGCACCGGAGTACACTGCCTTTAAAACTCGAATCGCTCGCGAAAGACAAATCAAATAAAGCATTCGCTTTAAGTTAGGCAATCATCACTTCCCCGAGAGCGGAAATCGTCATCTTCCAGCGGAGGAAACTTTTCGCCGCTAATAACATTCGTTCGAGAGAAGGTAAATAGGCAATGCATCAAAATGGTATGATTTACCTACGACACTGCCATCGTCTCAAATAAAGAAGGAAATTAAGCAGATAGGGAAAACATATCTAGAGGGTATGACCAGGATAATAAGCGAATATTTCCATGTAATAATGGAAAGAAGACAGATACAATGTAATTAACCAAGTAAACAAATGAATACATGGACACTCATAGTAGCGGGACAATTGAAGAATTCACGAGCTTGAATACTTTGAAAGAATATGAATTTAGTAATTAATTAATAGGGGTTTTTTATATATAGTGAGAAAATGAAACAGTTAAAATAAATACCAAAAATGTATAAGTAATGTTGGAAAAGAATGGGAAGGGAAAAAGTGAAAAATATCAAAAGATGACAACGTAGAGGTAAATGCTACCTTATGATAATCATTATGATGATGATGATGATATTAATAATAATTCATATAAAGTTTTATTTAAGTAAGCAGAACATTATAAAACTTATAAGAAAGAATAAGTACTCAAGCGCGCAAATTAGCTGAATCAAAGTAAAATACAAGCATATTTGTACGTAGTTATTAGCAAAATCGCAGTAAAGTAAAGAGTAAAACAGCAATTAAAAGTAGAATAGCCAAAATTGCGGATTGCCTTCTTTTAGAAAATCGGAACGTTAAGGTAGTCAACATCAAATTGAATAAACGTTTCAACTGAAGTGAAATACAGAAATAGCTTTATAGAAATAGGGGCCAAAAATATATGAGATAAAAGGAGAACGCAGAACATTGAAATGTCTTGGGGAGAAAAGACACCCTGAAAGTGAATCATGTGGAGATCCCTAACAGAGTTATAAGAAAAAAGTTTATCGGAAATGGTAAAAGAAAGAAGAGGAAACTGAATTGTGATATTGTTGGAAAAGAGTTCGTCAAAAAGTTTATGGATAGGAAGGTAGAGGCTGATAGAACCAGAGAAATATCTAAACATGTGATCCTTCTTGCAGGAGGAGTTCCATATTTGGAATAATGAAATGTATATGAAAATGAAAATGTGGTGCCACACCATATCGTGACATGCTGAAATCATCTGTATTATGACATAACAGATTGACCTAATATAATATTACTGACAACATTAATTATCGATGAAAATTATTAAATAACAAAATCATAATTTATATACGTACTTAGGTTCACCAATTCCGTTCTTTAAGAAAATATAAAGAATTTCAGAAGGAGTTAACTATAATAGATATAACGACAGATGAAGGAGAGGAGTACATAGGAAATCTATTTGAGGAATAATGACAAAAGCAATAAAAACGATAAAAATTACGGATAACAAGATCCGTAAATTTTAGAGCTGAATTCCAGTTGCCCAGCGCTCTTAACCGATACAAAGTCCTGCTTCAAAGTGAGTTCGGAGATACAATATTAAGATTTCAATTTCCAATAACGGTTCTCTTCACTACCCTCTAAAAGATGAAAAACGATCGAAAATGTGGTTAGCAAACAAACATCACTCGAAAAGAATTCGACGTTACGGACCACTGGAGCAATTCATAACGATTTTCGAAGTTTACTTTTCCCGCTATATCATGAAAGAAAAGTGGAGAGGCCTTTGACAGCTACAGCTAAATTATTAATACGTTTTATATATAATAAAATTTTCATCGAAATGGCATAAAGCTGTTAAAAGAATATATCGACAGTAAAGTGAGGACGATAACGGATCTTGGTAAATGTTTCGTTTCCCGAATGAATGCCATCATTGGTCCTTTGTAACTGTCGTTCGAGTACTAAAATCTGACTACGTTCATTTCCTAACCGCTGAGCACAAGCAAAATACAAGCATATTTCGTACGTAAATGCATGTGATATCTAGGAAATCATCAGAAATATATTTCTAAATGTGAAATTTTCGGATGCAGGTCTTCGGAACGCTAATGGTCCAACTTTAAAAATAACGTGTATTTTCGAAATAGTCTTATTTTGACACGATCAACATTTTAAGATGGTAGCATAATGTATAACCGATGGAAAGGTTTCCATAATTTCGAATACATTGATGTTCGTCAAATTGTAATCAATCGCGTCTCCCATAGACATAGAAATATTATATTAGGTAACAAATTTTCTCTCTTTTTAGATTATAAATAGTCATAAAATATTATGATTGGCTGAGTGATATTATTTAATCATTTATTTTCCATTAGAAAAGTCGATTAAATCATAAAGGCATTACACAATCAAAGAAATTTTCAATGTAAATCTTCAGAGTTGACTTTCAGTTACTATTAAACTACTTTTAAAACTACTTCAAAAACATTTTATTACTGTACAAATTTTATTACTGACTATTATAAAAACTGTATAAGAACGGACATCCCGTCCAATGATAATTATCTACTACGATGATACTATGGGAAAAGCATGACATTCAATGAGTTTAATAATAATAAACTAGAACTCTTATGCGAGGGTGGATATAAAACCCTATCGTAAGATGACGAGATGAGACGTATGTTTTAAGGATTATTAAAAATTTTCCTTGGTTTCCGAAAAAAAATTAAAGTAGTCACACCTGATTAAAACGCTCCCGCATAACACGCTATCCCCCTTCAAACACGCTTTTCTCCCGGTCCCTTTCACAGGAAACGCTCTGTAAAAATACCGTTTAAGACGATCTCTTAACCTCTTATAAGGCGGTTTTTTGCGCTTCTGTAAGAATTGCAACCAGCTTTTGCCCCGTCGCCTCATTTGATAGACCAAAAATTGTCTACATTATCTCTATCACCTTTTTAATAGCGTTAAGAATGTAAATTTTGTTCATTTTATAAGCAAAATAAATAAAACTTGTAAATTATTTTATGCAAACGATCACTGTAATTAAATAACAGTACTAATGACGACCAATTTTCGTTTTAAGGTGCTAAGTTCTCCTCTCGAGAATAAAAAAGCTAAAAACACTTTATTGATTTAATAGTAAAAGATATAAAATATCCTAAAACACTATCCCTCTTATAACGCGGAATGAAGTCGATCTCCTGAAAAGCGCAATAAGCAGGTTTTACTGTATAACTAAATCCTGATTGAATGTTTCGCAGTTTCTCTATAAAGCTCATTATTATTCACTGAAAAGAGAGATCTCATTAAATAATGATAGTTATTATTCATGAGTGAAAACGATAGAAGCAACCGAGAAGATACTAATTACATTATTAGGATGGAAATTTTAATGAAAGTCTGAAAATCAAGCTAGCTCTACATTTCAAAATGCGATTCTAACGCTGACTTCACTCAGTCTCTTTGTAAAGATATTCCAGGTGATCCAGTGAAACCCTTTGCAGAATGCTGGATATTTTTCTTTTACGAAGTTTTCCGCCACCAATTTGTAAGTTATTTTCCATATTCAAATTTAACTTACTATTCCGTATTTTAATATTATAATGAGGGAATTGGATGAAAAATGAATAAATGTTTACAGATGAAAATTTTAATAATTACAGATCGAGTCCGAGAGGGGCCGCCGGTTAAGGGTCTATTAATTATAACTGGAAATTCAAATGATGAAATTCAAATTTGGAAGTGAAAAGGAATATTATTTTTCTCCCAAAAAATGACTGAACAGGATTGATTGCCTTAGGAAAATTCCGACGGACAGAGAAGATTCAAACTACGAAAACATTCATATTTCAGCATGCCCTCCCTGTCCGTGTAACTTGAAATAAATGTCAAACGAGTATTTTCTGGCGTATAATTAAATTAGAGCCAATGAAAGGTACTGAATATTAAAGTTCAACTTGTCGGGCACATTCACTGAAGTGTAAAAAAAATATTCAGCGATAAACGAAAGAATAAGCGGCATTAGACATAACAAATAAAATATAACGAAATTTGACAAAATTTATCTCTTTTATAAACATTCGAACACGGGAAAAAGTGAAGAGAATAAAAACAAAAAAATATTTATATTAATTTTAAATTTTGGAAAACATTTCCTCCTTAAGTCCGCACGTTATAGATTGGTTCATTACCCCCAATAAGTAATGATTTCCGAGTAAAACTATTTTGCTTGAACTTCACATATATTTCAAAGGCAGCAAAATTTATCGGGAGTATAATAAGGAATCCATTTAAAACTTCTAATTAACACAACGTAGTTATATGCATTACAATGTTTGCTATGTAAGTGTGTGTGTATGCATATATAAAACGTATCAGTACAACTTCCATTACTTAACTTTGATGTTATATATAAGTACAAAAGTCCTGGAATACTTTATAATATTAAGAAGTAGATATGTATAAAAAATTTAAAAACAAAGCAATGATATTCACGTAGTACAAAAGAAGACAGTACCTTGATCCTTGACAGAAGAACCTTGATCTGTAGCAAAATTGATATATTTCTCTTTGATGTCGACAACCGAGTACAAAGTTACTATTGAGCATAAAATATAACTACGCGTGCGAAAATAGTACTCCGGCAAACAAACTTTAGTAAACAACGGCGACAAATTAAAAAGGTTTCAGACGCGATAAGAATAGTCAACCAATCTATACTACGTTATTAGGGTCATGGTTTTCACAGTATTAACATCTGTAAAACGGAGCAAAAGCACTGTCGACGCTGGTAGCGCCGACTATAATACCTTATGCTTGAAGGGTCAACATTCAACTGGAAGGATTACATGAGACGTAACAGATTCGAGATGAAGCATGCTTAAAGTAAAGAATCAATAGTTGAACCTTACAATAAACAAATAAACCTTACCGAATCAAGAAAATGTATACAAGTTTCATTAAATATATTTATTATATCACACGACCAGTTATAAAAAGTATATTAATATGCGATATAATTATTGAAGGATTAACGACAACTAAATGCACTTTAAGTCAAACTTTAGAAGTATTTACATACCTCCGTAATACGAATTCTAAAATATGTTCCAAGCACATTTACACACCGTATCTATTTAGCGAAGAATTGGAATAGTGAGAAAGAACCGAAATATTATAATTAATTGAACATAAATTTTCAATAATAAATCTCTACGTGGTTAAAATGAAACATCTGCAGAAGTTATTAAACTAGTACGTTACTCTTCAGAAATCTGACATGACAATACAGTGAAATCAAAACGTACACGAAAAACAATGAAACACATGGGTAATCAAACAGCTAATTGGTAAAGATCGACGTCTACCCCAAATTAAACGATTGTATTCAGCGCTCAAGTTCATGATTCATAGCGTGGTAACTGCAAATAGTTTCACTGCATAAATTCAGCACAAATCACCGCAAACTAGATAAGCTTCGCGATCAGGTTTCACATAATTAAGATTTGACTTTGTACTGCAAATCGCGTACGAATATCAAGGGGAAATATAAGGACTGAATTCAAAATCGCATTCTCATGTACTTTCCGCTTCTATTACTACATGATATAGCGCGGTCCCTGAGCATGGCTATGATCTCAGAGATCTCGTATCGAAAAATGCAGCTCGAGCTGGGAGACCTGTACCCGCCGGGGGAGCCTAAGTAATAGTACATCTCCTTGAAACGTCCCTCCATAAGGCAGACCTATAGTGTTTTCAAGAGTTAGAACGAGAACTATTCGTTTAATTTCGGGAAACGTATGCAAAATCGATAAAGGCCTTTCAGAGTGCATTTTTACACGAATCGGAAAGGGAGGAAGGCACGAGAAGGACAAATAATTGACACTGAATTATGAAACACGCGGTTGCAGCGAACAGCCAGACATTCGCGTACGAATTTTTTATCGGAAAAATTGCGATGAAAATCATTTTCCGTATATATCGAATAAGGGCTATCCTTGCGCAACGGTTGAAAGGACTTTTAAAAAAATGAGGGAGGCTAAGAGAGTAGTTTCCGAATGAAATATGAATAAGGGTGCATTTCATGTGGTGAAACACGCTGCCTGCAACAACCTCTGGGACAAATAATACTGTGTAAACCTATTAACAGGAAAAGAATGTATTTTTACAAAGGGGAAAATCGTGAATGTAGTTTTCGCTTTAGAATACCTTTTCCTTTTCTCCTTTTATCTGTTAATCACTATCTTTATTCTCTCCATGATTCTAATTCCTTCGTCAAGTCTACCGCAAAAAATGCACTTTTATCACCTGTAACAAAGGCAGACGTATGAACTCTCCAGCAGTTACATTTTATTTTCATTACCTTCAAATAGATAAATACTACACTCGCTTTACGTGTTTTTGAATATGAAAAGACTTAAATAGACAAAAGGAAATCCAGGCCAGCGCTGACACCTCATTTGTAATTGAATGCAAGCACTTACGATCTACTTTTATCACTACCGGTGTAATTAAAAGTACTCTTATAGCTCGTTAAAATACTTTACTTAAAGTGTGTGTATGTATATACGAGTAAAAGTTGCTTGAATACCGAAAGCTTTGTGGTAATAGATTTTTCCATCTCTCGTCTCGCTCAGGTTTCACTTCATTTCAGGAAGTGCCTAAAATTGCATTCCGAAGTTTACGCGCCCTAGCATTGAATCACGCAACAATTGGGTAGCAGACTATGAAAAATAGTTACATAGTCACAAACAGTTTTCATCTGCCAAGTTATATCTGTTTATCTCTACGAGAAATCCCGCATAAAATATATTAAAAAGCCGCCCCATGTATTTCAAACGGGCGAAATATGAACCGTCCTAGCATCGAACCCAGGGTCATTTAAGAGATATTTAATTTAAGAGATATAAATTATGTTACAAAATCTCCTCCAGCAAACATAGCATCAGGGAAGCTAATAGATTAGGTAAGGTATTAATATACCCCCTGCCATACGCCATCGCCACTGGTGGCGATTTCTAGATGCGTCCTAACATCGAATCCATGGCCACTAGGGGAATCGAATTTACTACACGCACGTACCATAGCAAACAATATCTACTAAAGATACCGTGAATTTCAACCTTCTATCTTAACAGGAAATGCCCGAAACCAATTTTTGAGAATCCGTGCAATGTACAAAATCGCGGAAAGTACAGTTTTTGGGGCCTTCTGGAATCGAACCCAAGGTACCCAGGAGCAATGTCTCATTAATTCCCTCGTGCGATCGCTGGAGTTTACGCGCAGAACATTCACCGGGTCAGAAATATTCCAGGTGAGACCAGACCAACGCAACATAAAATCGCTCATAGAAATTTTCTTCGCTCCTACCGACTATTCTCTTAACAAATCCGAGTTTCTTAAGAGCTCGTCTACATATATTACGAATGTGGGTACCTCATGTTAAGTTATTTGTGAGGGCTACTACAATATATTTCACCGATTCTACTGTTGACAAAGTTTTCCCTCGGAGGCTGTACGAATAATCATTAGCGTTTTTCTTTTCGAAGAATTTAATTACCGAATATTTGTCAATATTGATCTTTAATTGCGTCACAGCACCATTTCATAACTTTATCTAAATCATTATCCAGGTGATGCCACTCCGGTGGCGAAACCGGTCGTGCAAATAAATATTGTGTGGAAAATTACCAAGTTTATCCTTTTCTACTTAAATGGCTTTCCACGAAGTAACGCCTAATCATCTAGATTTCATTCTTTACTATCAATGTTTTTGCTAAGATCGTTGATGTACACTAAATATAGTATCGGTCCGATTATGCTTCCTTGCGCCGCGCCCGAGGTAACTTTAACCAGGTTGAAACTAATACCATCTAGTACTACTTGTTGTTCTCTGTTGGAGAGAAAGTCTTTACTCCAGTTTATTATTTATTCCATATTTATTACTTCTCCATTGATTCCCGCAACTTTAAATTTGTATAGTTATTTATTATTTGGAACTTTATCAAATGTTTTACGAAAATCTAAAAATATCGCGTCGACTTGCCTATTATTTTCGACAGATTTCAAGACTTCGTGAACTAACAACGCCAGCTGAGACTCACAGGATCGTGTTTTACGGAAACCGAGTTGATTTCTCACTACTAATTTGAAATTGTCGAGAAACCATTAAGGAGCCATCTATTATATGTTCCATTATTTTGCCGGTCTCATTAAAAAGATAGGCCTATACTTCGCCGGATCCTCCTTTAAGCCGCTTCAAAAATTGGAGTAACATTCGCAATTTTCCAATCTTCCGCTACCTTGCCTTCGCTCATAGACTTTTCAAATATTACTTTAAGAAATGGAGCTACGCTTTCCCCTACTTCCTTGAATACTTGAGCTGTTATGTCTTCAGGACCAAGAGCTTTGTCAGCTTTAATCCGTCACAAAAGTTTAGTGATACTGTCTTCACTGAAGGTGATTTTCGACATGGCTACAGATTCATCAACTTCCGGTAGGGTACCTAATGTATTATTAGACGTAAATACGCTACCAAAAAGATAATTTAAGATGTTTGCTTTACCTTTGGCATCATTAAACATGTTCCCGCTATTATCTTACAATGAACCTACCGTTTGCTCTTTACGTTTGACCTCACGCGCGTATGACCAGTAGGCTTTAGGTTACTCATTTAATTATTAAGGGCATCTCGCATGGTTCGTTTCGGTTCCGATTTCGCTTGTTGGTAATCGCCCTTTACTTGATCCGTGATGATATCGTTAGGATACCTCGCATAGGCTTATCACGAAATCCTTTAAAATCAGATTTCGGATACAAACAGGAGTCGTTATCTCTAGCTCGTTCCTTAACTACGTTATTTAGTCAGCCGATATCAGGAAGATAAAAATCTCCTCCAATTAGTTATATGCCATTGTTATTTTTACGTGAATAAAAGCTTATTTCTTCGTTAAGGTAACGCAGGACCTGACGTGAAGAGTTGAGTGGCCGGTGGAAACACACACATATTTATATTCGGCTTATTGTACTGACTAATCGTGCACCAAATGCTCTGGATGTTCCCGTTTAAAAACGTATGTGGGCTACTTCGAAGTGAACTTTTGACCGCTATGAATACTCCGCCACCTATTTTATCCTGACGATCTTTACGATAGATCTTGAGATCTATAGGGAATACTTCGCAGTTGCTAATTTCATCCGTTAGCCAGCTTTCTGAACCTATGATTATATCTGAATCGTTAGTTTAAAAAATATCAACAGTGCTCGTAAACGCTAAATGTAGACAAACCCGTGTAATACAAGTCTTATACTCGTGTTATACACGTCTTATGCTCGTGTATACACGTCCTATACTCATCATAATAACCTAATCAAACATGTTTCCAAGACCTTCAATAGCTCAATAAGGAGTTACAGGATAAATATCATTATCCAGCATCACTCATAACTCAGTAGCTTTCACGGCCATATCAACGAGTAAAATGGATAAAATTAAAAAATCGTTTTCGCCATCCTGGGCCAAAAGACTTATGAAAAATAGGCGGTTCACCAAGATATCATAACACGACCGATTAGAATTTGTGATCACGATAATAAAATGATAATCATGCAGCAATGATCGCAATAAGAAAATCTACTCATAGTTATTACTTAATAGAGCTAATCTTTAACAGGAGTTATTACCACGCAAGTGATACATAAAATAGTTCACATTTTTAATTTACCTTTGGACCCATATTTTCAAGTTTTTCCATCATTAATCCGGCAAATTTAGTCCTCGAGAAAAAAAGGTTTGGCAAGTTGACTGAAAATGTTTCCGCATTTTTATTTTGGCAAGCAATGTAGAAAACATTTTCAGATTCTAAAATACGTAGCAGTAGATACCTCTTGAAAATAAGTTGCGACATTTAATTAAAAATGCGACCGAGAAACTTTGAACAACTGAGTTTATGAATGTCGTGTGAAATAAACGTTCTGAATTCCCCAAAGTTTTAGAGAATTTATACGAACATTTCACAAATACCTTCCACTGGAGAGTAGGAAAACTCTCTATTACTAAAGTTACGAAAGTTGCTGCAAGCTCTGATTAAAGAGATACTGTAAACTATAGCAAATTTTTGTAATAGAACAATCGGGAATCATCTCTACGGTATAAAAATAGTTGAAGAACGGCTTCCTGAGCTACTTCCTCAGAAATATAAATTTACAGGTGATCACTCTTTACAATCCATTGGTTTCATTCATTTGCCATGTCAATCAATTGTTTGACAACGTAAATAGTAATTTAACTGTGTGTTGATGATTTTACGAATAAGACATTCGAACCCGAATACCTACTAGTAAGCCCTGTACTTTGGCTAACGTAGGAATTCTAGGGCTCTGTATTTATTTAAATCGCTAGGTTATGGTTTTCCATTTCCAATTCATAGACAATTTAGTGTATTCGTAAAATAAATATGAGTGGGATGGTCCAAACCATCCAAATGAAACCAACCAGTTGCAAGATGCGCATAACCCGGCTGAATTTATTTTTCTATTTGATCATTAACATAATTTACGTTGCTGAAAATGAATACAATAACTAGGGTTATTAATGAAACCACTTTTATTGTTCAATAAATCATTTTTATAATTCTTAGCATACAATAAAGAATAAAAATTAAATTAGGCGTTTTTGTATCTACTCGTATTTGTGTATATGTTTTACTATAATTATCTTCTTCCCGTAATTTTCCCACAAGCGTATTAGCATTTATTGTAACTACTATTATATTTAATACATACATATCAAAGCATTTATAGTAACTTATAATTTTGTCTATAAAATAACATTAAAACCTGGTTGCAATAAGATGATATCAAGCAGCTTTAATGATCGTTCAATGTAGTGGATTTTATTTTTTTATTAAACAATATTTAAAACTTTTTTCTTCTAATATCTTAGAGTAGACGTCATGTACAACTTGCGTTGTGTTATCTATCATAAATACAAAAGAAGTGAATTGGGAAATTTAAAATAAAATGCGTTTATACGGTTATCCCGATGAGCGATTCTGACTCAGGTGGACAGGTGGTTTACATATTTTAATTTATATTTAAAAATCCTCTAAACTTTCAATAGCTTGAAGATAATATGCGAGTATTCAAACTGTTAAATTATCAATTTCTACAATTTCGCGGGACTAGTTCCAAGAAGCTTCCATCGTATCGTGATGTTCGCCTCGATGAAACGCATCATTGTTAACGCCGCCGCATATTTAGCACGCAGAGAGGAGAACACGTTACACGTTATAGACTCTGCCTCAATACCTTTCCTTGTGTGTATTCTTCCTCTGCGTTCGCAGCAAAACCGTAAACTAATGGTCCATCATTAATATTTTTTTGGTTGATTTTAATGAATCGGCCCGCTTGACTCTGAAATAATTAATCTTGCACGGTGGAATTAGCCAAACTTCGACCCTAATGATTATCAAACCATTAAAATACAGGATATGCGCGGCAATCCATTATCTTGGGCCCAAAAATTTACCATCATGGGTCGTTTATTTCGCATTTGGCACTCAAACCAATAGCACTCTCTTAGAGGAGTTATCTGTTTTATCTATCATTCCTAGGTCCTCTTCTTTAGCCGCTCGCGAATAGTGTAATTACATTTTTCTCTTCCATATCCATCGTGTAGCTAAAATTACTTATCACGGCATAAACTGAAACTGCACAAATTACTCGGAATAGATTCATTAACTGCCTGTTCCTCCAGAAGAAAATTTCAGTTCGATAAAATGATATGAAGTCACGTTTAATTGATCTACCCCAGTTAAATAAAGTTTTGATATGAATTACGTTTATTCTTCAATTTAAATTTAAATTTTCCTAATCAAAATCAACATTGAGATAATATTTTTATTCATTCAAATTATCATTAAATTATATTGAATGTAGAATAGGTTTTCTGCTCTTATACCGGTTAAATTGATGAAAATTCCTATTTACTCAGCAAAGGCTACATTTTGCGATTATTTTCTTGAATTACTTTAATAAAGCTAGTTCATTCCAGAAAAGGGTTGAGAAAATTGTGGCTACTTCCTATTACGAGTACCTTCTATAACTCCCTACCCACAAACTTAATTCATCTTTACATGGTGCCAATAATTGAGTCCATTATAATTAACTCCCGTGCTCCCAATAGCCAAGTGAGCTGCGCGTTTACCTTTAGTGAAAGCGGTCCCGGGTTCGATTCCTGATCGGGACCCATATGTGCGAAATGACGCAGAACTTCTAACAATACTAAAACTAATTAACTGTGTTCATACAAATACGTCACTTACAAAATCTCCATTTGTAAAGTTCGGTTGATAATTTGCTCCATTATGATAGTGCTCTCAGAATATGCTCATGGAATACAGTAATAAACACTAGTAAAAGTTGCGTGCAAATTTATAAATGATAAATGATTTGTAGTAGAGTCAGTTAAATATCTCGGAATCACTCTTACGAATAACTTAAACTGGAGCATTCATATCCGAAAAATCTGCGGTAAAGCAACCAAAAAGCTCGGCTTCATAAAGCGCATTGTAGGCAGATGCGATGAAAAGGTCAGAGAGCGTTGTTATTGCACCTTGGTCAGACCCCATCTTGAATATGCGGCAAGTATATGTGATCCGGCGGATGAAACGTACACCCACGAACTCGAGAAAGTGCAGCCAGCGCAAGGCAATCCGTTTTGTGAAAAAATGCTACGATAAAAAAGCTATTGTTACGAAAATACTCTCAGGCGAATGTTGGGAATTCTTGAAAGAAAGGAGATTGGAAGCTAGGCTGCGATTACTTGATAAATTTCGAGACAGTGCGTTTGCGGAAAACGTAATCAATATTATACGACCCCCCTACTATTTTGATCGTTCCGACAATGAGCGTAAAATAAGGGAAATAGATGCTAGGACTAGTCGTTTTAAGGACTCATTCTTTCCACGAATGATACGCGATAATAACAAGATAAAGAAATTGCTCGAATATCCTATGTTTACAGCCCCTGCCACACGCCTAAAGGTGGCTTGTAGGGTATTGATGTGGATGTAGATTATATATTTCCACGGTTTCCTCCGAAATTGTCCCACACAGAGACAAACAAAGCTCTCTTGGTTTGCTGGATTAAGACATATCGACGTTTATTGTCCTACCTTAGAAAATTTATGAATTCTTGTGGCCCTTACTATGGTGTCTTCGTAATGAATACACGGCAAAATTGTGAGAAGGTCTCAGAGAGTCAAACAATACATTCAAAACTATTCAAGAATAAGAACTATTAGAAAAACTATCCAAGAACTTGTAATATCTAAATGGAGACCTTAAAAAGAGTTCAAAGATAAAAAATATGTTAACAACCTTATGGATCACAACTATACTCTTAGCAACCGAAATTTTCCAACTCTTGTAATGCACAATTCCAGTTCAAAGAACAGGTTCAATTTCTCCATAAGAACCTTATTGGAAATTGAACCGCTCTGGCGTCGATCCAAGAACCATTTATAAGTAAATCATTACTTATCAGGTTATAGAGTATAATCTTCTATAATCACCTAAGATGTCAAGTCTCAATCATTTCAGAAAGCGCCTGAAAACGAAAGTCGAGTTTTCTATACATCTCATACGGAAGAAAATTTAACCTGCCCTGGCATCGATCTATGGATTATTTTGTATGCGGTCAACCTTGAATGTAAAACATTGCTAGGAGTCCTATGCACGTGCCAGATTTTAGTTAGGTGTCTGCCTTTTCGGGAAGTGACCAAAAAATATTGAATATCCACCCTGTGTATAAAAATTTTATACACATAGCATCGAACCCAAGATACTTCCGGGAGTAGTTCTATTAGACTACGTTTGGAAATCACCTCTAGTTTATGTTTCTTCGCTTTCAATGCAACACTATGTCGGAAAGTTCATCAAATATGATATGCCTATGCATTTCATGCGGAAATAAGAATATTTAACCTACTCGGCTATCGAACCTTGGATCGATTTGGAAGCGGTCAACCTAGAATAAAAATATAGCCACAAACCTTACTACCAAGATTGGGGAGACATTGATGCTTATAAAGAGAAACAAAAGTATTCCTTTTGAGCAGAGTAGCAGTAACGATAGAATAATTAAATAAGTTGGCAGGAGAAGAATTGATGGTCAGAGAAAACTCAGAATTGATGCTCAGAAAAACAAAGAACTTCCTGCCACATAGCACTGAATGAGGACCTGAAGCGAAATACAAAGTTGATGGGGAACGAATTCGAAGCAGAATGTAAGACATTTAATTTAGCGACCGGCCCCATTATTATACCCGAAAATGACCCAGCATGGATGAAGTAAGATTTTTTGCACGGCCCATAAAAGGATTTTATGCACCAAAAACGGAAAAAGAAAAGGACTGGTCAGAACCGGATGCGAAGTAACGGTTCTTTGCGTCTTTTGATCACGAACTTTCATGTTTGCGGGAACTGTTATCGTTTTCAGCTTTTGGCTCTCTCTGGCAATCGAACCCAGGACCTCTCAAGCACTAACGAGAAAACCGACTTCGTGTTCACAGAAAGGAAAATTCTAATTTTTAAACTTTATCAGTTATATGGGTTAGCTGATCGCGAATGCAATCATTTATATGCAAATCTGCGTTTTTGTATGATAACCATCGTAGATGAGGATTTCTATATTATCGTACATGCTTCCTTTGCTGTATTTCGTAAAACAAACAACATTAAAGCTGTGACAAGATCCATTTTTACAACAATTTGAATAGTTTGCTCTTATTCTTGCGCATTAGCTTGCTTTAAAATATGCTGAATACCATCAATATCGCCCCACAGAGGATTTCTTAATTGAACCTATAAACATAATCCGACGACTTTTAACTTTCTCTTCCATTTATTCTTTCTTCTTATCCAACCTTACAATGTGTTAAGGAAAATGATCAAAGAAATAATTAAAATTTATACATCCACAAATACTTCTTAAATTTTCTTCTTTACTTCGATTAAACGATTTATTATTCTATTTATGATGACAGGCTACATGGAAGAAGAGACTTTTTAATTTCTCCTTCATAAAGAAGACCTTATAGTCTTTAAAGAAAAGCATTGCACGGAAAGCAATGTACGGGAACGTTTCGTTACTGAAGGTTGCAGAAGAAGGAAATCAAACATGAAGCAAATTTTCACGAGATAAAGCTTTCATAGATATATTTTTATAAAGATATACAACACGATGACTGCAGCAATAATTAAATTTCATCTTACTGAAGCAACGAAAATTTTAATTCAGGAAATTTGCGCTGAAAAAACTACGAAAACAGCAGAAACTACCAAGAATATTTCCAGTAGAGTATTCTGCACCTCGGGAACAACACGCTATCGTGTAAGACCGCAAAACGGGACGTTAGTCATGAGAGAGGCAAGGCTCTCGATCCAAAGATAAACGCGTTTTGAAATATTAAGCACCATTCGCCGAGTATGACCTGTTTTCAAATGCCTACAATGAAAGTCGTATGCGGGAGCAAATGTCCATTGAAATTCAATCAAACGGCCGAGTCCGAGATTTAGTGTTCGCTGGGGAATAAATGACGGCATTAAGCGATGTGTAACGATTTGCAATGAAGCCCACGCGTGGAAAAATAAACCTACCTAAAATTCTCTATCCGGATTTTCGGTCACGTATTCCGAAAATGGTCATTAAAATCAACATGTATGCAAACGAACGTGCATATCGCCACCAGAGAGTACCAATAAACTTTGAGGATAATGAAGCTGTCGTTCAATTGTATCGAAAATACCGGATGGTCTTGCAGCTGATTAGAATCCTGGATAGTTTATTTGGATTGGTACTCGGATTCCTAATGAGTGAAGCGGTATTCAATTCCCTGTAGTCCCTACAGAAATTTTCATGACTAAACTTTATTCCGCGACTCCATTAAACTGTTATATTTTCAGCCCTGATTGTGTTCAAAAATCGAGATACTTAAGCTCTGAAAATGCATCATTATGAATATTATTCGCATTTTCTAGCCATAGGCTGTGTCTGCTGTAAAGGTGTACCACACAAATTAGTTTACTCTGAGAAAAAGTATAGAAGAAGATGGTTTAACGAACTTATAGCGTTTTTTAATACTTTGAATTGTAGTCCCATACGCACGAATTATCTTTTTTATTTGTCCTGATGATGGCGTTGTATTCGAAACCGGTCGTAATGAAACATCTTGTGGATATTACAAAGTTTTACTTATTCCTTCCTCTGAGCTTTTGTGAATCCCTCGAGCTGCGTAGTGTTCGACGAGAGTCTATAACTTTCCGGAATTCTCCTAGTATTCTAAGCTTAAACTCTATGCTGATAAATATCTATTAAAAAATAGGATATGATTAGGTTGCGTATCCAGTTATTATAATTCCTTCCTGCTTGACTTGGATGTTTATCAAACCCGATTATCGATACCGAGCTAAATTTGTTATTTTACAAGAATACGCTTGGAATTTAAAAAAAAGAATTAACGGTTAGGAGATGATAGTATTTTCTCTTGCAAATTTCATGGCAATTTCATTTCAATTTCATTCAAGTATACAAAAGATTTATGAATGTTTACTTCATAATGACAATTGTATAATTTATACCAAATTTATCCCTCATAAATCAAACCAATTACCGGTCATAATTATATTATTAAAGACTAACAACTGACACACCCTGGCTTAGGAATACCAGATGTATACAATCACAGATATATTTTTAAAACAAGTTATGTTCCGTCATGCTTGACGGGGGCGTTTACTTGTATTTAAATAGCCTTAATTCCTCATTTATTTCCATAAAATATTCTTGCCTTGAGCTGTGATTAGTACAGAAATCAAAACAGCTGAAGAAGAAAAAAGATTCAAATGAAGATTCTTTGATTACTGATTCTTTGATTTTGATTACCCAATGATTTGCCCTTTTTAGACCAATTTAGAGTCAATTTTTACCATATAACTTCTATTCTATTGTAATAAGTTAATAGATATTGTAATTAATGTTAATTTTAACAGCCGAAAATCTGTTGCACGTAAATTTGTCATTACATGTCATTTATTTCCTCGGTTACGAAATATCATTTAGTTATTAATAATCATTTTGTATAAATGTTTCAATAAGATTAAGCCGAACATAATACAAGCGATTTGAAAGTTGGAACTGGTAATTCAATACATAATAAGCTATGCTTTTATAAATTTATAGAAAAGCAGTACAAAAAATATTCCTATTCGATGTAAAATTCCAAGAAAGCGATAACTGACGAAGTATTCTATTTACCTAATGTTTAGCTATTTTCAAATTCATTCACAAGTAAAGCTCTAAAATCTAAGCCCTGAAAATTTATAAAACTGATGAACGAATTATCCACTATTTGGATGTTTTTAGTCATGTCATGATTGAAAATATGACAGATCTAAAGAGTAAATATTGTCACGCATTATCGCAGAGAATATAACAAAAATATTTGTACTTCAATGCTGGTTGAATTAACTGGAACTTAACAGCAACGAATAAATTATAGGTTTAAATTATTCATCGTAAATAGTCGCACGATCACCGGCGATGTTACCTCAAGTTGACGATTTCTTTTAAATATGAAAAGATTCTGATTTCCCTTTACCTCGACTGAAGGTTACATTAAACAACCGGACTCTGTGATACGTCTTACTATTGATTTAATAAATTTATTTTTCCCGCTTCTAACTGAATTCTACTTTGAGCAAGTAAATCAATGATATTCGAGAATGATTTCTCAAGAAAGGGGCTGCTTTATTCGTCAACGCGGAGTTAGCGACGCCTAATTTAATGAATGTGAATTTAAATTTCAAATTGCCTCCATGCCTCCCGTTTACCCTTTCTTGGGAGCATTTTTAAGCCACGTATAATCTTGCTGACGCAGTTCTATGTTTCATCAGGCTTTGCGTTCCACTCCATACTGCAAGAAATCTGCAAGAAATTGACAAACTGTAAACAAGTTATTTTTCTGTTAAGAAGATTAGCCCTCGCAAGTTGTAAATTCAATGGAATTTTTAAACTGCGAATTCTAAACGTGGATGGTTCTCAGCCTCATAATAAATTGGGTCAAGTAAATATTATATATTTGTATGATATATTTATTTATTTTATACGGTATAAAAACTCAGAAGATGGAATTCAATATTTTGATGATATTGTCTATACCGTTGCCACCGGGTCCCACGACCTAATCGCGACGGGTAATTCTTAAATAAATACATAAAACTGTTCTTAATATCAAGAACTCATTCTAACCTATTTAAAAAATAATTTGTCCATCGCATACTCTCAACAAAATTCCCTCTTCTAACGTTTTAGAAGCCGCATATGTTGAAAACGTTTTATCTTAGGGGTATAATCGTTCAAAGCAGTTCAATCTCATGCTTTCCCATCTATCGATTTCAGTCAGTCAGCTCTTGTTTTATCTTGGTCATAAATGATTCACTACTACTATTAAATAATAATAATTACCCGTAAATACGCATAATTATATAAAAACAATTATGTTTCCTGCTGTAGGCAAACTAGCCGGTAGAATAACCTGTCCTCTATTTTATAACAAATATTCAACGGTAGCCGAGTCTGAGGAAATAATTACGGGAACTTTCACAGTAACTGAAAAGGGGGTATATGTTGGGGGGTAATTGGAGTATATCCCATAAATTTCTATATAAATTGCAAATGCATTGAATGATCGACCGTATGACCGTATAAGCGGAAAAATAGGATACAGTTTTAGCTCTATAGTTATGCCTGTGCTATGAAAATCCATTGCCATTTACGTATTTCCATGGAGAGAACGAGCGCGACAAATTCAAGGGAACCAAAGTCAAATGGTGGGAATAAACCAACCTCTTCAATCACAAACAAAGAAGATGGGAACAACCCAACAAAAACGAAAGTCAAGGTCGGTTTCATTCCTGCCATATGAGTTTGGGTTTCTTGATTTCGTTGTGTCCATCCTCTTAATTGAGTTGTCACCGTGGTTCGCATTTATATTGGTTTCACGCATTTTAATTAATGAAAGAATAAGGTTTTAAGCTCTGAAGAATGTGAAATCGCATTTCATCTTTTAGAAACACGCTATTTCTTTCTGGTTTCGAAACCGGGTCTCTCTGAGGATGAGAAATTTTCCCGGTGCTTTTCACCAAGTGGATACACAAAGCAATTTACTGCTCGTTTCTAGAGTCCATCATTTCTGAAAAATGGAGGAGATATACAAACGTAAATTACAGAAATAATACACATAAGAATGGTACGTGCGGGCAATTTTTATGATATGGCATTTCACAAAGGGAACGTGAATAGTAGGGCAAAACTACTAACTGTACTATTAAAAATAACCGCTACGGAATACATAGCGTACTCTGTAATGTTTCTGCGACTGCTTTTTCCATAATGCATGACTTTTAAACGATACATAGGCCCATGCGGTACGAAACAAACATGAAAGCTAACCATGATCCCTAAAGCAAAGTTAATTTTATTCACGTCTTTAAATATTATACCTACCTAACTAAATGTGAAATACTACGCAAAATATCTTCAGCAGGAAAAAATTTTTGAGATGTCAATTTTTATCCTCTAAAGATGATTTGATAACGTGCTGAATGACATCATGATCAATATTTTACTATCCCGTTTATCAAGGTCTTCATTTTAACCACAAAATTAGTACAGACGAATAGAAAATTCTTCTCGTCGTTGGATCCTGTCCTTCGCCAAAATTTTTCCTTATCGATACCGTAGATGCTAACGTGCAAAATGGCCTTGATGTACCTGTTAAACCAATTTGATAAGCTGAGAACAGAGCTTTTATGATTGCTGGTCCTCTTCTATAGTAGTAAATGTTACGTCATCGCAAAAGTTTACTTTTTGAGAACTACCATAAAAGAAACCAGTAATGTGGAAGAACCAGAACATCGTGAATCAGAAGCAAACCTCAACACAAAACTTGATCTCTAATAATCAAAACAAAGGCAAATAATGAAATAAAGAAAAAGACTTGGTGATTTCCACAAGATATATTTAAAGACACTACCGGTTTCGGCGAACAGCCATCATCAGGTCACCAAGTCTTTTTCTTTATTTAATTATGTCTTTCCACGAAGTACGGCCAGATAGAGTTGTTTTTATTAAAGGCAAATATTTTTTTAAATCTTTCCTGCTTGTATTAATATTACGACTGAGGCCTTCCGAGAACGCCATCCGAGAATAATATTAATATAACGTAAGCAACAGACAGTACACAAACTGTAACAAACTGTACACGAATCGGAAATCTCTGTAAACAAACCTGTAGAAACAGCTAGTCCGATAAAATACACATCGAAAATCACATAGGGACGAGTCGTTGAGGATTGGAGTCCTTTAATCATGGAGAATTGGAAGAACGATTCACAACAGACCCTCATCAAAGCAAGTTAATGGTGAATTATGTCATTTTCCTTATAGAGAACCACTGGTTGACGATCGATTCATTGAACATACGGGTCACGTGGAATTCTTTCTTGTCCCAACTGCGCCCAAATTCAGCCTTTAATTATTTGTTGAATTCAATTAACTTAATTGGATTTGATAACCAATGTTTTTGAAAGACGGGACCTCAATCTCGTAAAAATTATAGCGTTTCTCAATACCTAGTTATGTTCTTCATCTGAAAATTACATGAATGGAATCCAATTCTTTCCCGGTGAACGTTATTCAGGAACTTCTCTGGTTTTCAACCGGATTAGGATATTAAGACTAGAACATTCTGGCCCGGTTTAAAACCAGAAAAGAGTCGAATGAAATGAGTTGTTTGATTGCATCATTTAACTTTCATCAGAAAATTCTGATGAAACGTCAAACTATTTCATTATAAACGCTGTTCTCATGAATGATAAGCGAAATGAATGATAACGTCAGTCTTTAAAGCACTTAACCATATCAGATAAAGAGGAGTTAATTGGTTGACTGTGAAGAGTTGAGAATCAATATCATCAAAGATGATAATCACTTGAATATGATTGTGAATGATAATTATCCTAACGCCCCACTCTGCGGAAAATTTATAAATCTGAGTAATAGCTACACGAAATTACATTCTACCAATTTTTTATTTTCTCTCTTACATGAATTCCAATTCATCAGCGTAAGAAGTTCTTGAAAAAGAAGGAAACCAGATAAGAGAAAATATGGAAAATTATTCATAGTTTTTATATCTTCTTCGATATATAAGTTGAACAGGTATGGTGAGAGTGGACATCCTTTCCTTACTCCTTTCCTGATCATTGCTACTTTCTCACTTCCATTTATTGTGATTAGGATACTTCGGTTCTGGTATAATTGGAATATAAGCCTTCTGTCTTTAAAGTCTATTCCTACTCTCCTCATTGTTTCGAACATTTGTTTTATAATACGGAAATAGAGGGGATATTTCAAAAACAATTTCCTTACTTTCGTTTCATGATAATGCATCACAGAATGCACAATAATCACTTTCATAGTTAATCAGAAAACCTCTGGCAAACAAGAACTGATCCAAAATGTCGCGTTCTCTATTCGGGAACCAAATTTATCGGCGACCACTTATTTATTTATTTCCCCTCTGCCCTCACAAACATCGATTTTATCACACATTTACACAGGTAAGAACAATAACGATAGATGAACACATAAAACCACGCCTTTACTGGGAAAAATCCGACTAGCCGGCACTCGAACCCGGGATCTTACTGTAGGTAGGCTAGTATGCTATCAGTACCGCTTCTGAGGTCGGCAAAATTTACGCTTAAGGGTATGTTTCTTATGCGAACTACTCTTGTTCTGGAAACACAGCAGACGTAAGATTGCAACGCACACGCGGAATTATTTTTTCAAAAATCATTATATTAAGGCCCGGTATTATAATTTGTGCTTAAAAGGGGCTTTAACTAATGTTCGAATAAGAAATATATAGGTAATCTTCGAGCTAATCCACCATAGATATTAAGAGTGAACTATAGTTTTACATAAACTGATAATGTGAATTACCCGAACTGTTATATTTCATAATCTTCACGTATTCTCGGGAGTCTCCTTTAAGTCTGTTTGTATCGTGTTGGCCTAAATTGAGGATGATTCATAATATATAAAAATGGAAGTTAGATGAATATATATTATAAAAATTATAAAGGTATAGTATAAACACGATTTTTTCCTTTCATGTTGCTTTATGATGATGCCACGCATCAAAACTATTGTAGCACGATGAGACTTCCGTAGTTGGTAAATTGATTCACCTTCCATTTTTGCGTGTCCTTTAAGCGTCATTACGACTTCTTCCTGTACGAAATTAAGCGATGCACTAAGAAAATTTCCCGTAGCATCCATCTGAGATGTATAGAGTACCGTGACATACATTGACAGGACCCGCATTCTTATTCAGTTATGCAATCGCTCATCTCCGAAAAGAGGAGCTCAGCAGCAAGCAGGTGAAATCTGTTTGTTTACATTGAGGAGAAAGTTAGGCTTAATCTAGATAGGTTTCTCGCTTCGAGATACAAAAACCTTTTAACTGATGCAACACTCCGAGAATTCAGATCATGTTGCAAAATTCGCTCTCGCGGCATCATTCGCTCTGCTTGCATCGTAAACTAATCATCTCTGGATTAGGCTGATGCAACTTATGCCGTTTGAGAAGCACGATGGGAATCCCTTTTCCCCATCAAGATTCCAAAAGATCGAAATGTGTGTTTAAGCTGTCACTGGTTAATGGGAAATGGGAAGTTTGCAAAGATTTATACACGTGAATCACTATCTAATTATTATGAGTAGTGTCACCAAATTCCACGAAGTCTAGTGGATCATTATAGAGTATAATTCACGTCTTATCTTCTTTATCAATCCACTTGACATCGATGAGATAAACTTAAAGGGAGGCGTTTGATTTAGTCTAAACGTCCGATAACGTACCCAACATCATCTCAGCTATCGTAAGGAAATATCTATTCTAAATTCATTCAGACGCTCCAAAGATATTACCGTAATATTTTAATCGATTAGTATAATGTTATCATTAACTATAACTGTATCTTAATTGGCACTAAAAATTGGAATTTTAATGATTGATAAGTAATGATTTTCCGTGTTTAATTTTCCGTGAAAATGACTTTCTGCTTTGGAAAATGACTTTCTGCTTTGGAAAATGTTGAATACCATGAGCGTAAGTTGAGCACACTCTTCTCTAATTAAAACAGGATTAGTGAATTGACAAAATATTTTTTAACTGCGGAACTTTTTACCACTTTTAAGAATCACATTATCAGCGCTTGCAGCAGTAATTTAATCACGGAAGTAGTATCCGTGTTTAATTTTCCGTGAAAATGACTTTCTGCTTTGGAAAATGACTTTCTGCTTTGGAAAATATTGAATACCATGAGCGTAAGTTGAGCACACTCTTCTCTAATTGAAACAGGATTAGTGAATTGACAAAATATTTTTTTACTGCGGAACTTTTTACCACTTTTAAGAATCACATTATCAGCGCTTGCAGCAGTAATTTAATCACGGAAGTAGTATCCCTATTTTGAACCCACAGAAATGGTCCACCACAATCTAACCATGGTATATAGATAATACAGGGAAAGATTTTCTAGATGTGATGACGCATAGACATTTTTTGTTGTACTATTTTGTCTGCCATATTCATTACTGCAGTGCTCCGGGAATCCCAACACTCTTTTCATTATCATAGAGACTTTGTTTATAGTTCCGTTTATCGCGAAGTGATGCCGTACGTAGTCGAAGGTCATTGCCGAGCCAATGTCATATCATGTTTAGTGCTGACCTGAGTTTTTCTTAAATTTTCAAGAGCAAAGATAATCGCATATATTACTAAGGTATGCTATAAAAATAATAATAAGAGATCGATACTAAAGATCTCATAAAGCAAGGCAAGGCTGGATGAATATCTCAATTAAAGTAAAGATTACATATCCTATACATTCAGCCGTGTACACGAGATTTATCTCCTCACTCTGAATTTTCTCTGATTTCCTATTTTGAGAAATAAATGGGACGCCGTAAGGAAAATAATATTCGTAACATCGTCAGATTAATTAAATGATTACTTAGATGATCCATCAAACAAGCCATTGAAGGGAGGAAGCCAGCCCCATAAGGTGCCGGTTACAAACCCGGATAAGTGGTAAGGGTTGGCGTCAGGAAGGCCATCCGGCTGTAAAAATGGGCCAAATCTAATAGGAAAATGAATTGCTCTTCTCAGAAAAAATGCTGCAGAAATAAAATAGTTCCCTGATCGGATCTCCGGTGGAAACATTTTACGAAGAACCAATAACATCTACATAAAACTTGGAACAATTTATATCGGGACTATGAATGGTAAGAGCTAAGGGAGAAGGGAAGACGAAAGCTGAGATAGAAGGACAACGTGACAAAAGACATAAAGGAGAAAGGATGGAGAAAGAAGAGGCTTTAGACAGATATATGTGGAGGAGAAGAATAAAAGAAGGTAACGCCGACCCCATTAATAAGGTAACGAGAAAGGTGACGAGAAAGAAGAAGAAGATTATTTAGATGACTCATCCTCCTTTTTCTTTGAACCATCTTCCATACTCCTTAATCCATCCAATAAGTATTGGATCATAATCACCTGATTATATAATCAGGGCTGGGTTCCAACAATAAGTATGTGAAGCAACAAGCTAAAGGCGAAACAACCAAGTTAGCGCCAAAATCTGACGACATGATTCTTCTAGTTTTTGTAATACTAACAAGTGGTTTGAATACTTTGCAGGACTTTATCCTGCAAAGTATTCAAACCTTTCCTTAATCCTTTTGTAATACTATTCAGCTATCCAGCGAATGAGTGAGGACTTAAAGTAGCCTCGTATCTGAAGCCGGTTTATCTTACAAGACACTTAATTTCAGAGTTACTTCCTCAAAGGATGAAGATGAATACAAGGAAATCGAGATTTTATATCAAAAATAGCTCATGACTATGAAAAATTATCAGATATTAAATAAGCGTTTCATCAAAACCATGAATGACAACTCACATTAAAGAGTAATTAAAACTCAAAATCTAGATAACATCATAATTAAACGGCTGAAGATGTCACTAAATTTAACGCTGGCTTTCTGTTTACCTTAGGGCGAAGCTCTATCAGATAGTTCGGATGTTAGGCGTAAGGAAATGAAAATCAAGCTCCTTGAAAACGAGTATCTTGGATAAAATTATGTGACGTAATCTTTCTTAAGCTATTTGCATTTACTTTCCTCAATGAAACTCAAAGACCAATGACTTCATGAGGTATTCTCACTAGTTATGAAATAACATCAACAGAAAGCTTCCAGACATGGCATATCTGTGTCGAGAATGGAGAAGGTTGGTAAATAGTTGGCATAAAACTTTTAAAATTCTTCATCTTTTAAGTGTTATTTTTAAAAATCTGGTTCTTTCAGAAATACCTCGAACAGTATTATGATTATTATGCTTAGAAAAATTTTAAAATCCCGTTTCTTTTCTGAATCTTGACTAAAAATCATTTCGATCTTTTTCCTCATTATTACCGAATGAAATTAGCATAATTTATTTTAATCATAATGCTAATACGAACGTAGAGAAAAGACGGAACTCGATTGGAAGCGTTATTTCGATACTTTATCGAGTTTATTTGCACCAATTGGGAGGATTGAGCGTATTATTCTCCCTTATACGGCTATGCTTTATATCTGTTGCAATGTATCTGAACGCTTTCAATAATATCGTTAAAGAAGTGCTCTCTCTTGAAATCAACCCATACAGGTATTTCATGAAGCGCTATCGTACAGTTCACAAGGAAAACCGGATTTTCTTGAGTTCAAGTCCTAACGTGTCAAGTCACCTCAACCCCTTTAGCTTGCATCACTGTGCAGTTATATATAATGGTCTATTAAAATACAAAAATTACGTATGTGCTTTTTATTTGCTTCTTCTTATATGAATTTTCGTGAGTTATAATCAGCTCCTCTCCTTTGCGTATATTTTACAGCAAAATGAGTTTGTTCATCGCCAACCTTCTGTTTTACGAGATCGAGAGCTTTATTCCTACAAGCCACTGCTATTTCAGTCAAATTAATACACTAATAACGCAATAAAAATTAGATGAAGGAGTGGACAGCCCGCACGTAACCTCGCTCATATACGGCCAAATAAGAATAAGAAAATCTCAGCCTAAGAAACATCTCATCTAAAGATACGTGACAGAACTTTTTGATCGAAGGATTCCTTTTTGTCTATTCCTTCTTATTTTGCATTTTCTATATAACACTCCGACTCTTTCATATGATGGGATGATGTGCTGGAATTTCCCATTTCGTTTCCGCCTGTTAATCTTTCCATTTCATTAGTCTGATAAAATTTTATTTTAATTAGGAAACCATATTTCCTCTTGCGTGATTTCCTTGAGCTTGAAATATCGCGATGACGCAATGAAGGGAATTTTTCTACAGAAGCCCAAAAAATACAGTGTCATCTATGGCTACATTAAGAGAAAAATATAGTTGGCATTACATGTGAAATTGGATATAGATTTTAACGATAAGATAATGTCGATTTCAACTTGCTATAATATTCTCATGGTATCTCTAACGAATTCAACAAGAAAGGTGAAAGAAACGATTTCCAAAAATTTCCCTTTCAAACCGGTTTTTACACTGTTGAGATGTTATTTTGAGGAACGTTTTCATTCCTGATAAATCTACAAAAAAGAACCTAATTTTCCAGAATAAATTTAGTTCACAAACAGAAAATTCTTTAAAACAATTTTATACCCGGTATTAAATGATTTCTTTGAAATAAACAGCCCATTGGGATAGCTGCTGAGAATAATTATCTATTCTTTACATGTAAAAAATAGTTCTAGAAATAAAAAAAATACCTTGTATATATTGCGCGCATGCACGGCCCGGGAGCTAACCCTGCTATTCTTCCGAAAACTGATTTTTTTATATTTCCTTAATCTTGCGTATAAAAAATTGAACATTTTTATCTCCACATCTCAAGTAAAAGACTTTCATAAGGACGAACTGAAAATCCTGTAGAAAAATTAAGCGATTGGACAACCTATCAAGGTCGGAACTTTCCTTTCGAAATGTTTTTTTATGGATTTGTGATTTTGAAGAACGCTTTGAAACTGAAAAATTTTCTTCGATTTTTCTGGCATTTATAAAATGCCCCCTGAGGATCAAACTCCATTGGCATAAATACTCCAATTTCCACTTCCACGAGTAGTAATGCGTGCTCTACGAAACAACCCAATGATTAAGAAATAATGCAGCGGTGAAGGGTCAATAAAAAGGAATGGAATGTTACCAGAGAAACGTGCGGAGAATATTCTCGTCTCTGCTATTATAAATCTCTGCTAAAATAAATTCGTAAGAATGGGCGCCTTTTATGGGAGAGAACAGTTTTATTAGTCGGAATATAGTTTATAAACACCAGCCTTGTAATCTAATAAAGTAAGGCATGAAAATTATTTCCAATTTGGCTAGTTTTGATTTCACTTCAAAAGATACTTGTAGTTTATTTTTAGCATTGGTTATTTTACTGTTATGTTTTACGCATTTCTGCCCCCATTATGAATTTCCGATTAAAATATTACAAGCTATTCCATCCAGCGTGGACTTTAAATCACATAACCCTCATTCTTGTTTATCTATAACTATATTTATGTATACATTTTCCGTCAACGGGCACATGTTGCTAAATCAGCGGAGCCCCAACTTTTTCTCGGCAGAGCAGATAACACGTTAAATGGAGGGGGCAGACCGCAGTTACGAATGAACCTTTCAAGAATATAATTTATATTTTGAAGTCTTTCGTTTTTCTGCTTCATTATGCGTAATATAGCAATTAAATATTACTTTGAATAGAATTTAGTAATTGGCAGTGAGTCAGGCAGTGGTTTCGTAATGGGTATGTTAAAAATTAATGAAATTTCAAACGATTTAACTAATTTCACTAATAAACTAACTATAATACATTCGCAGGCTCAAAGAAAGAATGCAGAGGGCTGATTCCTTGGTTTATTCACCACAAACGTAAGCAAATACCAAATAAAATATCAGAAAATATTTATGCATATAGATTCATAAGCCATTCAGAATAATATATCAAAGTTTCAGCTGATACAAGAATAATTTTTGTGGGCGACTGCAAAGGCCTTCGACGTGTGACAGGCATTCCAATATTAGATGCCGGTTTCGGCAAAATAAATTCTTTTCGAAAAATGAGATAATTGAGGAACCATTTGATCATCAGCTGGACATAGATTGGACAAAATTGGTTGAGATTTTAATATAGAAAATATTAACAAAACGAAATCGCTGCTTCGGTTCGTTTTAGAACTACGACAAACCTTTTCCTTCCTTTCTCGCTCCTGAAAAGCTCTGAAAAACACTAAATTAATGTGTCCTCCTGCTCCAGAACCCATTCATCCGAACCGAGAACTGGGATGCAATGATCCGTTGGTCATAAGTAACTTGCCACTTTCTAAAATACCCAACGAACCGCTCTTGAGGTAATCGGGTCAGGTTCGTTAATTCCTCCTCTTTCCACCACAGGCAGTGGATTTACGAAGATGTTTTCAACCCGCTTCAACCAAGAGATTTATTAATACCCCTTAAATTAAATGATCGCGACATTTCATCCACGTCACGAGCACTGGAATCTATTTTTAGGAGAGACCGCAAGTTAAAGAGACGGCGATATTTTGTGTCTAACCACATCCCTGACGCCAATGCTCTTGATTAAAATTCGTATGTACGCGGGAACGCTCGCGCTGAAAAATTAAAGGGACCGGTCAAACAGAACGTGGGTCACTAAAAGCTTGGCCTTTGCGATACCATGTGGGTAGTTTGCATAGACTCGTCTATCTGCATCAGAAATGAACGACATATTGAATTCGATTCATATTAACGCTTCTAATATTATTATTACCACTTCCCTTGAAAATTTAATTTTTATAATTCCAGTAAATTAAAAAATTATTACAGAAGGTCTTAATAGCTCAATTACGAGAAAAAGTTAGCAAATGGTGTATAAAACTTAGAAAAGCAAATAAGGGAATGATTCGGATATAGATTTATTAATACGCAGGGCCGACATTAAAAGGTAAACAAGATAACTGCCTCAATGAGTACAGATTGACGGAGTGTATGTATTTGAATACTGGATGAAGGTCTGCATTCTAAGTATTCAGCCTTAATTCCGGTTGAAACCTCATCCCCTCTACCATAAAAAGAGAAGGGATGAGGTTCACTAAGCAAGATGAGAAGTGAGGCAGTTTGCCCTTGCTTTCCTCTCTGAGCCAGAATTCTATAACAGGAACAAGTCCACATAAGTGATGTGCAATGACTCTACGAGTTACACTTTCCGTGGCCTTCCATAAGGGGATGTGATTCCCATTCTTCGCCATCACTCACACCTTACTGACATTCATGCTACCCATGAACAAAAATGAGGCAAAATTAGATGAAAGATACATTTTCTATATCCTGTACCAAAATGCAACTGAAAAATATTATTCCGTTCATAATATGGAATCAGTAAATGGATAAAGTTATCAACGCCAAAGACAAAAATCATTAAAAGTCTGAGATTATAACAGTGTAACAGCTGCGAGATGTGCTGCTTTAATCCCGAGGAGAAATGGCCATGAAAAAGTCTGACAGGACCGGGACACAGACTCCTCGTCCGTTTCTCCACGGGAATATTCACTGCCGCACGAATTTTCCTGCGATTTTATCCCTTTCCTTGTGTATTGCATCATTTTTTACATCTTAAATAGTGATACGAAATATGCATTTGAGACGTCCTGCAGTGATGTTAAACTTAAAATTATGGAAATTACGAATCACGAATGATTTCTCCAAATGTTGGAACGTTACGCACGATAATCGAATCCGAGGTATCTGGAAAGCGAGTGGAAATAGAAACGATTCAGTAACCTCGAAATCATGCATACATTCACTAAGATATGCACTATTATAAATCATCATCGTTGTTATGATTATAATCATTATTTTAGATATATTATTTCTCATAACAACTCGATAAGACAGCAATTAAAACCACTGATCACCAAGTAAATTTATTAATATGAATTAGTCTACAACAAAATCGTCGAAGAAAATTGGAGCGATGTTTCCTTTTCGTTACGCGAATCCCTGCGGGATCCGTCGGAAATATTCGATAACTGTCTGCTTTAATGAAATCATCAGTTATTTGGACAGTTTAACCGAAAACCAAAAAATGTGAGCTCAGCGAAAACAACAGCGGAACGAGTATCACGAAATGAGGGCGATGGGTGAACAGAAGTGAAAGAATTCTGGTTGCACGGCATTCAATTGGAAACGGTTAACGACACGAACTTCATGCTTTCTTTATGATGAACTTCCCTGTGGAAAAAGGTTGTAAAGGACCTTGAAATTTCGATGTCAGCTATAAGTTCATTGCGAGCATTAAAGAATCAATTACTCTCGCTCTAGAAAACATTGTGGCAGCACACCAATGTATGTACGTACCTCTCCCTACATACTGGACTTTTCGGAAAGTAGAACTACTCTTCCATGGAATCGCGTACCTTTTCGATAGAAGCAAGTTAGAAGGTAATGAAGGAGGTATTGTGACTAAAAACATGCCCAAATACCGAATATGTTGCTTTTATACCAATTCTCCGATTTAAGCGGCATTAATCTAATATATTTACCATTGAATATTCTTCCGCAGAATGGTCTAAAAGTGTTCTCAGGCGGATTCGGCAAAATCGCGAATAGGTAGGTTTCCCTGCCCCATTTACCAAAATCTATTAGCATTTAGGAAAAGTGTTCAGGCGGACTACGTTGAAGTTTCTTCGCCGCTATTGTTTTATTGCCCGAGATTGCCATAGAGTTAAATAAAAGAACAGGTCATAAATAAATATATATCAGATGGTAACATCAGCTAGGAATCAGCAATGCGTCCTAATCCTGCAGTGAGTAGGAAGGTGGCTTTATTTAAAGAGGTTAACTTTCCCTAGTTTCATCGGATTGCGTAACGGTACGGAATAGCCTACAATTTAAAATACGTTCGGTAGAAATAAACACGTACATTGTTAAAAAGTACTGTATTATTTATTAATCATTACTTTTAGTTTCCATTTGAGCTTTATAGATCTAAAGTATTTAGCCATAGGACAGGTATAAGCGTCAAACCCTACGCCGTTAGCTTCAAAAAGCCCTGAAGAATTAATGAGGCTTACTAAGCAAGATGAGGAATGAGATCGTTTGCCATGACTTTCAATAAATAGGAAGTTATAAGTGGAAAAATTCCAAGTGATTGCAATACAATAACCTATCGAATGACAATTTAATTGCCACCAGACTTCTGTCTAACTGCGGCGTAACCTGTTAATAATAATAATAATAATTATATTCAGTGAAGAGTGACCGAGAAGAATACTGTTGTTCACCACTATTAATGCCTTATTTTCTTTCATATTATCATATCTATCACCAAGATTGAGAAAAAGTTCATGCGAGACAAATTTTTCTTCCTCTTAAACTAAAGGACAAATGCAAAATGTTCCATCCGTCAATGTATGATAGCAGGAACACTATATACAGTGGAAACCGGTTAAAACGAAGTATCGGTTAGCTCGAGCTCCAGCGGTCCGTTCCGTCTTATCTTTTAATGCATATTAATTCGTTTAAGCGAAACGATTAACACGAAACGACTATCAACACGAAAACACCTCACGGTCCGCAGGGAAAATATTCTCGCAAAATTCTTCGGATAACGCTAAATGGCATATATGACGGGATTAAAATCAACGTAAAAATCATCGTTTCTGTCTTAATATCGTTTAAATTTTGTTTATAAATTTTGCAATCATCTTATTAACGGTAGGGTTTAATCTATTGATTTTTTGAGTGCACCGGTAAAAGTTTCATCCATTTTATAAATTTAAATCTATGTTGCTAACTAATGTGAGATAATGAAGACTCCTAAAAGACTAAAGACTAATAAGAAACTCAAGGTGGTGGTTTACATCAGGAAAAAATGCAATAAACGTATATAGCTTGGTATAACGCAAAATGTATACATTTCGTGTTCTCTATCTTCCACTACAACATACCTACGTCTTTTGCATAATTTACAACGGTTATGCAAGGTATTCTATAAAAAAATTTGATAAAAGATTGATTATAAAAAATCGATTTTTCGAAGTTGAAATTGAAAAAATTTGAAAAATTATCGATTATAAAAAAATCTGAATATCGAATTTGAATATTTGAGTTAAAATATAACCACTACGATAGGGAAAGTGACATATTAGCGAAAGAAGATTCTGAACTTTAACTCGGAATAATCAAGAAACATAAAAATTCCCTTCTTTTAAATATTATAGCTTATTATAGAAAAGCTCCTTGTGGAAAAATATGGCTTTAAAGCACCCCCTAACAACAAAATTCACCATTCCTCTCAAAATATTGCTTAGACGTTGATGTTAATGTTACGAAGTTTTTCAATGTTCCACTTCATTTGTGGATTGCTAGAAAATTGCCATCAATTTTACTGCCTTAGCTGTCCTAAAATAACCAAGAATATTTACTTAGAGATGTGCTGGAAATCGTTCAACGGCGGTAATAAGGCCGAAACGCCAGTGGCAATCGAATTTTCTCTGAAACCACAGAGCTGCGGGTTCTGCCGCTAGAGACTAGCGAAGCATTTTGTAGTCTAAAACGCGTCGCTATTCCTCGCATTATGCAAGGACACTTTTCTTGTGGCATATAACCCTGGAAACAGAGTTTTAAAGAAGAACACTTCCATGGTTTAAGAATCGTGAGGTAGCTCATTCAAGATTTTATACAAGGTTGCCTAAAATTTAAAAACCCAGCTTCTATTAGTATTATATTTGTAGATGCTCCATTTTTGGATTGTTTGTCATTGGTTATAATTTGGTTCGTAGAGTTCCGTGGCGATCGGTTATACCTAACGCGTTAGGAAGGCACTCACTTCGTAGCCTACTGCGCAGATGGGCCTAGTCCAAGTCAGAAAATAGGGAAGGCAGCGCTTCTTGAGCAGGAAAAAGCATGAAACATATAGGGAATTACCCCTCAAAAGGTACCCAACTCCTCCACTTTTTCCCCCTCTCTCGGGACGCCGAGTGCCTTCCTAACGCGTATTAGGTATACCACCGCGATAGTAGTAGATTCACTGACGACGTTTCGCCTACGTTGCAGTTGTCTCCTCCAGGTCGAAACTAGATGTCTCCCAGTTATCTCCTAGCTTCGATCTGGAGAAGCCTACTGCAACGTAGGCGAAACATCGTCAGTGAATCTACTATCTATCATTGCGGTGAGAACACGAAAAACACTATGCAAAGATCATTGGTTATAGTTTATTTGTTTTAATCTTTCGATGGATTCTCTATTCTGCAGTTTTTTTCGACCCTTTCTCTGGGTGTTTCCCCATTTTAATAGCCAAACAAGTTACAGAATTTTTTCCATTTTCTTTTATTATTTTTCATTTATATCTATAAATATTAGAACGACATATGATGTTCCATATGGATCTGAACTCAGGAATAAACGGTCTGTCTGTCTACATAACGGAATTTTATTAAAATCGTTTCAAACAAATATCGCAAATTATTTTCAGAGAGTTGAATAAATTTCATAAGTTGCAGAGAATTTTCCCACACCATTTTATTTTATTATTTTTCATTTATATCTATAAATATTGCAACGACATACGACATACTTTTTCTAAAAGTACGAGAGTATGACCTGGTTCCCAAACAGTTTTGAAAAATTTTCCGTGGGCTTATTCTAGTTTAAATACAATCATCCACGGGTACCTCTTGAATATTTATCATATTTTACCCCTTCCGATTCAATAAATGAAAGGAAGGGGTGATCTTAAACAACTTACTCGTCACACACGTACTCACGGCACGTGTACTCGTCTAAAAACAGCAATACCCTTAAAACCTTAACTTTCTTTAACTTACCGTTGAAACGGCAAATTGTCATGAAAAAAATGAATCGATGTGAATTAATCATAGAGTACTCCGCTAACAGCTCTCCTAGAATTATATTTCCTTTAACTGATAAAATACATAGGACTAAATATCAGAAACACAAAGGATAAAATAAGAGAATGTCGGAAGGATTGAATAAGTTACATGCTAAAATTAGATAAACTTCATAAATAGTAGCATCGTAAAAGTGCTGAATCGGCTGAATAACTTCGTACATTAGGAAACCACCGGGAATCAAACCCGGAACCGCTTTCACCAAAGGCGAACGCTTTATCCAGGAGGGTCGCATAAATTTCAGTTATCAAAACGGAAAAAAATGAATAACGGAATTTAAAATTAACGAGAGATGGAAGGTTGTTAGATAAAAAAAAATGCTGCTGGAAATTTTTAAAGTGAGAACTGGCAATCAGCCTAATATTAATTATAAAAAGTTTAAAGAGCAGTATACCGATACTGTATGCACACGTATACAGTAATAATAAACAACTTAAGCACAGTAATAATAAATAAATGAATACTCAGAGAAGTACTGAACTTCACCAAAAATTTTCAAAAATGAGCTTCCGATGATTCTTTCTTCAACCTCAACATTCTTAAAGGTTTCCAAATTCTGTCCCGCCGTTCATTCTTTCTGAAATAGTTCGGCTTCGGTATAAATTTCACAGCAAGCACTCAAGCATCATTACCATATTCCTTGGCGGTTTATTTCACCTTTAGAACGGGTCGTTGTACCGGACAAAAAGCCTTTACAAGCTAAGGCAATTTTTTTCCTGATATTCAATATTCAATTCTATTAATACCCTCATTAAATGAACCGCATCCCCTTCATCCGCTTTCGCTGGAAGCAAAGACTGACATTCATTAATTTACGTCTTCACTGTGCTCTTCAATCTTCAATTAAAGACCCTTAAAATAACTCAAGCCTCGGCGGATATAAAACTAACGAGTCCATAATTATGGCTAACCGTTTCATGTTTGTTTTCCACCAGACAAATACTAAACAATGAATATATAGAATAGTTTAAGGTTACATCTTATCTAATGATTATCGAATGCATTCTCGGGGATGTTACCAAATGAAAAATTGGTCCTTGGACCTTATAACGGGTTTCTTTGGTCGACTCAATACAGACTGAAGTAATTTCAAATCAAATAGCCACCATCGATCAAATGAAGAAGCCAAAATCAAGTAACAGAGAAATGTCATGGGAACAGAATTTCTGTTCGATAATGAAGGAGAATTTCAATTTTGCACCGGTATCTTACAAATCAATCTCTCATTAACAATGTGATTTATATTTAATGTTAAATAAAATTAGCATTAAAAATTATTTCTTCGATAATTATTTATTGTAACGGAAAATTGTACACCTCCAGGTCATGAAGAACAGCGTTTATTTTTCTGCGATATAACATTCCCGGGTATAAATATTGAAACATTGATTCAAAAAATCAGTCGGCAAAGGGAAAAGCTTGAGGGTTGAGAGGATTTACAATAAATTTTTATCAATTTTTGTATACTTTAAAGCCGTAAAAAGCTCTGATTGCAAAAAAATAAGAATTGATGATAAAATATCTTTAAAATTTTATTAATCCATTATGGTCATTTATTCTGACTGACTTCTGCGAAAAAGATAAATTCTGCCTGCGATAAAGAGGATTTTATGAAATAAGCCCGATATTATCTGTAGTGATGACGTTTATTTACCTGCAAAATTTTAAAACTGTGTAATCTCCTTGTCTTATGTCTTAAGCGATAATACGAATCACTCACGCACTAAATCATACACATATTACGATAAGAGAAAATAAACCTCCCAAAGAATCGTGTAGAGAAAAATTACCGCGCGTTAATTTCGCAAACATTTTTCTAAGAAATCTAACCGCACTAGTACACATATATCACCTGATGCTTGAGGTCCTCTTCCCAACCAGGTCAGCCTGGGATTCATTGACGTGGTCCACGGCTTCTTTCCGAACGAATAGAAGTCATCTTCCCATAAAATGTCGCCGTTTCCATTGACCCATGGCATCCCCAAACCTAAGGGCAAAATGAACATGGAATATAAAAGACACAGAATGAAGAGCTAACGTCAAAATCGCAAAAGATATGGGTTTAAAGATTTTTTTTTATTTAAATGTTAATTTTAAATTTAAATTTCAAATATCCATCTAATCTCGAAACCTTTCACTTTATTGTATGTACGTATTAAATCCGTTTTGCCATGTAATCTTCAAGCATGTGATCCGCTGACATATAATCGTCGCAGTCTTCATTAACCAATTGCTTGTAAATTTTAATTTAGATATCGGTTCTCTATAAAATGAAAATAATTATCAACATGCATTAGGCTTCATATGTTCTAAATTCCTTTTTGAGTTTCCTTCAAATTTAACTGACAGCTGATATCTTAATTGGAAATTATTATATATAAACGAATTTTCAGAACAGAGAATTAATGGTGTCCTTCTGCGCTTTGGTTGCGGGGTTAAGAATCGAACCAGCCTTTCGCGGGGTGATAACTTAACGGATATTCCTGTCATAAGGTTAACATTGAGATGGAATCTGCTATCCTAGTATCGTTTAAAAATCTGTAACAAGCGGCAACTTCAAGCGTCCGAGATCCATAATGAATACATTATATTTTTCAATCTTAAAAATAATATTAAACCCATTGGAACAGGCATGTTCAACCTCTTGAGTCTGAGGACCGTAAAATACACTTTCTCGAGAGCTTGAAAGCTTGAACATTGTTATTTCAGCCATTATAATTATCGTCGAGAGAATGTGTCACCCTTGAATACCTCTTGACTAAGGAAAGCCTTATACAGAAAAAAAAGCTGCAGTTCTACAGCCGTTTTGGTAATATACTATTTATTTATATCAACAATGCAACTTAAATTCCAATAAGCGATGCAAAACAAGGTATATGTTTCAAACAAAAGAGTAGGCGTAAAATATTCTACGAGAACACAACCTTTTTTATCTGAGCTTTATACCCGAGAGCGTGATTTGTGGTGACAGTGGCTGCTGCGGAGAAACTGAATACTACGCTTTAGAGTGGGATGAAATCAGAACGAAGCCTGCCAAATTTTATGGACGTTTTCGAGCAGAAATTTGGCAAAGTATTTCAATTCAGGAATTGGAATTTCCTCTATTGCAATATTCGAGAGATAGATGTAGCTCCAGATCATTTTTATTCTAGTTAGGCGATGCGGGTCGCATCAATTAGCTTTGCGGGATTTATACGGCCCGCAGCATGAAGTTAGACAATCCTGATTCAGAACAATAGTCCAGACGTTATATATGTAATGTAAGCGCGAATTGCAAAAGAACGCGTTATGTACTTGAGTAAATTAAGGATATAGAGAGCTAAAAATAATGAATCGTGTAAAAAACGAAACTGCATGGAGTAGGTGTTTAAGAACAACAAAAAATTGGGTCATTCTGCTTGGAAAGCATGTCGATAAAAAAAATCTGTTCTCTCGATATGCTGACGATGCCATCTGGACCTAGAATAGTCAAAGTATCAAGGTCGTTAGTGTAAGAGGGAAAAATTTGCTTCTACAAGAAGAGTAAACACGAGAAAAACAAGACTTCCTCGCCAAAGAGCTCACGATCAGTCGATAATTAGCCGAGAACTGATTCGCAAGTCCCGTCGCTATACTGTGTCCATCGGCGTTCCTTCCATTTTCCTGTGGCATCCATGTTTTGCAGTGATAAAGGCGACTTTTTCGCGGAACTCCTCGAAATTTTCCGCGGAATTCCTTTTTCGCGGAATATGAATTACATACTCGTCTGCGAGGAAAATTATAAAGTAAACGGGGAGATAAATAAGGATTCTACAAGATTATTACGATTTTTAAGAATTTACAACATTAATTCATTTGCATTTAGGTAATGTTTTCAGACGGCTGAAGTTCTTTCGCCGCAGGAATTTTATTAACAGAGATTATCATACAGTACGAGTATAGTTGCGAGTTAAAAGATCGTCGTATAATTCAATTCATATCAGATGGTAACATCAAATAGGAATCAGCGATGCGTACTAATCCAGCGATGGGTAGGATGAAGGCTTTATTTAAAGAGGTTACTTTCCCTAGTTCCCTAGTGACGGTACGGAATAGTCTATTTCAATCTCAAATAAGTTCGGTAGAAATAAACACGAATATTTTTATAAAATATGGTATCACTTATTAATCATTATATTTAGCTTCTATTTGAGCTTTATAGATGTATAATATAAGCTACAATATAGCTAGGAATATATATATATACACACATTATATAAATTTATTTAGCCACAAGGCAGGTATGAAGCCCTACCCCTCTACCATTAGTTTCAAAAAGCCCTGAAGAAGTAATGAGGCTTACTGATGAGGAATGAGATCGTTTTCCATCACTTTCAATATAGAAGAAGTTATAATTGGAAAAATTCCAAGCGATTGCAGTACAATAGCCCACCGAAAGACATTTTTATAGGATTCAATAAAGAATGACCAAGGTGAATACAGTTGCTCACTAGCATATAACAGTTGTAGTAATATCACTTAGTGGTATATGGTGATGAAAGCGACTTAATATTCGCGGGACTCCTGGAATATGAATCACGTGATCGTCTGCAAGTAGAATTAGAAATAATACGAGGAGATAAGACAGAGCTCTACGGGATTATTACTGTTTTAACGGATTATTCATCTTCGTAATTTTCACTTTTTTCTACTAAAGCAGAATCGGAGTACCTCAAGTTTTCCATCTTTAACCCAAAAATCGTTTCACTTAAGAGATATTTTACCGGAAAGATACTACACCCAAGAGATGGTTTTCGAAATGGTGTATGTCCCGTACGGTCCCGAAACGGAATATGTCCCGTAAGGGTTAGGATGAGCTGTTATTACTTTCATGCATTTCAGCAAAATAATCTCTGCAGGTGATTAATAGAACTTAACAAACATTCATAACAAAGGTCTCTTGTTCCTTTAATTTTCGTAATGTAGCTGTGATATATCAGAAGTGTATTGCGTTATTCTTGTGGAAGAACTTATGCTTAAAAACAACAATTTATTTATGAAAATTTGGGTCTTGCTGGGAGCAAATGCTTGTTTAATATCATTTGTTGTAACACATATGGAAACGAAGTGCAGGTGATGTCTGCGCAAAAAATATTTGTAAGCTTGACCGAAGAATATAATAATTGCAGTTTTTTCTAATGTGAGAGAGTAGTAAAAATGTCATGGTATTAAATTATATTTCGAGAAAAGCTCCGAATAGCCGCTGTACTTTCATTGTACAATTCAAGGCGAGCTTTTCTCGTACTCTAATGTCCTACCACAGCCGTGTTCCTTTTCCTTGTATATTATGGTATTAAATGTTATTGCAGACTTCCAGTGACTCACGGTCACGGTTTCATTGCATAGAAAACCACATTTTTGGTTTACTGATGGGATTTTCTTATTTTTTCGATATTTTTCTTTTATGCTCACCGCTTGGTTACTATCCTATCGTAATCAACGCTTTAAAACTATCTGATGATGTTTTAGTTACTTTCTTGATAGCCTTGTTCTCATATTTTGATTACTATCATCAATGTTTACTCATTGTAATTTATTCTAGAAACGTTCACAAAGAAAAAGGTAGTTTTGTGACAATAATATTAATATATAGTACTGTAGGAGGTTTTAATAACAATTGCGGTGACTATAGCAAAATAAAACCTTCTTTATCATAAAATTTAACAGAAAAGAAAGGAATTACGATAAAACGTATGTGATTTTGTTTCAAAAACAGGCCTGAATCATCATCCACATTAAAAAATGCTTCTTCTAGACAAATAAGAAAGGCTTTGGGTATGGATAAGGAAGGAGGGGAATATTATCAGACGATTTTGGAAAAGAAGATCCCGGACAGCCAAGTGGGTAGCGCATTCGCCCTTGAAGAAAGTGAGGTACCGGGATCAATTCCCGGTGGGAACCCATAGATGCAAAATGAAGTTAACTACTGAGGGATAGAAGGAATGAGGGGATGGGGAATGCTCGCTAGATTGCGGTGTTGTGTTTGATCACCAGAAAAAAATGCTATCTCCTACGAAATGTCTATTCTGCGAAACTACATAAAGTGTTTATTGGCTTCCTACCAATAATCTCCGGATTTAATATCAGTTTAAGCGTAGCCTGTTTATCTGAAGAAATTGCATGAGGATTTCCGAAAATTGAGACAGAGAGATATCGATAAAAGTTTTACTTGAGTGCACTTTCAGCATGTTATCATTTTGGCTCGAAAAATTGGGAATTTAACATGGAGTGGATTTGAAAGAGTACTAGTGCGTAGCACCTTTCGCAAATGTGTTTGTACAGTAGATTCAAAGATATAATTTATTTGCCTGAATAAGGTATGCTTATAACTGATAGTTACTCCTTTTTTACGTTACTCATGAAGAAATATTTTGAGTTTTTCACCATGTTACGTACGCTTTAAAAATTAAATATCTATGAAAAATGCTGGATAGTACGGTCTGTCTCTCTTTTCATTATTTACCCCAAAGACCAGTTTTAATCTCATCCTCTTCATCATTATTTACCAAAAACTCCATTGAGGGAATGGGGCTAACTAGATAAGGTGAGGAATGAGGCACTCTGCCCTTCTTTTTCTCACATAGGGAGAATTCCGTAATTGGAAAAGTGACACGAAAATTCAGCTAAAAAAAACCCTATAAATAACACAATTAATAGCATTCTATAAGGAAAACCTAAGCCTAATCTATTATTAAGCATCACTCATATCACAATAACATTTTCGTGTATCACCGTAGCCGCGAACAAAATAACCAGATGTAAATAAAAGATACATTTCTTCTTAGCGAAATGTAGATGAATAGCAAGTTCACTTAGATATGGTAGCATTGACAGAAATTATAAATTGTCTTTTAACTTGGAGTTACTCTTTCAAATTTAAGCAGACGGAACTATCTAGAGGAAAAAATCTAGTTTTTATTCGACTGTTTTGACATTATCGATTGAATCAATTCAAATTTGTTAAACATGGTAGAGTTTACCGAACCGGATGAAAACATTCGAAATGTTCTGCTGTTTGTTTCCACGGGATGTAAAAAATAACACGCTTCGTTTTTCGATCTTTCAATCTTTTGCTCGGAGTGGCAATGTAAACGGAACAGAATGATCCGTCCATTTTTCTAACCACATTCAGTGAATAAACGAAATTATCTTGTATGTTTTCCTTTTTTCGCTATGGACGAAAGAAGATTTTCATCTACATCTAAATAAATATTGTGCAAGCCGCCTTTCAGCCTCGCTGGGTGTAATTAAGATTATATTCTCACGAAAGTAAAAATAAAGATTCTCACGAAGAAGGTTTTACGAGGAAATCGTACATACTTTCAATCATCATTCATCGGAAGTTCCTTAAGCAGAGGTTGTTAGAGCTGTCAGCAGCTAACCAAAATATTAACAGCAGCCAAACCGGAAGTAAATGTGGTGTAACACGCTTTTAATAAGCGTGTAATAAATGTGGATAAATAAAAATAATATGAATAAATGGAAGTTTGGGAAATAACATGCGAAACTAGGGGAAAATGAAATGGGCATAGCAAAAAAGAAGTTTTTGGAAATATTTGTTATTTAAGAATATGGCGCATAGTTGCATCGTAGGAATTAATGTTTATCGTACAATAAAAGTTTTCCGAGAGATTTTTATCATCTATAAATACCAACAAAATTCGTGCATATACATTTACTCATTCAATTTTATAACAAATTTAAGTTACTTAGATCAGTCTTCTATTTTGTTCGATCTGAAAACGACACTAGACGGTGGCTTAATGAGAAATACTTGGGAGCTCATGTTCCTCTAGGAAAGAAGAGAGACGGTATTTATTTATTTCGCGGTACCCTCAGAAAAATAAATCAATTGCATAATTACAGGAGTGACGTAAATAGAAACAGTGAATGATTACGCACAACCATGCCCTAACTCGGAGAAAACATGAATAGATAGGACACTTACCCGGGACCTTGGCGTTTGTATACTAGCTAGCCAACCACTCCGCCAATGAGGTCGAGGTACGGGAGGAATATGTTAGAACATATAAGGAATCTCGAAGTATATTGCATGGAAAATGTAGTTTTTTTTTTTGAAAGTATATTCTACGTATGCGTGTTTTTGTAAATCATTGGTAGGCAGATAATACCGTATTTTGCGTTTCACCAAGAATTACCGATTGTGCCATTTGCAGTGGGGCGGTGAGGTATATCGGTAATAAGAATCTCAAGTCTTTTTTTTTGCCTTATGTCATCTCTTTAGGCTAAAACAAACAATTATGTCAATGCATTTACGTTCCGCGTTGAGAAGGGCTCGTTTTTTTACGGAGCCTCCCGAATAACCCGACCAACTCTGGAAGCTGAAATTAAGCTATGCTCCTCTCAACTGCTCTCCCTCAGTTCACTCACTACTGTATGAATTTTTGCACGATAATGGCTGGCGCTGTTGTTACTCTTGTTTTGGAAGATATAGTTATTCAAAATAAAAAAAATATATTTTCCAACGAGTAAATTACCGGAAATTACAGTGTGATATATTTCAGGTTAGCTACTAACACTTTTGCAAAAAATACATAAAGTCATACTTTAAAGAAACATGCGATTTTGTTCCAGCTTTGTTTGATTGCGTTCTTTTATATCTCTGGAAATAGGAAATTCGTTTGTACCATAAAGCTTTGCTTCCATTTCCATTAGCATTATTACTTTAACAGAAAAAAATTGAGAAAATCTGTTTTCAGGGAAAAACAAATTGATGCAAAATTAAATGAAGGGGATAGTCGAAAGTTTTTGGCCGAAGTGATTGGATCAACTGGTCCCCCGCTATTTTTCGTCCAATTTGCTAATGATGTAACTTCCAGCGAGAAAGCTTCTGATCTACTAGACTATCTATTATCTCGAGGAATCGCTTTGATGGTTAGCAGCAAAAATTGCGTTCTCTTCGCGGTTTTAAGCACCGCGTATTCCGCCATGTAAATAGCCCCAAGAATGTATCGAAAAACTAACGACTATTTGTTTCTTCTTTGCTCAAGAGATATCAAGAGATATTCAAAGGAAGAATGGACTTGAAAAAAGTCTGAAGGGACAGGGAATCGAAACCGGGTCTCCCAATTGCCGGTCGGGTGCTCTGTCCGTTGAGCTATCCCGGCAGAACGTTTCTCCAAGCCATTCGGGATACTTTGTGGGCAAGGACGTTGCGAGTTCGTCCGCATGGCGGCATCGTTCGCGGTCTAGCTTCATTGAAGTAACGGCCACACAAAGAGATGGAAAGGAAACCCCCTTCTGATAGTAAACAAACGAAAATGGGTAAGAATGAAACGTCCTCAGTCACCCAGGATTTTTCCTGGGTGCGCACCATCTTGCGCAAAGTCATTCTTACCCATTTTCAAGAGATATTCAGCCGAAAGTTCTGATTCTTTCCAATGCAATTGCACCAAACTGCTCTCTTAACGACCGGCTCTTCGTTACACGCGGTAACCAGAACTCCAACCATAGTTTCAGCCATCATCGTCTTCTGTTTAACTTATCTCAGGTTTATACAAAGTGCTTTTAGTTAAATTGAATCGTAGGTGATCACTTTCAGTTCATAATATCTTGTCTTGATGAGCAAGGAACGGTATTGATGAAATTCTTCTCGTATTCCGAAAGTGGATTACTCGTCAGGAAGTGAAACGCTAGTTCGTAGAGGATAGCGGATTCCTAGTATGTTCTTGGGAAATCCGGAACGCTCTTTTGGCATGACGTTAGCTGCTATGATAAGAACTGAATATGTTCTTTCTTGTACCAGGGGAAGTCCATGCGGAGGAGATAATGCATTATCAATTCAGACTTTTTATCTCGGAGTTATTTAACTTGATGGGTGTTTTACCAAATGGTACAGGATTTCCAATGTTGGAAAAAGTTTCTATTTTTACTAAACCTATTTTTTAAGACTAATCACACTTAATATCAACACCAACAAGACTAAATTGATGGCGGTAGATAAGATTTACAGTAGTAGACAAGCAAATGCTAAACTAGAAAACTCAACCATAAAGCAAGTCATACAATTCTGCAACCTGAGCAGTATAGTTACCAATCACGATAATCAATTATAATAACGTTTCCAGGATTTTAATAGAATAATAGCCCTGAAAAAACGAGCGTTTCTCAGTGAGCCTAACCTGTTATTCAGCAATCGCCTCTCAATCGACACAATAAAAAGATTTTTTAAAACCTTTGTGTGGAGTGTTCACATAAGGCTTGAAGCAGGGACTCTGGAAAGACAGGCTACTTACAGATGAAATGTGGTCCTGAAGGAGAATCACAAAAAAGGACTGGCCCATGAGAAAAACAACCAAGTACTACAAGATGAAGTCGTCTCGGATTCTCCACCAGGTTAGATGATCCGCAGCCGACGTTTCGACTCTGCTAACTCTGCCATAGTCCTCAGGGCGTTGAGTTGAGTTGAGGACTCAACGCCCTCCCTTCCCTAACCATCTCTAGTACCTTTGTGTTTGTTTTTCTATCAACCCAACTCACCCTTTCTATTCTATGCCACACTCACATCTCCAGTGCCTCTAATTTTTTGATGTCCTCCTATGATATAGCAAAACTCTCCGCACCAAGCATTTTACAAATCTATTCCTTATTCCTTTAGCGAAACCACCATTACATGAATTCCCTTTGCTTCACGAAAGCTTCCTCGTTCAATGTTATTCTTTTTCGAACCTCATCTGTGCACCTCACATCCCAAGATGGAACACTAAAGGAAACAGGATTGGTAAAACCCTTGCTCTGGAGTCTTTTTCTGTATGGATGTGAGATAAATTAGAAAAATTAAGTTGGGTCTATAGAAAAACAAACATAGAGGTGATAGAGATGGTTGGGGAAGAGAGGGTTTTAGTTGAAGTAATTGAAAGTTGACAGAGGAAAGGAGTGGGTCAAATATTAAGAGGAAACGGATTATTAAAGAGTGCAATTTAGGGTAGAATACATGGGAAAAGCAGAGGGCAAGACAAAGATGAATGTTGTTAGATGATGTAAAGAATGGGGTAAGTCACCAGAAAGCGAAAGAAATGGCGTTGAGTAGGGAATATTAGGGCACATGAACTTACCAAAAGGTTTAACACCTTTAAATGTATGTTTTTAACGGAGAAATTGTCTTATAATATAACCAATGAGTTTTATTTTTCTATAGTGTTCGTTTTGAAGGAGCGTTCATTAACCTCTTATAGTACTTGAAAGATTTCATGCTTTCCTGGCGTATGCTGCAGATGAAGTCCTCTCGGGTTCTCCACCAGGTTAGATGATCCGCAGCCGACGTTTCGACTCTGCTAACTCTGCCATAGTCCTCAGGGCGTTGAGTTGAGTTGAGGACTCAACGCCCTGAGGACGATGGCAGAGTTAGCTATCGAAACGTCGGTTACGGATTATCTTACCTGGTGGAGAACCCGAGAGGACTTCATCTGCAGCATACGCCAGGAAAGCATGAAATCTTTCAAGTACTATAAGAGGTTAATGAACGCTCCTTCAAAACGAACACTATAGAAAAATAAAACTCATTGGTTATATTATAAGACAATTTCTCCGTTAAAAACATACATTTAAAGGTGTTAAACCTTTTGGTAAGTTCATGTGCCCTAATATTCCCTACTCAACGCCATTTCTTTCGCTTTCTGGTGACTTACCCCATTCTTTACATCATCTAACAACATTCATCTTTGTCTTGCCCTCTGCTTTTCCCATGTATTCTACCCTAAATTGCACTCTTTAATAATCCGTTTCCTCTTAATATTTGACCCACTCCTTTCCTCTGTCAACTTTCAATTACTTCAACTAAAACCCTCTCTTCCCCAACCATCTCTATCACCTCTATGTTTGTTTTTCTATAGACCCAACTTAATTTTTCTAATTTATCTCACATCCATACAGAAAAAGACTCCAGAGCAAGGGTTTTACCAATCCTGTTTCCTTTAGTGTTCCATCTTGGGATGTGAGGTGCACAGATGAGGTTCGAAAAAGAATAACATTGAACGAGGAAGCTTTCGTGAAGCGAAGGGAATTCATGTAATGGTGGTTTCGCTAAAGGAATAAGGAATAGATTTGTAAAATGCTTGGTGCGGAGAGTTTTGCTATATCATAGGAGGACATCAAAAAATTAGAGGCACTGGAGATGTGAGTGTGGCATAGAATAGAAAGGGTGAGTTGGGTTGATAGAAAAACAAACACAAAGGTACTAGAGATGGTTAGGGAAGGGAGGGTTTTAATCAAAGTAATTAAATGTCGACAGAGGAAATCGGTGGTCCAAACATTGAGGGGAGAGGAATTGCTAAAGAATGTTATTGAGGGAAGAATACAAGGGTAAAGGCAGAGGGGAAGACTGAGTCAAAAGTTGTTAGATGACATAAAGGGTGGGGTAGGTTACTGGGAGGTGAAGGAAATGGTGATTAGTGAAGAATATTAGTGCACCTGAACCTACTGAAAGTTACAAAACTTATGATGATGAATTACCACAGCATAGTTAAACCTCTGTGATTTCCAAGCTAAAGATATAAAAATACCTACAGCTATGAAATTTATTAGATACCTGAGTTAAGATACCTCTTAATTATTTAGCAACGGTGAAGCCACTTTAACGACTACTTTCGATTTCGCATAAACAACATTTCAGAGTAAAGATTCCTTAAAAATTCGGTAACGGTCTCTTCAGCTTTATAAAAGGGACGAAAAACCATTTTCCTTGCTCTGGAAAGCTAAGATGAGAGATTAAAGGAAAGGACGCTCATCGGCTAAAGTAATTTTCGTCACGGAAATTGAGTTACAAAGGAACTGAAGCGAAACACTTGAGGCTGCTGTGAAGGTAAGCGAATAACTCATTGACAGGACTTGCTTCCAATTCCAAATTTTGGTGTATGATGACGGGCACAACGCAACTCCATGAAATTAAATAAATTAAACGCGTAAAAGCTAAGAATTAAGCCTTAAGGATTAAATTTCAAGACTTTTGATGCTAGTTAAGAAAATATCTCAAACATTTATCTTCAACGAGGGCTTTTAATCCAAGCTTAAGTCGTTGAGGGTTTATGTAAATATATAATCATCTGGTCTGGATCACACCACATCATGGGAAAATACCGATCAAGGGGTCTCAAAACATTCAAAATTCTTTGACGGCTTTAAAAACCCAAAATAATAACAGTATAAGCTACGTGAAACGGAAGAAAATTTGAGTAAAACGCTGAGAGATAGGTGAGGAAAAGTTAGCCTTATTGATCGAAATTTATTTGATTACTTATGGGACGCACAAGCGAAATTTCAAATATGTACATCTCTAAAATCAATATGTTCAGGCGTTCGTGGAATGACATCACAGAGAAAATAAAACTTGTACTGTTTCCATGCGTTTTATTCCTCATGTAATAAAACGTGTGGAAAAAGTACAAGATTTTTTTTCTTCTGTATACGCACATCTTTTGTCAAAATTAAGTCTTCCTATTCGAACAGAAGGAAATTTACGGAATTGAATTCGTTGCAGCAACTGTCAAAAAAGTTGCATTTTTCTAATTTAATTTTCTATAACTAACACACGCATACTTTCATGATAATATTTACCATACATATCAGGGGTAGCCAACCTTTCATAGTTCATGCGTCAAACATTTCATTTTATTACTTTACTAGACACGCCCGACATAACACTAATGCGAAATAAACTATTGCACAAAACTATAATGATAAACTATAAAGGTAAATCATATTGAACTAAAATAAATGTACTCGCTAAAATTCAGTGGTAGGTTATCTTATGAGCATAATCATGAGTATTTGCGTGTTTGTATATAAATTATTTGAGTATATATTTAAAATTTTTCGCTGGATTCTGTGGTCGTTTATAGTCATATACTTTTATCGGATGCGACATAATGTTGCAATCCCTAACATACAACAATTGGAAGTTCGCAATTCGGAAGTTTTGTATCTTTCCATTATGGGAAAGGTGAATAACATAACACGGAAGAACCGTGCGGCTGAAATCCAAGGAATAACAGGTGTAAAAAATAGCGACATAACTGATACCCGAGGTCTCCCACTTCCGGGCAGGTAGTCTAACCACTGAACTACCTTGCCGTGACTATTCCACACTGTTTGGGAATACTTTTGTGAGCGAGGCGGGCAGCCTCCACATTAGTGGCTCAAACTGCCGCCAGATGGTACTCACTGATGCAGCCAACTCAAAAAGCATTTTTCACGCCTGTTATTCCTTCCTTTCCATTATGTATCTTCATTTTGTTCGTTTGGTTTCTCGAAATTAAAGACTTAGCTAGAGGTCAAAATTGAGTGAGGAAATACGTATAGCGGTTCGCAAGTCGAGTTACCTCTATAATTAATGGATAATAATAAGATGGAGAAATTACATCGAATAAAACAATATAAGGCATTATTAAGTTCATTTTTGGAAGTGGATACCTATTGTCATGCATATTATCAGGGGCAGATTTAAGCTAGGCCCTAGGCGCAAAGACAAGATTGACGCCCCCCACGAGGAATTACAACACTAAAAATTCGAATTTTGTCATAAATTACGTAAAAATGCATTCCATATATAACTCCGCTTCGTCGCTTCACTACAGCAGAAATAAACAAAATATTGAATTGTGAGTAGTTACTCTATAAACTGCAATGAACAACGGATAGATTTTATATTATATGGTGAAAAAAATTGTGTAGTGCATTCTCTAATTACTGCCCATACCTACTCAACATATGTAAATCTTTCCTGAAGCGAAAAACAAGTACTCGTGAAGGCGGCGTACCTATAAAGAGATTGAAACCATTTGTAGTAAGTCTCCAAGTGTTCATAAACACAGTACTATTGAGGCCCTCGGCTAGCGCCTAATTATAAATCCGCCCCCTTCATATCATACGTCATTCGTTGAATCATTTAAATCGGAATCGGATTCATCTTCCCATCTCGTCGTGGTATCGTGGAAACGTCTTAAAGGTAATAACATCTTAAACATTTGCGGTCGTTAAAGCTGAGCGCAGGCAATGGAGGAGCACTTTCCGGGAAAGGTTTAAATTGAAAAAGGCTCTCGAAAAGTTTGGAATCAGCCGCTTTAAGGGAGGCTAACGTCTGGCGAGCACGCTTCACCACCAGCGCATGTACAATGTCGTGAAACTATGCGGGGCGCGACTCGGTGGCCTAGAAGGATAAGGCAGGAAGAAGCAGTTTTAGGTCGACATGTGACCGAGAGGCGAGTGGGCAGCTTATTCAAGAAAGATTCATCGGAGTGACCATCGAATGCCACGACAGTCATTGGCGCGTGCGCACACGACACGCGCCATGACCTCCCCGACGAGGAAGACAATCAAAAGACGAGAAGAAACGCGTGATGTGAGCCCCTTAGAGAGGGTCACGCGGTTACGAGATGGGAATGAATTCGATGGATGTAAACATGTCGACCCAAAGGAAGTTATTTACGTTCCTCGCCATTCGGGTGATTAGCGATGCGGATGTAAGGATGGCAGGTTTAGGAATAGCATCTCGTACGCAGAATTACAGGCTGATACATGCGATGCTTTCCACTCACAGAGAGTGAAGGGAAGCAACGAAGAAGTTTAGAGAAAGAGCATTGCAGAATCCAGATGGGAGGTGATTTTCGATGATTTTGCTAAGTAAGTATATTACATAGGGCATGACGAGAAGATCAAAATAGAAACTGACAGCGAAATTTTCCTAAGATAATTTTTACATCTATTAGAGTTTGAAAAAAGCTCCAGAAAGCCGTATTTTACAAGATAACGTTAGAAAATTCCAACCAGCATTAGGTATCTCTATGGTCACAATTTGAAAGTATTGTTCTCAATACGTATTTCGGCAACTACGCTGCCATCTTCAGGAGATAGATAACTCATTGTGGTGAGGGTGGTTGCTGAATTTATGCCTCTTGTAGTGTAACTTCAATGATGGAAAACAAAGGTAATGGTCTCAGGTCATCGTTCATTGTGCGCTGGCGATTTCTGCGTATGAATAGGCTTTTGTATTCGTCGAGCTTCGAGGTCCTCTGTATTGATTTTTTGGTTTTGGCTTATTCTCGAATTTATTGTACGGATGTTTTAATAAATTTTAAATCTAGTAGATTTTTCACCGCATTATCATATTTAACGATCAATAGCGGAGATATATAGCAAAAAGAATGTTTTTTCTTTAAGATATGTACGAGGGTTGTCCCAGAAGTACCCAACCTAACAAAGAAAACAAGAAATTTGGGAAAAAAATATCTTTACTTCTTAACAGTCTCCTTTTAGATCAATATACTTTTCCCAACGACGTTCAATAGCTTCGATACCCTGTTTATAGCGAGAACCGTCGAACGTTGCCTGGTAGGATGATGTACGGTGGGGACTTGTCCCCGGGACCGCTACGGTAGCCGTGAAGGCCTACTGGGAACCCTGAAAAAACTTGTATTACGAGGGAAGGGAAGTAGTTGATAAGTTAGTGTTAGAATATTGTTTTGAAATAGTAAATGTATACTTAAAATGTAAACTTGTAGCTGAGAGTTTTATGCACTGTATTATTGTATTGTTGACACGTGTTTTAGTTAGGTTATAAATGTAATGAATGTATATAATGTATTCAATATGTAATATTGGTTTCCACCGGACGATTAGTCCAAATGTAACATATTTTTTATAATAATAATAAAAACTCCTCAAAATAGCCACTAACCACTCCACCTCTTCATTGTTGGCAAATATTTTACCACAGAGCTATTGTTCACGAAAATATGTTAACTATTGGCTATGGAATATCTGTGAAGCTTCACGTAACAGCGTGGATGGTTAAGAACTTCTTAAGTATTGTATAGACTGCTTAAGTATATATGGAATATCTGTGAAGCTTCACGTAATAGCGTGGATGGTTAAGGACTGCTTAAGTATTGTATAGACTGCTTAAGTATTGCATTCCATCAATAATGTTTCTTAAAAGGATGATGAGAGTTAGGTCTATCACCATTCGTGAGTAAAATTCTAGCGACGTTTGGATTAAAAAAATTAATAATAAATAAAAAGGAATACATATGACATTACTTTCAAGTATCATCTCTTTAAAGATCTAAATCGCTAGACTGGGTTTTGAAAAGGTAAATTTTATTCATTGAGGTATATCTGAGACTATAACAGGAGTCGCGAGACCCGATGCCACTGGGAGAAGCATATATTTATATGTAAGTGGGTGCGATGAAAATAGGCAGTGGAAGGAAGAGATAAATCTAACTGAAATGATGAATGAGATTTTGAAGAGACCTACTTTGCGTGAATAATAAAGTGGAATGTATGAAGAGACGTATTATGGATGAGAAGAAGATGTATCTGAGATGAGAATGGGAGTAGAAAACCCATTTCCCTACCCTCGAAAGGAAAGGCATCGTCTTCCAAATGTTTGCAAATATCGATCTTTGTATATAACAAATTTTCTAAATATGAAACCACATATTAATGACATTTCATGTTCAGTTTTATTAAAATTAAACGTAAAATCTCAAATAACCGTACGAGAGGTTCCTCTGATTAAACTTACCACTTTGTCAAGTATTGCTCGTGTCATCTGATTATAATGATACTAGCTGAAGTGCCCGTTGATTCTCAACGGGGAAAATAGATGTCGGATTCAATATAGCACACCAATTTGTGCGTAAGAGAAAATAACACCTCGCATCTTAGTTTAGTCCAATGGAACAGGCTATTGAAAACAAAAATGTTCTAATCAAAGTTCGAAGCCGAAATCTACAATCAACAATAAGAATGTGAATCATTAGGGAATATCCATCTTATTATTAACATGTCTCAAAATAATGTGCAAGTTTGCAAGATTTTCAACTTCAATGTCAAGGGTCCGAATCGATAGAAAAAAAGTTACTCATTCATCTCCATTAATTCATTACGGTGCTACGTCTGTTTGTTGCCCCTGCGATTCATCACTACAAATTGTTCGTGACTGTAATGGTTAAAATCTCTGAATTATTTCCTCCATTTCATATCGTCAATTGCTTTTAAATGGGTCTAAATACACATGCATTCTTATGGGAAAATGTATGAACTCGGAATCAATCGGAATGGTGTCTGGGGGACGGGTTGTTTACAACATCGAAATTTCACAAAATATTCGCATATTTTATCTAAATTCTCGCAATTTCGAAACGAAAGCTTTATTCTACGACAATAATAAGAATCTGTATTCAATTTCCCTTTTTTTGGTACTTATCTCGATCTTATGCGACTATTCCTTCTCATTTAATTTTGCTAAAGAAATAAAGTCTGCAACCGATAAAATCGAACTTTACATGTATTTCTTATGGAAATCTATCTGAAGGATCTTGGTTCAAACCCAGCAAATTTTGCGAATGAAAAGTTGTCAGTACTTCCTTCCGGCTCACGGAGAACACGTACGCAAAGTTTCATGCAAATCGGACAAACGGTGTGGACTCCAATTGCGGACAAACAAACAGACACACAAACCCACAGAATTTCTGCTTTATATATATACTAGCCGAAGTGCCCGTTGATTCTCAACGGGGAGAATAGAAGTCGGATTAAATATATTATACATATTTGTACATAAAGGAAAATAACATATAGTAGCTTAGTTTATTCCAATGGGACTGGTTATCGAAAACAAAAATTTTTAATGAAAGTCCGAAGCCGAAATCTACAGTCAAGGATAGGAATGTGAACCTTTATGGAATTTCGTTCGTATGAAACTTGTCTCGAGTTAATGTGCAAGTTAGCAAAGCTTTCAACATCTGGGTCTAATCATAAAATTAATCGTGAAATATGTTAAGAGTCCGATTTGATAGACAAAAAGTTACTCATCCATCTCCATTAATTCATTACGGTACTACGTATGTTTTTTGCCCCTGCGATTCATCACTACAAATTGTTCGTGACTGTAATAGTTAAAATCTCTGAATAATTTCCTCCTTTTCATATCGTCAATTTCTTTTAAATGGGCCTAAACACACATGTATTCTTATGGGAAAATGCATGAACTCAAAATCAACAATCGCATTGGTCGTCAGGGGGACGGATTGTTTACAACCTAAAAATTTTGCATAATATTCGTGTATTATATCTAAATTCTCGCAACCTCGAATCGAAAGCGATATTCCACGACCATAACAAGAATCTGTATTCAATTTCCCTTCTTTTGGTACTTATTTTGATTTTACACGACTATTCCTTCTATTTTAATTTTGCAAACGAAATAAAGTCTGTAACCGATAAAATCGAACTTTACGTGTATTTCTTATGGAAATCTATCTGAATGATCTTGGATCAAACCCAGCAAAGTTATCAAATAAAAATATGACAGTACTTCCTTCTGGGTCTCAGAGAACACGTATGCAAAATTTGACGCAAATGGGATAAACGGTGTGGACGCCAATCTCGGACACACAAACCCACAAACACACAAACCCACAGAATTTCTGCTTTATATATATAGATAGATTTTAAGGGTGGCGCCTTACACTTTCACCCTCCACCAGGAATAAAACCAATATCAAAATATTCACAAAGGTTCAAGACGAAAGAGAGGTCCGCCGCTGCTACATAACCCTGACTGTCGCGATAAAATCGGTTATGATTCATTTGAGAATAGGCACAACCACATTTTGTACATACTAAGGTAGAGGATCAACCCAAATAATGTTGTCCTAAGCCAGAGTAGGAGATCCACTACCTACTTCACAATTATTTATGTTAGGCGTGACTGAAACGTCCGTTCTCTAAAATTGTCAACTAAGTGAAATTTTCTCCACGACAGTATTTATTCACTCGGCTGAATTTATGCTGACTCCAAGATGCCGACGGAAATGGGGAATGTATCGCAAGGGGTATGCTGTGACATGATCAACTTAAAGTGACATGATCAACAAGAAAGACATTCACGAGAAATTCAAAAAGACACTCCTCTTTTCTACGAACTGAAATCAAACCTTGAAAATCATTTCCATAAATCAATTCCTCCTTAACGGATTTAAAATTATGTGCCACAGGACGACGTATTAGATTTTTGGACATTTTAAAAGTCTCATTCCAATGAAACGGTGTTAAAACCACTCGGAATGAAATTCTGTTGCCACAAGTGGTGATTTTGTTTGTTTGAAATAGAATTTAAAAGATCACAATATAGCCGTCATTAGCGAAAAGACACTAAAAAAACCACTTTTGATGGTCGAATTCGAATATGTATCCGAAGTAAACAGAGTTCTCATTTCTCGTAAACAAAAACTATGCCACAAAAAGAACTTAAATTTATCTTTGGTTCTTTGCAGATCCCGTTGTTGTGCATTATAACTGGCAGTAAATTCATGAAGTACAGAGGCATGTTATTTTAAATTTTATCGCAGTAATTAACGTATACAAAGACGTTTCAAAAGCAATGGCATCACGGCTAACTTTGTTGATTCGTTCGGAAATCGCATTCGCAAACGTAAAATTTGTTTTCATAGGTTCTCAAATCAAAAAATACTCGTAACCGAAGCCAAATAACCACAGTTAATAGTAAGCAAGAAAAGATAGCATTCATTTGGTTTTACTCTAGAAATTTTACCCTAAAATTTTGAATTCATGCTTACTAATTTTCATTAAGCGAATTCTTCGTTTGTAGATCACGAAAGTTAGGGTTTAGGGTCAGGAACTACTCCACTCTACTTCATCTCGCTTTGTAAGCCTCATTCCCTCTCAATGGCATTAAGAAGCTAATGGTAAAAGGTTAGAGGTTCAAAGTGGAATTCGAGCTGAACACCACTTTACAGACAGACATCAATAAAGAATCTATTCAAAAAGTGGTCACCAACATCCGCTGATGGTGACGGAATATAAAGCAGAAAGCAGAACTTCCACCCAGTAACTCAATTCCTAAGTGTTAAAACTTCCAAATATTTATTACCGGTCTAAGTTTCTAAGGTAGAAATAGTGAACAACTATCAAGCTACTATATATCCATCTACTAAGCTATGAAGCAACTATTAAACATGGATTATTTCTGTCCTGATATTCTTCTTAGAAAATAAGTTGGATTCCAGAATATTTCCAAAAAGCATATTAAATTCGGAATGCAGCATTGGAAACCCTCACATTGCCGACACAGCACATCTTTGAAGAAGCTACTCTCGGCACGTAATCGCGCATGCGCAGGAGGGTTTTCTTAGCCATGGGGCGTGGGATGCCTTAAAATGAAACTTAAGAACCTAAACCCTTTCTCCCCTAAATTAGGGAACGAGGGGTGAAATCAAACAGGATACGAAACCTTAGACGGAGAAACCGTAAATGCTCGAGATACTGTGGTCCCCCAGTCGCCAAGGAAACCAATCTCATACGCCCCGAATTCTAAACACGTAACATCTCGCCCACTTTCTCTCTTTCATTTCATCTCAAACTAAGACATCGTTGACGTAAACGGTGTGCCTTTTGTGAGATCTCTCAGCCAGAGTGGGAGCCGCTAAAAAGTAAAAAATCGAAATATTTTCGAAACTTCGATACACCTGAGAGGTGGCCAATCTAATCATCTAGCCAGGTTAATGAATGAATCCGATAGCTTTGGCCTCGACTTTGTGCTTTCAATCTTGAAGACAAATAGAAATAATACTTCTACCTTTACCAAAGAATTTTTATTCAACGACCATGGTTTCAACCCGTTGGGTTATCCTCAGGTAAAGACACTTTTCAGAACAGAACATATATATATATATATGTTCCCTCCAGTCATATATGTGCTCCGTTCTGAAAAGTTTCCTTACCTGAGGATGACCTAACGGGTTGAAACCATGGTCGTTGAATAAAAATTCTGTAGTAAAGGTAGAAGTATCATTTCTATTTGTCTTCAGGTTAATAAATTTAGGTGTTCAGTTTTTGGTTCATGTTTTGTCGGATTTGTTATCCATCTCCGGAGCAGAATCTTATGCTTGTCTTTTATCGCCGAGGCCCCGGTATCGACTTCCGGCTAAGTGGGTCGTTCCCACGTTGGGCTATTTGGAATGGCTGTAAGTCCCAGTCTGTTGCTGTTTACGTCTCCCACCGTAGTTGTAGAGTAAATATATGTTTTGTGAGGCAGTGAGAAATATATTTTTAAAATATAAAATTAACGGGTAGTCCTGTAATCCCTCCTGAGACACTTATTCTACATTCGCTATCACTTTTAATATTTACATTTACATCATACCCTGCAATTTGTATCTACAAAGATACCCTGCAAGCCACCTTTCGGCAAGTGGCAGGAGTGTGAACACCAAGCGTTCGAGTTACCTTTTTTCGCTTACTGTTGTCGCGTATCGTTCGCAGAAAGAATGAATCCCTTAAACGACTTGTTTTAGCATTCATTTTTATTTTAAGCTCATTGTCAGATCAGCCGAAGTAGGTAGCAGAAGAGGGTCGCATAATACCGATTGCGTCCTCCGAAAATGTACTTTCTCTAAAATTATCGAGCAATCGCATCCTAGCTTCTAATCCATTTTCTTTCAAAGATTCCCAGCCTGCGTAGGTATTTACGACAATAAGAGAGTATCAACGGTAACAAAACAAAATTTAACTTATTTACCTCATTTGATACATTTATTCGTTAAATTTTTATGAGTACAGTACAGTACAGTATGAGTACAGAAGGCATATATCATCGAAACTTTTCCTACATTACTTTTCATATAATATGAAAATTAAATATAATAAAATAGAGTATAATAAAAATTAAACTTTGTTTTTGATACACTAACCTATCTACTGCATAATAAACAAAAATTCGTCCAACTTGTCTCAACAGCAATCTAAAATAAACTAAAATTTTGGAAAATTTTCGTTTATTCAATCAAAAGTCTACAATTCTGAAAACTATACTAAATTCCATGACCAAAATTATAATTTCTATTCGATTTTGCTTCTTTTGGTGCTTGCCTAGATTTCACGCGAAAATTCTTTCTAATATAATTTTGCAAAAAAGTAAAGCCGATAAAATTAAGTTTGCTCGTATTTATTATGGGAACGCTTCACTCTTCACGGGTCGAACCAGAGACAATTAGGTATAGTAAATAAAACGTAGCCTGTCTGCCTATTGAGGACATATCTTACTATTCTGCTAAATTTCATCAAAACTTGTGGGATTGTTCTTGCGTGATGTGATATCAGGGACTGAGTCAAAATTTTCAAAAGGAGGTGTTTTTTGGGGCTCCCGATAGCCAAGTGGGCAACGCGTTCGACTTCAGTGAAAGCGGTCCCGGGTTCGATTCCCGGTGGGGGCCTACGTGCGAAATGACCTAAGCTGTCGAAGCACTTTTGACAATACTACTACTAGGAGGTGTTTTGGACTCAGTGTCATTCCCTAATAACCCAATTTGCAACGTTTTTGAAAACATCTTCAATGTACAGTCACGGCTATACATACATATATATA
>KZ308307.1:852169-943423 GCA_000376725.2 Ladona fulva
TTTTTATATGATGCCAAGTCACTCAAAGGGACTTCCATTTGAAAGTCTTAAAATCTACTATATGATTTGCAGTTTCATTCTTTGGCAAAAGTTAGCTTAAGATAAAACCTGAAGGAGATGGCTAATTTGAAGAAAGTAATTTCAACCTAACCTTATTTTCTCCACAAATACAAAGATAGTATGTTTCTGGAAGTCATTTTAACAATGCTCGCATCTCCTGCCATAAGCGAAAAGGCACATTGCAGAGTAAACACGCATGAATACAAATACCTGCAAAAATGAACCTACAGGAAATTAACAGAGATATATTAAGACTTAACACTACTGACTTTAGACTTAGGACTATTTCAACATGTCAATTTAGACTAACCAATTCAATTAATACAAGTTTCAGTCTTCACACATGGATGAATGTCCTTAATCTACAAATTATGTCATTATTTTAATAAACCATCTTTTATATATGCATACAACTTCATGATTTGTCTAGAATTTTAATATCCACTAGTACACAATCTGTCATCACAAATAAAGTTTACCCAAAATAAAATTTCATTTCTTAAACAAGCTACATTTACTTTAGGCAATAAAAAACTGTAACAGAGAATTCAGATGTAAATAATTCACTAAAACTTGAGAGGAAAGAGTATTCATTACCTTATTACCACATATTTTAGTACTTGAATGTGAAGAAAATTATCTTTAAAAGTTGAATAAATACCACTGTTAAGATATTTCTTTTATAAATTCTTTTCACCTTTATGTGTATAGAAACCTAACTGCAAATCCTTCACATTGTTGCTGTTAAATATGTAACTCACACTCACTACCAGGTATATTGCGTACAAATTTGAGTTGGAGAAATTATATTTATTCACAGATAGGCATGCTATTTTCAATTATTTCCTTACACATGGTCCACAAGAAAATTATAGTATACAACAATTTTATTTTCCTGCTCATACAATTTCATATAAAATATCCTTGAAACGTTTACATTCCAACAAATACTGTCTGGATGTTGAGTCAGGAGTCCAACAACAGGTTAATTAATAAAACCTTCCATTTTCAATGAGAAGATAGGAAAGGAGGCCTACCAGACAAGATTTAGAATGATTTAGATTGCAATTGCTTCCCTCACTGAGATAAATACATTAAGAGCAGAAGACTACATAATTGATGCTTAAGGACCATAAAATTAACCCTCTCCCTTCAACCAAATGAATAATAATGATAAAATACCTTTATTTCAGGGTGATATAAGGAATCGTTAATCCCATCCTACTTCTAACTCTAATTTGTTTATTTATTTACCAATATACGGCCAGTCACCCTTTTACAAGGAGATTTGGTACATTTATGAAATTATAGCAAAGTAATAAAGTATAAAATAAAACGAACCAAAACCTACAACACACAATACAATCGGTTTGTAAACATCAGCACACATATTAATACAGTAAAATAACCAATGAATGCCCTTTACACAAATAATGATTGTCATAAAAACAAATTACCATGGATAAACTATATAAAATAAGTTTTTTTAATAGCTGCAGCAAAGATAAGGTAATCATTACTTTGCTACATGAACTAAAATATTAGTAGTAGTATTAAGTTGAGGCCTTAATTACAAGGTTATTTGCGCCTATGCTTGCAAATTCAGTTCAACTAAAAATCCGTCAATAATTCAACAAATTTGACATAATATTATAAATAAATAGATAAAAACCATCTTGGTAAAATCCATATATGATTCTGTTCCTAATGTAGAACAAAATATATTTTCCAAGAAGGGTTTTTGTCATATCTGTTTATAACCTGGTAGATGTTGGACAATTAATATTTCAATATAGCTTCTAGACAATTTCCTTATAGCTAAAACTTGTCAAAAATCCAACAAATTGTAGATAAAAATATGAAAAAGAACAAACAAAAATAAAAAAGGGAGATAAAAACTGTGTTGGTAAAACGGAATTGGTTGAGAGATATGGAATATGGATACCCAACCAAACCCACTCAATCAAAGAGCATTTTCTGACAAACATGACGGTTTCTTGTTCATCATTATGTAACTTCAGAGTAGCATTCAATATCGCAACTGGTTTGTTTATCGCAAAGTAGCCAACTATAGGATTACACGTTTATTAACCGGCTCTAATTAAAATAAATGTGAATATTAAAGTTTTAAATTGCTTTAAAATCTCTCAGATTGATGAAATATTTCATTCAATTTTAACGCTAAATATTTTGAAAAAGAAATGAAAATATATTAATACANGTTATAAAATTTTTAGCAATATAATTTTATAAAAATATATCCTAATAATTGTGTGAACTCCATTTCTGCTCGAAAACATAAATCTCCAACTCCCATGTAATATATAGGAACGTACATAGTATTTTGACGATTATTAAAGAACTAATTAAATGTTGAAAAATCATTCATATTGACTCCAATATCGAGATTTGTGCAAAAAATTACTGAGTGGATTACATACCCCTTTCTTGTCGCAAATAGAAATTATAAAGCCACAAGTTTTGTGGATACGAAGCATAAGCAATCAAAATCTCTTCAATTTTCCACCCGAATATATTCGGAAAATCAGACTGATAAAAATCGTTCCTCTTTAGAAATCATGAGGAAATCGCAAATAATACCCATACAAGCAAGCAATATAAATAAAATTTCTCCTATCATCGCAGATTTATTTTTATTTGCACTCAATATAACTCTATAAGAGAGGATGATATGAAAGCTAAAAGTGGCTTTCCTACCTCGAAATAAAATATCTTTTTTCTCGATGCGTCTCATTCCCCATTGCGAAATTACATGAAAATCACGAGGAATTTATTTACCTTTGAATAATTCTTTCACGTCAGAAGCAATATTTACGTAAAAGAGGATTGGACCATGGAAATCCTCGTCGTTTTAATTAAAAAAATTAAAAGGACTCGTTTTATTATATGACTTTCTGTTTCTCGTACTTTCACCTGTAGAACAACTGAGGAGTATTTATTTAAAAACGGGAATCTTGAATTTTAACATTACGAATTAATCAATATAGATTTGGATAGTGAAGTTGGGTCGATAAAGAAACAAACACAGTGGTTCCAGCCTATGTAGGGGAGGAGAGGGTTTTAATTGTTATGATTAAGCGTCGACAGAAGAAGTCAGTGGGTCAGATATTGAGAGGAGAGGGATTGTTAAAGAATGTAATTTAAATTAGAATACAAGGGAATAAGTAGAGGGGAGGACAAAGAAAGAAGTTGTTAGATGACGTAAAGGGGTGGTATGTTACCAGGAAGCGAAAATAACCGGCGTTGTGTGGGGAATATAAGGGACATGAACTTACCGAAAGATTACTTATGTATGTTAATTAATAAATATTTTATTTTGACGATGTATCAAGGTAACAAAACCGGTTGAAAACAACACTTTCGAAAATGCGAGTGCATTTTCCGTTCTATGCACCGATTCAGTGACGGATAGTTGGCGCTGACATCACAAGAGAGATCATTATATGATCCGAAATCTTTGCATGAATATTTACTCGTAGGATAGTATTTGAATATTTAGCCGAGGAAAAGTTTTAATACGTAATCTGCCAAAAGTACTACAGCCTGAAGCGATTGAAGACTTTTGGTTCGGGATGAAAAATTCCCCCAAACGTTTAAATTAAGCTTTACTAATCACAATTATGGAAACCAACACGAATAATTGACAAGCATCTCAAACTTTCAAATGTTATACATACCAATTCTCAACAGAATATACCACATTTACTTTTACACAGGAAAGCTAGTAATTTCTTCTCGATCAAAAATAATAACCTACCTCAGCATTTATCATGTCTTTACCACACGATGCACAGCATACACAATCTTTGCACTAGGAATAATCAGCCACTCCAAATACCCAAACACATAACCGAAATCTATAATCAATCCTTTCATGTTTCTGCATGTAAGCTATGGAATACTCCCCATCTAGTTGATCAAAATTCTTCCTCACAGCCCGTATTTAAGAACCGTTACTTCCAAATCCTCAATTAATGGGAATCGTTATCGTCAAGAAGAAAGACATTTAGGTTAAAGGGGGTATTTAAGGCGTGGAACTGTAAAGATGGCTGGGATGAGCTACGAGCAAGATTCATACTCCAAATTACATTGGGCGCGGCGATCACAGACTAAAAATAAAAGAACGTAAACAGAAAACAGATTTGGCTAAATACTCTTTCATAAATAGAGGTATAAGAGGATGGAACGCTATTCCTGGAGAAGTTCTCATTCCAATGCCGAAAAATACTAAAGATTTCAAAAAGAAAATTAAAGTCTATAGTACCTAAATCGTTTGTATATATAATAGCAATTTTTTTACTTATAATACCCACGTAAAGGTTTATTTGTTTATTTTTATACTCTCTGTATAATATATTCTGTTGAGTTTCATTGTATTTCATCTTAATTTTTTTGCCCATTATATCTATGTAAAAGTTTGTCTAATAGTTGTTCGATATGTATGTATGTATTCTTTAGTTTTATTTTATTGGAATTTTGAGCTGTAGTGCGACATTTATTGTCTGTATTCAAACCTCCACTGACGCAGATAAACTCCCAATCAACCCTTCTTTACATTGAACGTTTTCCATTATTCTTTTACCTCATTCCCTTTCACTCTCCCCCTCTTTCTTCCTACACTTTCACCTCTATTTCCTCTCTTTTTAATTTGTATTTTTAATGTGGCATTATTCCTTCATGTATGTAAATAATCCTATTATGTAATTTTATCACGCTTGAAATTGTACCTTTTTGTTTCTTTTCCTTAAATCTTCTACTTTTTTGGATTAAATGACTGGTAGCGGTAATATGATGGGAGTGTCTAGTCCCAATTTCGCCCGTAAATAAAGTCATATGTATGTATGTTGTATGTAATTTAGCTTAAATCAACATCCGTAACAGTAGTTGAGACATTAAATCTAGTTCGCAATGAATGATTTCCTTTTCAAGTACTCGCTACCATACATGAAATATGAATATGGAGTACTACCATGTTATTTGCGTGAAAATATTTTACTGGAAATATCAAAATTGTGTCTTTGAGGAAATAAATAATATTTCTGGATGGAAATAAATAATAAATCTTGCGGAAAGATTGCCCTGAATTTGTACTTATCGAAATCCTCACGATGTCTGTCACTTCGCCTATCCGTTAAAAAATTAAATACCCAGACAGTGTGTGCAAACATTCTGACAAAGCGAAATAGTAATAAAGCATTTGAATCTGTGGAACTTTACCACAGGAAAAAAATTCCACGAATCTCTACATCGACGAGATTGTGGGGAATGCATCCGTTTTCAGCGTCAGAGAATTAATACGATACTGTAATTAATTTGATTCATGCAACTTAATAAAATAAATTTGACCCAGTTTGTTACAAACGCAACCCATAAGGTGAAGTGTCCATAGCTTAAAAAGCAAATACGCGCACATTAACGAAGGCTACTAGCCACGCTGTAGCCTAAAATATTGGAAACACGATGGTTGAATCGGTTACGTTTTCGAAAGCTACACTCGTGCTCTCAGAATCCAGCCACAGAATAATAAAGTCATTTGTACGCTCCCAATCAATCGAACCTTCGAGGAAATTCCTCCCTTTCTGACAACCGAAAATAGAAGCTCTTTGATAACGCACGCCTAAAATTCTACTCATAGCGTACCAGAGGGTCATTTTAGTAGGGTTTCTGTAACATCAAGGACAAAAAACAAAATCGATACTGGGAAATGGAAACCAAGATATTCCTATAACTAACTTTTATTAGGCAGTTTAATCCGGAGGTGGGGAGCTTGCGGAATGTAGGCCGCATGCGGCCTCAGCGGGCGTTTGATTCGATTTTTTCGTCTCTTCTTCAAAAATGAGCTTATTTAAATATATTTCAAATCTTCTTTCTAACGTCAAGTGACAATAAAATGGAAAATATTCTACCAAGATATACTTTCGTTTAGCGATTAAATTCGTTTTAGATCGTTCAAACTTGGTGCTGAACTGTTTGAAACTAGCCAATGTGCCCTTTGGCATTTTGGTTTCGTATGCGGCTTAATTGTTTCTTTCGCATCCAAATGTTCCATGCGGCTTTTGTATGAAAAAGTTTCCCCACCCATGGTTTAAACTTTTAGTCACATGATAAAATTTCGCATTAATTTTTTATCAAACTACATCCACGTCCTTCATTGTCAAGTCTGATTCTCTTTGACTGATTGTGAGGTGGATAATTCTTCTTCCTTGGAAAAGACATTCGACAAACACTCCCAGTACTTTCTGTGCATAATTTAGTTGACTGGGTCATAACAACATAATGGTGCTGAAAAATTCGATCCGAACGAAATTACAGTGCCCATCATACATAAGCCAGACCTTTTATAATGGCCGAAGATCGATTAACTTGCGTTAGTAAGGTTTTGAGAGAGAACTAATTAAATTCGCCGATAGAAAAAGAAGACAGGGTCTCTCTTATGAGATCCATGAGAAGAGGAAAAGACACCCCACTTCTCAGAGCTCATTTCGAGGACTCTTCTGGAATCGATATGTCCCTGAAATATGACAATACCGATTAGGGTTCAATAAAACATTCGATGAAAAAAGAATGGCCGATACAAGAGGCGAAAATAGTAATTGAAATTTAAGAATATGGAAATATTAACTTTAATTTGTTACACCCGCTGTGAGAAATCTGTAAGGATAATTTAGAAAAGTATAAATAAAGAGGAACTTGTCATCTATACACCTCCTTCAATCTCTTATTCGCCTTCAATTGGTTTACTATTGTTCATCAGTGTTAGTAGTAGTAATTTTAAATGTGTTTCAACAGCTAAAATCATTTCTCACGTTCTCGTCATCGACCGCGTTACTCACATGGCTATCCGGAGACGCCCTAATCAGTGGTTTTTAGGCTTTTAAACAAATAGACGGAAAATGAATAGTTACATACCGATGCAATCAACGGGACAGAAGTATATACTATACCCACTCTTGCGATCCGCGAGCTCTTTTATTATCTTTTGGAAATAGAAAATTAACAAATACATCACCAAAAATCATAACTCTAGTTAAGGAATGAAACGTTGCTAAAACCCTTAATGAACAAGTAACGAGTTTTGAGCAAGATATGAGTATTTTATGAACCTGTAGATTAAATTTACATTTCTACATACATTTTATTACAAGTTTGTGATACATAGATTATAACATAATGATTTGGAAAGTGATGAAATATATTGACTATAGAACACCTCTCAAGATTCCTGTAGTAATATTGTAGCTTGTTTAAGGCTGTATCGACAAAAAGCAATAAGTATTGCATAACTGAACATATAAGGAATTAACAACACAGACTCGGGATTCACTTCGTGGTATTCATTCACACAAAACGGCTTAATGACAGAACTTTTATTAAAACACGAAATAAATACGCTACACGACACATAGACCTGATATTGTAGCTTCGCAACGAAATCTGGGTCGTATAGAGTATTTAATGTGTGTTTTAGTAAATGTTCTTCATTAAGCCGTTTTGTATACATGGGATGACATACGTATTACTATGCATGAAAGATACAAGTTCAGTGTTTCCTCGACCTACGAATCGCTCAAAATACGAAATTTTCTCTCACTCAATTTCAATATCTAGATACGAGCTTAATTTCATTTTATGAATGAAAAGAACCGAAAAGATACCATGTATATAATACGAGTATAAATGTAAAACTCCCCTGCTATTTTTGCCGATCCGACGATGGGCGTAAAATAAGGGAAATAGATGCTAGTCGTTTTAAGGGCGCATTCTTTCCGCGAACGATACGCGATAACAATAGGATAAAAAAATAGTCCGAACGCTTGGTGTTTTCACCCCCTGCCACTCGCCGAAAGGCGGGTTGTAGGGTATTGATGTAGATGTAGATGTAAAAGATCCAATTAAGGGATAACTATTTTATACTATATATAGTATCTACTTTATATTAGCTCAATTCTGGAGGAAAACCCCAGTCCTGCAAGCAGAGACAGTCTGACTACAGAGTGGTACCTCGACTTACGAACATAATTCGTTCCAGTTTGAAGTTCGTAACTAGAGAATTTTGTACCTCGAAACACAGTTTTCCATATCCCTTTTCGGTATTTTCGGTTCATATCTCGAAATTAAGCTCGCATTTCATAATTAGGTTCGTAACTAGAACTCAATAATAATAATAAAACGTCTTTATTATTATTGACTTCTAGTTACGAACTTAATTTTGAAATGCGAACTTAATTTAGAGATATGTCAAATGGAGAAAGAAAAAAGTCGAAAAGTTCGTATGTAGAGTGGAACGTAAGTCGAGGTACCACCGTAATGATACATTACCATCGTACTATGGCCGTAATTACCCGTGCTCAAGGTGATTCCTTTCTATCTCTTGAAAACAATAGACTGCCATTCATAAAGCCACCGAACAGGAATAACTCAAAGAATGAATCACGCACCAGTTTTATTTACCACCGACCGTTCCAAAAACAGATTGATTCTCAAGGAGACAGCAATAAAACATCTCGGCGTGCGTGCGCATTGCAGTGAATCCGCTAATTCTACATACATTTCAAAAAGAACGACCTAAAGCACGGAGATTTCCAACCTTGTCAATTCTCTTCAGTAATACATGTAACTTGGGCTCAACGAATGAATGCAAGCTAAAGAAATCATGGGATGTTTTCCGTCGGAAAAATGTAAAATTTTAACAGTAAAATTTTTACGTATTTTCTAAACAAAAAAAAGAATTGAGTTGGCTCTGAGAAGGTTGGAAAAAGGAGGGGTTATCCGAGCAATATATGTAATACTACATTTTTCACTTAAACATTAAATCGCTCAAACAGCACTTTTACTCTTATAGTAATTATATACGATACATGGACTAATTAATCTTAATGCATAGAACTTATTGCGTTAGGTAAACTTTGAAAAGTATAGGTTTCTCAGCTCAGCTCAACTTCGCATGTTATGAAAATCCGATACCTAATATATCCGATACATAATATATCCGATACCATATAATAGCGTTTTATGTCCTTCAATCCTACCGGATTCAACTCCTGGCCATTTTGAATGCTCCTCATAAGGAATACACGCTAAGTACGTATTTATTCAGAGAAGTTTATTTTCTACGCCCAAATTAATTAAAATATTGGTCTTATAAGATCGACATAGTCATCATTATAAACAACATATCATTAAATAATTAATGGTCTTTTAATTAAAATAGTAAGATCCAATATTTTTAACCAAACGTAGATATCAGCAGTAAATCACGCAACTTTTATGAAAGTTCTAAAATTGGGCTCCCGGATAGCCAAGTGGGTAGCGCGTTCGCCTTTGGTAAAAGCTGTCCCGGGTCCAATTCCCGGTGGGAACCCACAATTGACCTCAGCTGGCGAAGAATTTCTAGTACCACTAATATAATTCTAAAATTTCCCCAAAATTCATAATAGCACCGTTGCCTCGACGACCTACGTTATTGTTATAGTTGAGTTTAAGTTCACTTTTTTGCCACTCCCGTCATAAATCATCGTGGAATAGCATCGCAAGAAATCAACGATTTCAAATACTAGACTTATCTAAACATTCGCACAGTGGATAATTTTTAGGCAATCGTTAAGCTTAAATTGGCAAGCTTCAAATTTCGCTTACTATCAAACGGCCACGATGCCACAATAGTTGCCTTCTAACAACGGTCGATTTTAATTAAGATAAGATTGTGTACCTACGAGTTCCTTTTGAGGAAAGTTCTACTTTAGATATATATTTTATTTCACAATAAAATTACCGGGCACCGCCGGATATTCCAGCTTATAAATAATGCCATTAATATCTGAGCAAACCTTTTCGAAGATAATTGCAATAAAGGTCTTGCAAGAAAAATTGTACGACGGGAATGTACTCCGTGGTTAATCGTGAAATTCTACAATATTATATTATTAGCAGAGCCACACCCGACCTATCTGCCCTTAGGATGCGAACATATTTTGTCGCCCATTAAAATTAAATACCAAAACCATACATTTCCTAATTTGTAGGTAAAAATTATTTTGTACGACTTTGAAAATCCAGTGTTTTATGACTTCATTTCACCGTATACATTGGTCACGAAACATTATTAACATTTAATTATGTATATTCCGTATGCTGACATAGAAAATAGTCAACATACGGAATTGTTAATAGTTATACATCACTTTCGAGTAACATTATCATCGCAATGCGTATAACTTAAAATTATATGCATGAAATGTATCTTTTGCGACAAAATCCGAAAGTTTCTAATGAAGATTGTGTTGCAACATAAATAACTTTGATTTAATCTACTAAACAAATATTCCTTTCCCGTCTTGAGTTATCCAAAATGCTTACCAATTTTTTTTATGATTACTAATATTTACCAATTTCATATCATAATCCTGGATAAGTTGTGTGTATCACTCAGAAACAACAAATGATGTTATTGTAATGATAACAATGGATGGCTAAGCCTCTGCTACCGCCGCCCGGGTGCGATGCACCCCTTGCACCCATAGGACGGCGCGGCTCTAATCATTAGATTAATTTAGAATTTTTTCCGTTTCGTTTCGTATAAGAATAATAAAGAATACTATACCTCTCATAGCACTAGTACCTCTACTACTGTAAAATAATAAGATAGTTGAACAAATTCCATCTGAAATCGTTATTATATCAATTTCAAAGGAAAACAAAACTCAATGCAAATTACGCGGCATACCTGAAAAGCATACGTGCTCTTGTAAATATCCATAATCTATAGCGCGTGCTACGAGATTTTCTGAAGACCAAAGCAGGCGGTCGAAACCTAAACGCACTGACCTTGGATCAAAGAAGACCTTGATAAAAGTAGCCATGCAGATTCAGAGTAAACAAGAACTAATTCGTAGAAGTACTAAAGCGATTTCAGTCGCGATACCGACAAACCTTTCTCAGTTCACGCTGGTGTTTTTATAGACGTGTGTGGAAACTATTTGAAAACAAGGACAAAATTAAATTGAAGGTCGCCGACCTTCCAACATTAAAATCAGGTTTCTATCTGCTAGACTGAAGAAAATTGTTAGAGAATTTTGAAAGTTGTTCTTTACCAGTCTTACTCCCAGTGGAAAAAAAATTAGCTGACCAATAATGACCATCATCATTTAATATGACGATTATCATCGCATTAATAGTCATAATAAACCGAACAATCCAGAGACTATAAGTAACGACAATATAACCTATCACGATGTAGATGCAGTCACTACGAGAACCATGGTTTGGAAGTGTGTTCAACAATTCCAATCGCTGCAACTCGTCTTCACATTACATTACGTGAGAAGGAATTAAAACTTCGTAATTCCTTCTCACGAAAATATATTATACGATTAGTTTCTAAAAATACGGTTTTGCAAAACTTCGTAGAATTTCGTAATATCGTCCACTGAGAAATTTCCATTAAGAACGACAATTCTAGTATTCTTCCATTCGACCGCACACCACTATCTTCGACATTTTGATATCAGTGACTTATTTATCAACATTAAAGAATGTTCAATACGTAATTAAAAATTCATACAGTAAAATTTTACAAATTTTAATTTTTAATTAAATAACATTAAAGTCATAGAAATAAATTCTTTTTATTAATCTTTGATTGACTGCTAAAATATTCTCGATAATCGAGGATAATTTTGCTAGTGGATAAATTACAAAAATAAATCCATAGAGCAAATATCCAAGCGGCTTATGATCTGAGTGATACGTAAGCAGCGCATCGACTTCCAAGCTCCCTCATATTGGTGTTTCTATGCCAAAATCACCCAACAATTCAGAGAGCTTACTAATGTTTTCACCAAACTGAGTCAAAATCGTAAGCTCCACCAGGAATATAAAACAGGACCTCTACTATCAATCTTATCCACACGGCTACACCAGGACCAGTTAATAATTTAAAGGAATGAATTTCAAATTTATTTCATACGTAAATTACTTCAGGAACCAAAACACAATGGATCACGTTCGAAGCTGAATTTTCCCCTGAAGGAAGCAATTATCTTCAAAATCGTCTTTATCCTCCTCGGTCTTTATCTTCTGAGAATGCAACATTACCGATGTAGTAACCACTCAAGTAAAGGTTTGACAAAAAGTTCCTGCTACAGAGAGAGAGTTCTTACCAAATCTAAGCGTCGTGAAATGATGGTGCAAGTGCAATTATTACACTCAGAATTCTGTACGTTCAATGAAATTAAATCCAGTTCTTCACTGTAAGCTTCGGATAACACAAATCAGTTATAAAGGTGAAATAAATACAATTTCGCCGACATAAAGTATAATAAAAACGTTTTCCGTTTCATGAAAATCATAACAATTCACCCTTCCAGGTTTTCGAGACTCGTAACCAAATATTCCGATGAATATGCGAGAAATAATTCAGAAAGAGCTCGTGTTTGAGAAAGCTTTTCAGTAGGACTTGAACAGCGTCAGGCAACGATGATTCCTCTGAACGAAGCTTGCACAACTGTACGACTAAACCTGCTCGAGAATCCGTGACAAGTAAAATTGTTGCTGCGGATGGCCTTTTTTCGAGAAACCTGCTCATTCGACCACGATATCGCTGACTCTCACAACTTCCGCCGCTTTGCATGCTGCATTGAATCTCTAGAGAAAATTCCCTTCCCTTTGAAATACGATAAATTTAGTACTTTACGAAAAGTTTGCGAGGCGACTTATTTCTTTGTTCGAAAGAATCGCCTCTTCTTTGTTTCTTTCGCAATACTTTCCTCTTTGTTTCAAGAGAGGAAAACACTTTTCATAATCACTTTAAGCACGTTTTAATCGAAATAACAACACCTATTAGCTAATATATTGTTTCTTAAACCGATACTTTCCATAACATATCCTTATAGATATTTGGTTCCACTCAATTTCATCCCCTGTACTCTGTAGCCTTTTAATGTGAGGTCAGGAAGTGAAGTTGACAACAAAGTGATTCATTACCCTATTTCTTACTCCTACAAGTTAATGCGATTACTTGATAGTAAGGGAAGAAATTACATCCAAGCCCTAAACCTTGCAGAAAGTCATGCAGTTACGATATTATCTATTATTACTTAGTAAAATACGAGGTATGACAATGAAGATCGTCAAGTTTTTCTAACAAATATACCACATACTACTACGGACATAGAATCATTGGTAAAGTGCCATTCGTTTTCAGCTGACTTGCCGGCAATGGCTACTTTCTTCTTCCAAATATCAACGAAATTCTGCAAGGTCATCACTATGATTAAGTCTGGGCCTAGGGTGATGAACCGATGCCACGCGTGCCCAAAATGGCTCGCGAGAGAATTCTTTTGGGACGCATTATTCCGAGACCGTTATCACTGCTACACATATAAATTAACAAATACGCGACTTCATAAGCGCCAAAATCCTTGGCTCATCTTTCCTGACACAGTAACAGAGATGGCGAAAAAATATCACGGTAAGGTTTGACATTACATCGGCACTCAATTCCTACATTTTATCAAAAATGGCGCTATCTCCACAAAAATTCGCAATCTCTGGTCCAGTCACTCACTCGTACATAAAATGTAGCTTCCCGAAGGAGATTTTAAGGGTGACCATGGCGAAACTCGGGAGTAAAATATGAGACACATTTTATAGTTCCCTAACTTAATTCCCGGACCTCGCACTTACATAAATAATGTAAATAATGAATTTAAAAACTGGAAACGAGTGGAGCTGGTTTCAGACGGTAAGCGAGGGTTCAAACAGCCTAAAGGCGCCAATGCTTGAATATCGGAAAAGAATGCCTCAAACTAAAAATAATTGTAATCGTAGAATTTTTATTGCAAATAATGATAAGAAAAAGCTAATTCAAGCTATTATTGACATTTTTACATTCCTACCGATGACACCGCGCGTGGAACTCGCTCCAGGAGAGAGAATCTGATGACCGCCGAAAACTTTTCGAAAAATTCATCGTTCCCGAATTTTTAGGCTAAGTAAAAGATATTGTCACTCCAGTAAACAACGAGCGCGATCTTTCAGAGGCGGCGACCAAGCGTTACAAGGAAATAATCGCTAAAACAGTTAGTTACTTCTGATCGTTCTTTCCGCATAGCATCAGAGAAGCTAATAGAGTAGATTAGGTAAGGTGTTAATAGACCTCCTGCCATACGCCACTGGCGGCTTGCTGGGTAAAAATCTAAATCTACATCTTACCGTTAGCAATCTATTTTTACCGTCCCTTAACTTTTCAACAGTAATATATAGGTAATTGCCACGATAACAGACTCGAAGATTATTAAAATATGTTGTTTTGAATCAACAATTATCGCCGAGTTATTGTTGTCCGATTGTCTGTTCTAGCAACTGAAGGCGATACCGGTGATGAAGTGAATAAAGGTTTTATACTTTTAAAATACCGCTCTTCGTAATTTTTTTACTGTGTAATGCAACGATTAAGATCAACTTGGTGCATAAAACGGGAAAGATATTTAAAGAGGGTTATACGACAATATTAAATTCAGAAACGGAAGCGATAGCTTTCCGAGAAGCAGAAGTAAGAAAAATTATCGTAAACTAAAAACGAAATAAGGTAAATTGCTTAAATTATTTGGAGAATAGAATAAGTTAAGGCATGAAGAAAGCATCTAATCGATTAGCACCTGATAATATACCTGTCTGGCCAGCCATCAACCTGAAGACTGGTTAGATTCTCAACTCCCCCTACTTTACATACAGAAATGTTCGGAGAAGGTATGAGGCGACCAGGCAACATGAGGAGTGAGGTAGTTTTCTCTTACTTGTTCAGTATACTATAAGCAAACTAAGCCCACGTAAGTGCAGCACAACGACCTCATGGATAAAACTTTTCATAGCATTAAATATGGAGTGACTTGGATAAATACCATTATTCAGCATCACTCATACGTGAGTAGCTTCCATATTATCAAATCCGTGAAAAAGGCTGAGACAAGAGTAAATGAAATATACATTTCTGTCTATTCAGCACTAGAAACAAAAATTCATGAGGATAAAGTAGCAGGAACACCGGGTGATATACGTATGCAGTAATTAATCACGTTCAGTAGTTCAGATCGAGGAAAGAAGCGAAGGTTAAATTTCATATTTTCTACCAATTTATTATACGTAAGCAAAACTTGGATAATAATAAAGACGGGTGAACTCCGGATACATGAGCAGATGGTGAAATTCGTTAGACAAATAAAATGAAATGTGTACTACTAGAGTAGGCGAAACAAGATTGCGAACGCGAGAGAAAAGCTAACTAAAGCATCAAAGATAAAACAAGAGAATACAGACAAATTGGATGACTCGGTGCTATGGCTGCATAATTTTTGATTACCCAAACAAAATTATGGGAGTACAATGTTGATAGAGAGCATGACATCAGCAGACCAAGGAAGAGATGGCTAGAACTTGAAGAAAATAAAGTTGACAAATAGCCTATCCCATATATTGAAGAATAACAGACAGAAACAGGAATAGATTTGTTTCGCTTACTGCTCAAAATGCGAGTTTTTACCCCATCCATCTTTTAGTGGCATTAAATCTGTAATCATTTGGCTTGGAAACATCTCGATATACCAAAAGCAGCTCTTCCCTTGGATATTGGATACAAAGTGTTTTGGAATCCAATTATATTCCTCCATTAAAAGCAAGTCCTATGATTTATGAAATTTTTCCGGATAACCAACGTGAGTTACAGAGAAGAAGAAAAAGTCGGTTCCTCAGCTCAGGAATGAGATTTCTAAACACGTTCACAATTTTGCCTTTGGCTCTGCGCGAATCTTTTAGTCAAAAGATAAGGATTCGCAATAACACAAATGTTTGTTGAATGAGTAAGTAATAATAACGATGATATTTATGGTGAGTTGCACAGAAAGCGATACTTATGAGCAAAATAATGAACGGAAACTATTTTTCTAACAAGAATATTTCTCGGAATTTCTTCTAGATAAATGAAAGATCTCGTTATTGTAACATATTTTTAATGATAAAACACCGAACAGGATAAAAATACAATTCTGAGAATTTCCTTCAAAGATTGCTTCGTATAAGTGGTTCATTTCGTACGTATGTTTCTTTCTTAATCTTTCTTTGAATCGCAAAATATCAATAAAGTTTTCGAAGAAAGCTTTCGTCGATATTCTTCGTAAACAGGAACTGTTACTACAATTCTTGTAAACAAACGTAACCAACAGTTATTGACAAGGCTGCGATTTCAACAGATATTTCCATTGAAAATAGAAATACATGACTATCGTTTGAACTTTTATTTGTACAAAATTGGCTTTCTCATTATTAAGGTGGAATGCATACCGATTGTCAGCACACGCCGAAAAATCCGGGCCGCGCTTAGTCATGCAGATTTCAAGGAAAGATAGTACATCATACGAAGAAAAGATAACAAGGTGAACTTATACAGTAGTCTTTCTGAAATTCAACAATAAGGGGTAGTATAGCTCACAAACGTCGAAATATTTACGGTTACGAAATTTAATTAGATTTAATGCACTTCCTTTTAAAAAACGAAGAAGAAATCAAAGGTTTACTTTCCACAGAATTTTGTGGAAATTCTGTGGAAAGTAAATCATTGATTTTTTCTTTGTTTTTTAAAATGAAATTCCACCAGATTTCACTTAGTACTTTTAACTTTGCACTTCCTTCTGTTATCCCTTAAATGTATATGTAATCTGAAGGTTTTTGATTCCAGTATAGCATGGAGTACATTACATTAAATTGTAAAGAGAAAATAATTGCATATTAATTTAAATTCTGAGGAACCTATTGCTTAAGAAGAAATAAATTTTAAGTCACTGGTTATAACATAGCAGTGGTTATAATATAATTGTGAGACAACATAATGACAAATTATAATAATAATAATTAATCGACTTTATTTCAGGGCGAGATTGAGACTGGTAAGTCTCTTCTTACATCTAACCCTAAATTGAGCTGAAGGTTTCTAACTCAATTAAATGGAGGATTGCAAGTAAGGAACATTGTGCGCGATAAAACTATCTGCGCACTTACCAATAGTCAGGAAAAGGGTCGATATTGTCTTCCTTTAAATTTTCTTGCAAATGCACTGGTATGTAAAAGCACACTAACACTTCGGTTATCTGCTGATGAAACCTATTCACAGCATGTTTCGTATAATCGAAGAAAACTTAAAACGATCATTTCCCTTCGTTTCTCGTTGAGGTTTTTAACCGAAAGCAATCTGATTCTGATTTTCATTGTTTAAAACAATGTTACGAAACTAATTCTCTCAGAAAGGAGTTTTAAATTAAACTTTACTCAACGGTTATTCATGTTTTCCTAAATAGCAGACTGCCGAAAAAATAACAGGAAAATGAATAGAGCCAACACGGAAGATCGATCGTGCGGTTTGATAGAAGAACAGTAATTTTGAAAAGTTTAAATTTAGTTGGAAAACCTACAAACAATATTTCGATTTTCAATCTGCGAATTCGCAAATAAAGATCAAATGAAGATCCTGGGATACTGATCAATAATGACTGGAGAAAGAGTAAATTAGAAGTGGAAGGTTGTAAGACCACAATGAAAGTTTTATGTTTGTAGAATGAAAAGAGGCTGTATTTTTCCACAAAAATTTAATGAAATAACACGACACGAACTAACACCTTCGGTAGCTCAGTTGGTAGAGCGGTGGACTGTAGATGGTTAAATAGCAGAAATCCATAGGTCGCTGGTTCAAATCCGGCCCGAAGGAAATATTTTACTGCGCTAGAATTCATTCATGATGACGATAAACTTTTATTTTGCAGCAAATAAACTCTTAAGTCAACAAGCTTCAAGGAAAAGAAAATTTTAAGTATTTCAACAATACCTGAGTTTTTTACACCTCTTTTTCCTTATATCTTTTGTATCATTATATTATTCTATGCAAACTGAAATAGAACAAGGAGATTATTATGATCATTTGATCAGGGCTCAAAAATACTAATTTATTAAACAGAGTTTAAGATTAACTCTTATATAGATATACTAAATCTAAGATTATGCTTTCAAACCTCAAATAATTATTTTAAAATCATACAACACTGCAAAAATCATTCAAAGTATACGTTATCTTTATGTAAAATTTGTTATGTAAAATGTATGCAACTGAAATTGAAAGCTTTTGGAGTCTGCGCAGAAGTGATCTGTCGGTTTACCTTCCAAGGATTACATTTAGAAACAAGAGGCCACGGGGACATAGGTAATTGGCTTAGGCATTTGCCCTCCCCTCTTCCTTTCCCCTCCTTCCGATCTGCGCAGACAGACATCATGAGCTTTCAGTATGACAGTCAATAAAATTAAGAATATCTAATGCTGCATCACGGAGCTGTACTATTAAATATATGCCTAAGGAATCATAAACTACTTCCGCTAGGTCTTAAATCAGACGAACTTTGACTTTGATAAACAAACTTTGCGTTTGAGGATATTTTACATATTTCTGTAGCTTGAAGATGACATAAACACGTAAAACGAGAAAAGAGTAAACAGCCTTTTTATTCGGGAGAGGTTGACTAAAAAGTCTTCTCTTTCATAAACATTAATCTAAAATGTTCTCCAGTGTTGATAAATTCCTAAAAAACTAATTTAATATCTTATCTATTTATTAATAATACATCAACATACAGCACTAAGCCAATTGCGGTTGACGATCCCAATAATGATAGAGTACTAAAAATAACCCACGTTACTCCAACCAAGAAGGGTGAGAATAACCTGAGAAAACTACAGAGAGTAATATTTAAAAGATATTAAGTTCTTCAACACAAAATGGATACAAATATTGCTAGAGACATGGAAAAAAAGATCAGAAATGCCCTTAAAGTCGATGATATACAAAAGAAATAAATACAGAAAAATACTATGGAAAATGTCGAAAGGACGGTCGCCTTACTAATGAATTTATGTAACTCTACCTCTACAAACTCATTCCATAAATACAAATAGATCTCGCAAGATGAATCTTGTAAATATAATTATTTACCCGCAGGATATTCCATTTCCAGACCAGGAAAGGTATACTGAATGATACCTTTCCTGCAAAAAGTTTCTTTACAAAGTCAATTTGGAAAAAGAAAGGAACAAAACCAAGCGTTAGATAGAAGATGCCATTAGTCCTTACTAATAGGGTGGATCAGCCGATAAGTGGCCGAATTTGTTCACCTCCTTCTTTGAGTGAAAAGGCCCGTCTCACCAACTAATGAGCGCGCAGAAGCATACGAACAGAGGGAAAGGTCAACGGTTAGATACGAGTTTCGTGTGATAAAGCACGCCTCACAGCGCTGAAACATCCGCATTTTCACTCTTCGCCTTCTATTGTGAAATCGAAAGCGTGTACGGAATAAATTTACCGAGAACGTGATAACTTATGAAAAGGATTTGTGACTGGGTTTTGAAATGCAGAGAGCTCAAAATGTAGCGGTTAAAACATGAAGTAACGACGAAAATGAGACTGAAAAAGTTCTTCTCCAGCGTTAATTTTCGCTCGGCCGATGCCAAAAGTTTGGATGAAAGGAAACTGTTCCTAAGACCATGCGCGGAATACTCTTCAGAATTGATGAGAATCATTGACATAAAAGCATCAGAAAAGAAACAAAGCAAGAGATAAAGAAGGGAAATATGGAGATATGTTACTATGAATGCAAGTAATTGATCCGTAACCGAACCTGTACCTGAAACAGGAATAAAAGGAAGATTACTTTTGCCAGAGTGAAATCCGAACCCAAACCGAAAACCGAAACAATTTTTTTCCGAAATGCGCTAAGAAACTTCAATATGTACTGTCCACATTTCACTTGCGACTATCAATTAAATTTTTTTCCGATTATCTGTTCGAATTCTCATCATTGTAGTTTTACTTAATAAACATATGGAACTGTTACTTACAACTCACTAATTAACATTGAAAATTTAATAACTCAACTTATTCTTTGCACCCTTAATTTTGATAGTTCTCTCTTAAAACTAAATTAGATTCTATTTAAGGGCCAAGTATGATATTAACCTAGCAGAGGGATTATTTCATCGGAGCGAAAATAGAACGATTAGACAGTTTTTACCGGGAGAAACCGGGCCCGAACCGAATTTGTTTTCATTGATCCAGATAGAAAAGCCAGAAACAAAAATTGTTATGGTTTTAATTCAAGTGTGGAAAGTCAAATCGGCTGACTGAGAGACTAATGAAGGTGTCCGTCAACGAGTGAATGAAGATAAGAAATACTATAGAGGAAAGATGAGGGAAACTGATCGGACACACTTTGAAACACGACTGTCTGTTGAAGACAGTAATGGAAGGAATAATGGAACAAAGGATTTCAGAGGAAGACTGGAAGAATTATGAGAGGCAGATGATGTTCAGTTTCAAGGTTATTGGAGTAATGAGGTCCGAATCGAAAGGCAAGGAAAAGGATGCCCTGGAGACCTCAAACATACCAATTCTAACCTTTGATGATGATATAGTAATTGATGTTGCTGAAGTAACTTTGTTATATAATGAGAGCGAGGAGAAGTCATCATTACACGAACTTTAACTCGAGTTTCCGGATTTCTATTTTACACCATTAAAAGCTATTGATAATACAAAAAGTTTCCCTACTTTTCTTATATGATGAGTGTGATTATTGCAAACGAAGCAAAGCTGAGGTTCCTTTTTATCTGAATATACTATTTTTATTTATTGGAAAATTGTGTCCCGTCGACAGGATTTCTCTGGCGGATCAGGAATGTGAGGAAACGTGCATGAAATCATAAAATTAGATGTATAGTATTATTAATCCGTAATACATAGACTATCTCTCACTGTCAGCTTTCATATGTATATATCAAAGGGTTCGGTGACAGTTGGTCGAACCGCATCAGATCGAATGGGAAACTACCAATCGCAAGACTTTTCGTCGCCGAGACAACTCGTCGACGGAAGGGAATATTATTATTTATAGTGAACTCACAGATAAGCTGTTAAGGAAATAAACATCACTTCTACCTGGAGAAGCCGACGGCAAGGTTGGCGAAATGTGGTTTTTAATTTGTACAACGCTGTGAATCCCGCGAAGACGTCTTTTATCGATGGAATAACTACACAGCGAAAGCCTGAAAGCCAAATTACTCCTATATTAAAATTTTGGTTTGGCGCTGTATAATAATTTCCTAAGTTAATATCTGAAATTATTTCCTATAAATTTGCCTAAAATTAATAGACCGAGGTAAGTTTCAATGTCTGAAAATTGAAAATAAAGACACACATTATGACTTTCACCAAGGAAAAGACGCTTTCTTCTCATTGTCTACATTTTCTAAAACTATATTTAATTAAAATGGCGAGAATGTAAACGAAATCTTAACTTTCGCAATGTAAAGGATTTGCAAGACATCGGTGTTTGTAAGTAACAAATTTTGAGTTTATATACATTTTATCAAAGCTTGACAAATTTCAAGCCATCATTTGTATTTGAGATAATATTAACAATCTCAAATGAAATATTTGCTTACCGGCAGATGTATGGATCTCTCTTGATAATTACTTCTGATATACTTTTACATTACAAAAAGGAGTTATTAACGACATTTATTAGTTGACATTAATTTTTCTCCCCCCTGCCACACGACGAAAGGCGGCTTGCAGGGTATTTATGTAGATGTAGACAGTGCTCCTCTGTCGATAAATAACTCCTTTATGTTCGTTTCTTCAGCAGTTAGGTCACGTTTCGATCAAGTCCATTTTAACTCAGCCCATCCCTCCATCCATTTCTTATTTAAATTAATGACAGCTATTAAAGTCTTTATACCTTCCACTAGAATTTCTGGCATGATAACATCCTCACAATTTACCTCCCGTCTTCCGTTAATTTACTCGGAAGCATCGATTTCCTGTCTTTCCCCGCCGGGTTCTTTCAAACCCTTTGACATAATATTTTCAGCACAGACGATGAATTAGATAGTTGTTAGAAATTAAAATAGATATTCAATTACATTCAGGGCTAAGAATAAGCAATAGAGTGAAAGTATTGCTTTGATGCCTTCATCGCATTTTAACGAAATAATTTTGCTTAGCTCATATTCACGCTAAGGATCTCGTTCCATTACACCGTAGCTTAGGCATATGCTGTTCACAGATACAAACAAAATAGCTACCAACGAAGTTTCTTTGGAAAAATACCTTCCTGAGGTTTATAATCAGGAAATTAACCGGAAAAGGTAAAAGCTTCATCGCACACTTGAATTTCTAGACGCCCTCCAGGAAGCTCAGGAATCACATAACACTGATTTTAATTGAATTTGTTCCATAAATGTTTTTAATTAAAGCAATGTTATTTACACTTTTAAAATATCTACCTTTAAGGAAAATTAATAACATTGTATGCAGCGTTTTTTAACACAAAATTTCTCCGCGAGACTTTTCGTAGCTGAGACAATTGGTCGAAAGACTATTCGTAGTCGAGGCAAATCGTTGCAGGACTTTTCATCGACGGCACAACTCGTCGACGGAAGGGAATATTATTATTTATAATGAACTTATCGATGTGTTATTGAATATTATGATGTAATAAGTCAAATATTCATTACTATTACTCATCGTAGATGTATCAGCAGAATTTACGAATCAGGTGGACTTTTATAACGATAAATAGAGCTATCGAGTAGTTGTATATAGTGTTATGGCCGTAAACATTATTTTGTCTTTCGTTACGTTATAAATAAATAATAACTTGTGATTCGTTAAGAAAATTGAAAATCTTAACCTTCATTAGTCACCTTAAGAAGTTTCTTGAGGTCAATGTGACCCCGAACTTATTAGAATTGTTAGGAAGTTTTAAAATGTCATTTAAGTCGTTTGACGGCAGATGTATCTGATATGATATGACCCTTTTCATTGTTGGTAGTATTTCCTCAATCTACATCTGAACACATCTTTCGTTCACTGTAAGCCGCTTTTCGGCGTGTTGTTGGGGAAATGGTATAAAGCTGAGTGAGAAATCTTTGCAAATATAAGAGGAAATTTCTGAGTTACTATGAGAAACATTCAACACAGCTATGTAGTTATGGATCTTGGGAGAAACAAAGGGCAAAATAACACGCCGGGACAATAACGAAAAAGGTTATGAAAAAAAGAATAACAGATTTCATAATAATGTGCTGTTCATTACATTATAATTATATTATATAAGGAACCAAGATATTTTCCGCGTATCATACGGGAATCGATTGAGATCGCCAAAACACCAAATAACTTTAATCGTGAAGACGGTTACCCACTGTCCGCTACGTGGAAACGTCTCCTACGGACAAACAAACTACCATTAGCCGAAAGTGAAAGGACATGTGCGGACCTAGTGTGAAGAGGGTGTGAGGAGTATATATAGTAGCTGTTAGGGAAATAAACATCACTTCTACCTGAAGAAGCCGACGGCAAAGGTTGGCGAAACGTGGTTTTTAATGTGTACAACGCTGTAAAGCCCGCGAAGACGTATTTTATCAAAGGAGTAATTTAATCAAATTCCGCGGCAGCGTCGGATATTTCAGTTAGTTTTCAATAATAAGTTCATAAAGGAATAACATGTGTGAAAAATAGAATACCTACCCGGATAGTGGGAGACCTGGGTTCGAGTCCCAGTCATGTCGCTATTTTTCACACTTGTTATTCCTTTGGGATCAGCCGCAGGTCTTTATCCTGCAAAGTATTCAAACCTTAGTGTTCTTCAACCCTCACGATATGTATATCTAAAGTTACCGAAGTATTACCGAGATAACTACTGAAATTGAGTTTGTAATAGAAGACCTACGATCTCTTTCACAATTAAGTTCGCCGACGTGAAGCCTCCAAGAGGAGGTTTTTATACTTCGTCATTCCAGCTACGAAACGACAAAAGAAAAGGCGATGAAAATGAAAATAAGAATTGACGGATGAAATTCATATTGGGTGTTGCGAGCTAGTGAGTGAAATATAAAGCAAGGGGAAGTGCTAAAGGAAGCCTTCGAAGTGATACTGTGAGAGAAAAACATAGGAATAGGATACCTTAACCATATTAATTAATCATTCAAATAAATTGGTTCTCCTGGATGATTCAGTTTAATGTTACCTGCGAATTTTACCTTTAAAAAATAAACAAGACCTATCTCCTTTTAGAATCTTACTTCCATAATTTGAATGACGAAAGATTTTCAATAGTATTTCGGTACAGAATACACGAAAATGCATCTTTCATTTACTTTGGTTTCGGTATTATTCATGACTGAGATAATGCGAGAGCTACTGAAGTATGAACAACGCGTTCATTTAGGTATTTCCTTATTGGAGGCTAACTTGAGTACTACGTAGGATCATTCTGCTGCAAATTATATCCTGGTATATTTCAGGCTCAGTGAGGGACACAAAGGCAAATTTCCCCTCTTCAGAACTTGTGACAGGTTGAAGATTCCGAGGTTCAAATACGCTAGCAGGCTTCTTTGCAGATACCTTTTTACGATTTCCTTCCATAAGGTTCGAGACCCAAATTTCAACAACAGCAACCATTAAACGAATTAATTAGCAACTGATGTAACATTCAAATTGTATTACATTGCAGTACTTGAATTTGTAACAAATTTTTCAATAAACAGATCATTCAATGTAAAAATAGCCGTGATATGTAAATATATTTTAATACGTTTAATGACCTAAGGCTTGGCAATGGGAAACGTCAGGAGTATATTCTTGTAGGTGCGTCCGAGCTTCAGAAAGATTCCTCCACGGAATGTTCTCAGCGAGCGTAACGAAAGTGATTCGCTTTGAAGCTACAGTGATTTAAAATTCTGTTCTTTAATCGTGACTGTCGCAACATGTCACTTGTAAGAAACCCGCGAACATCTAATTCTCCTCGGGTTATTTTTTCGAAAAGACGGAAGTGGCGGTCGATTCCATTTTCCCAGGACCTTGAAAGACGAAATAAAGGCGAATGAAAGAGAGAATTTTGTGAAGTGAAGACGGAAGCTGCCAATGGTTTTATGTTAAATTCTGCGCATAAACGCGAAACAAACAAGAAAAGATAAATGTAACTCGGTGTGATAAACGATTTCAACTAAAGTTAACAGACAGAGTAGCTCAGATACTTGTGAAAAATATAAGACAAGACCTTTGTATTTCAAACAACTCCTTCTTCCAAGAAACTTTGAGGATAGAATATATTTAACTTTCCTACTCCTCACCATTAAGACCAGAACAGTGCGGAAAATAAAAAGCTTTTTGCATCTCGATAACGAACAACCTAATTCCATCAGTAAAAACAATAAATTTCATAGTTTTAAATAGACATTAATTTATACTTTGAATTAGTAACTGTGTGATGATAAATAAAAATAGTAATATTAGTATTGCTAAAAGTGCTTCGACATTTGAGGTTATTCCACTCCAGGAATCGAACCAGAGACGTTTCAACCAAAGGCGAACGCGTTGCCAACATCGCTATCGGGAGCCTTTAATTAAATTATTTTAGATTATAGGAAAAATCTTTTCTATTCGTGCGAAGCTCTAGCGGATTTTAATAAATTCAAAGAATGAAACCTCCTGAGTGACAACTATTAGATAAAAATTATGAGGTTTGCCAGCTTTCACGCAACACCACATAATTTCTAAAAGCTCTAAAAATAAATTAAGTGAATTGCCTTAAGTAATTAAAGAAAGAAATCATCTTCCACTTGAAATAGATTATGATTAACCGTAAAGGCTGAAAGCAATAAGGGGTAACAAAAGGAATGGAATAACAAAGTAAATAACCTCTTTATCGAGGGCTAAAATGAGACTTTAAAGTCTCCTGTTCCATTTAACCCATTTACTGGAATTACTGAAGATCGAAACATAAAAGCATCCTATTGCAGAAGATTTATAATCTAAGGAAAATCGGACATGAAAAAAGTCTGACAGATCCTGGTTCGTTCGTGTCCGTCTTTCCTTGGGATACGAGTCGTACATCCTAGGTGCACGACTTAACGAGCAAAGTTACCTTTACCCTTTTTCTTGTAAGATACATTTTCTAAGTGAAGATTTATCTTCTTCTTGCGAGAAGATATATCTTGGTATTCATTCATGATGAAGTATACATCACAAAAATTATGATGAAGTCAATTTTAAACCAACCCTTCTTAGGGTAATCATAAAATGCCAGAAATTAATCCGATAAATTAGCACGAGAAAAACCGACTTTTCATACGTAAGTTAAAATTAATGCGTATGAATGCCATGCAAAGAGATGAATAATTTACGCAGTAGCACACACGGATTTAGCAGAGTTGAACAGAAATCAAATAAAGCTCTGTTACGAGAGAAAAGTGAATGCGCATGACGAAAATGAGGCCCACTCTCATGTTCGACATGATCGCCGATATCTGATTCCAGACAATGAAGGTCTAAATTAATCACGCAGAGATTAATAAATCTCAATTTGGTTCATTTATGTGTTCTGTGCTCAAATTCGTCCTAAAAATCATTAATGAATTTTAATCAAATTGATTTGTGAGGAAATGAAAAACACGGAAATCAATCTCAATAATTCAATATTTGTTTATCTACAGGCAGCAGGGGCGTAGCGAGGCAGGGGAACATCGGGCACCTGATCCTCTAGGAATAACAGTGTTGTATTATATTCGAGAACGTATTCTATTCGTGCCTTAATCGTGCTGCTCGTAAAATAGGCATGGGAACTTCATTCAATGATTGCTTTCCTATTTTTCGCAAGATATTCCCCATTGAACGCAGGTAATTTGCACGCATCTGGGGGTATCTGCATTTTAGGCAAATAACCATCTTATATGCCGCATTGAGCACCATCACATGCGTTCCAGACATGCCTACGTCCCAGACAGGTACCATAGCAAGAAACGATAGATATTCAAAAGGACTTCTTAGGCTACGAAAGTACCTTTTCTTCGCAATATTGATCCTTGCGTCTGCAACTCTTCATCTTTTTCTTGCGTTTTTCAAAGCTCATTAACTGTTACATCTCAAAATAAATCTGCAAGAAAATGGAACTCGGCTGTGATAGAACATCAGAGTTTTGAGAAAAGCTCCAAAAAGCCGTAGTTTGCAAGCTAACCGTTAGGGGATTCCAACCGGCGGGGGTTAGGGTTCCCCATGTTCGCGCTTTGCAAAATACTGTTCTCAAAACGTATTTCGGCACTTACGTAGCCATTTTCGAGAGAGAAGATAACTGAGTGTGTTGGTGGTGGTGTGGGGTATTTTAGCCCTACCACCATAAGGTATAAATACCACACAAAAGGTATTAAAACCACACAAAAGGCATAAATACCCCACACCAGCCCCGCAACGCTCAGTTATCTTCTCTCCTGAAGATGGCAACGAAGCGGTTCAGTTGTGCTAACATTTCAGTTGCCCAGTTACATCTCGGCGCAAAGCGAAATTCGTAGAAAAATGCTCCTTTTCGCCCCGGACGGTTTCACAGATGAGTGAACAGGATAATGAGGGAAGAAATATGTTACTATGGACAACAGGATAGTAAGAGCAACTGAGACTATAGAGCAGTCAGGAGACAGTCACACTTTTAAGAAACGCCCCTTTTTTCATGCAAATGGATTGAAGTTTTTCATTTCAGTAACAGTTATTTCTTTTTGGGACTAGGTCTTCTTAACAATTTACTTTTCATGTGTTGTATTTATTTTTTGCGTAACTCAAAAGAAAAGACAAAGCGCGAGCTGCTATTTAATTTCGGAATTAGGCCTTAAATTTTAAGGTTGAGTACAGTGAATTCATGGTGCTGTTAAGCGCCCGTGTAATTACTATTACTACGAATAGTAGAGTAGTAGTAGAATCTGTGCTGGTCCATGGTGTCCGTGGGTCACCTACGACCCTGTCGTTTATGCCGAGTGCGAGGGCAGGCCCACCTTATGGGCCAAACGATACTCGGTCAGGTAGCAAGCCTTGCCTGCCTCTTCCTGGAATTGGGAAGAAAAGTAAGTGGGACGAAACGCAACAACACTAACGAAGCTGCAGAAATACGTATTGAGAACAAAGCGCGACCACGGAGAACCCTAACCCCCGCCGGATGGAATTCCTTAACGAGTAGCTTGCAAACTACTGCTTTTCGAAGCTTTCCTAAAAACTCAAGTATATTCAAAAGAAAATTCGTAGCTGATAAGGTATGTATAAACGACTTCGATTGCAATGGAATTTTGTACATATCTTCGAGACGAAACGGCGAAACGAATCACTGAGGAAAATTCCCTTCGAGGAATACCAAGCAGCGTAAACATTCGGAGGGCCATTATCATTAATTTCCTCTCAACTAAAAACTCACTCTAAGCTGTTAAGGTCGGTGTGTTAGAGCATCAGTTAAGACGGAAATAAAACGATGGCTGACTTGAAAAGCAGCATCAATGTGAGAGTCGAATTCATGAGGAAACTTCGAGAAATGAATGCTCTTAATTTAACGCCTCTGGCGGCCAATTAAATTTCTAAATCTCTATCAGGATTATGACCGAAAGTTATATTTCCTTGAGAATGATGAATCAGCGTTGCCGTAAAAATTTCCGCATGATAGCCAATTCACATTTCACCGCGATTTTATTTCTCTCATACGTCGAACATTACGACCTCATCGAATTTTTTTAGATACTATCTTTTAATTTAAGGCCCATTGAGATGGCGGAGCTGAGAAAAATATTCTATTTGAATGAGATAAGGTTTTTGTAAAACCCTTCGAAAAACCCTTGAAGTTCTTTAACGTCTCCCTCTACTTTTTAACAAGTAATGTAATTAAGCATGTTAATTCCATTTCGTTCCTGTGTTACTATGTTTCGTTACTAATAGCGAAAATACCTCTTAGAAAATGAGCTATTATACGAGGGGTACACAAAGAGTATGTTTCCCTGCGCTAGAGAAAAACAAATCTCAATTTAAAAGTTAAGAAAACTACTCATTCATTTATTTAAACCCATTCTTTATTTTTCCATGTAATCCCCTTCCTTTTTTAGGAATTATTTTGCACCTCGGTAGCAACTTCTTTAAACCGGTGTCGCACTATTCTACCGTCAAATTCCTCGCTCCACAATCTACTTCATGTTTCAACTCTTCATCATTTGGGAATCGTCGAGCTCCAAGATGTTTTTCAGCTTAGAGAACAGGTAATAATCACTGGGGACAAGGTCTATTGAATATGTTGGATGGCCAAGCACATCTCCTCGCAAATTTTCCTGCAATTGCACTGTTTAACGGGATAAATACGGCCGCGCGTTGTCGTGGATTAGCAAATATTTGTGTGACAACAGACCTCACCGTTTGTTCTGTATGGCTCGTCAAAGCTTCTTCAAGACGAGCAGCGTTGAGTGATGTCCCATGTAAACGGTAGTCTATCAAAAGCACCCCTCTTCAATCCCAAAAGATTGTGGTCATAACTTTTCCGGCAGATTCAGCAACCTTCGCCTTCTGGGGAGCGCATTCTCCTTTTCTTCGCCACATCGTGCTGTCTTTTTGATTCAGGGGTTGAATGATGCACCCAAGTTTCATTTCCACAGACCTTGCACCAACTTTTCTGAACTGCAGCTCGTCAACGATGATGCTATGCAGTGACGATCGGCTTATCTCAAACTTCGGGGGAAGGATAACAAGGATTTCATCCAAGCTTAGTCGTTTATCAACCGCTATGGTCTCGCGACCAGCGTCGATCACTTCAGCTTGACGACTAGTTATTGTGCTGCCGCTACGCTCTTCATCGTGAACTGTTTCTCTTCCCTCGATGAAGATTGTTTGCCAGCGACGAACCATTTGAATTGACATGGCATCTTGATCATAGACAGAGGATATCTGTAGATGAATTTCGACAACGTTTTAGTTTCTTACGGTCAAAAAACGAATAACACTCCGTATGACACAGCTGGCGGTAACGTGTAAGGGAGTCTCAATTATAGACATTGTTGCACTACAATTGCGTTAGTCAGGTGACCTTGAGCGAAGCTCTTTATTACTACCACACCTTATTAACACTTCGTGCAAGTGGCTCCATCCTACCTCTATCCTACGTCGAGCGGAAAAATAAGGAGACTAACTTTCTGGATACCCCTCTAATAAATTACAATTGCATCAATTCACTACGCCAGAAACTCATAATAATTACTGCGAAACTAATGTAATATGCAATGCTCTCGGATAGCCAAATGGACAACTAGCTCATCTTCGGTGAAAATAGTCCCGGGTTCGATTCCCGATGGGGGCCTGCGTACGAAATAACAACTGCCGAAGCACTTTTAACAACACTAATTTATAGTTATTCCTCCTTCTCTCCTCTTAATGTTTCCATTACATCTATCTCTTTTAAATCTTTTAAGAACATAAAAACTTCCACTAATGTTTTCCTTATTCGTTGAGATAAATCTCAGGAAAAGTTATTTAACGCTCTTCTTTATATTAAGTCAATGATTGGGATATAAAAATTAACTAACGGCGTAGGATAAGATTAATTTCTATTCAAAGCCTAAACTTTCTCAGAGATTCCTTGACTAATTATAAAGTTAATTCACCGTTCATCATTAATAACTTAAGATCTTTCCCCTTCCCTCTCCATATAAGACACGGAAATGCTAAAAACAGCCGACTATTTCTTTTCTTAACTATCCACATCCTTACATCTTCAGATCAAAATGTCTCGAATAGCTAAAACTGCTAAGAAGTCAAGCTATACTAAAATTACTCTTCTTAATGGCCGTGTTAATATTTGCTTTATACGATTTTATCGACGAATGCGGTCATATTTTCTATGATTGGAACAGCAGATTCTCGTAGAACAATCCAGATATTTCGCGGAAGTATCGCTAGAACCAGAAGCATTACCTTTCCTTCATTGAGAGCTTTTTCAACGTCCGAAATTTAATATCCCGGGAAACGTATCCCCATCGCCAAACTCATTCTTTTGCGGCTAAATGGCCTCCTTCCGTTTCATTCAATCATTTTACTCAATTTACCTCCTGAAAGCACGAAACCCCCGCATCCTTTCAATGTACTTTACTAGCTCTTGGTACATCCACCCTCTCCTATTTCTCTTCCGCCTTATCCCGCGAGCAAACTCATAAAATCCTTTGCCAATCTCAGCTTATTTGCCGATTTTTCTTTTTCTCTCTGCCTCTGCGGGATATACTGGGATTTCTCGGGCTGGAAAGCGAGAATCACAATGGAAGAAACACCCATCCTATCCCATTGGCTTCCTTTATGCGTCGATGCTCCGATTACACACGATTCGATAATTCGTAGCTACGGGGAAATAGTTGAGGTGGTTTTCTCCTGCCTTCCTCCACTATTCCGCGGTCGTGACATCATCATTCTCCTCGGCTTCCTCTTGGAATGAAGACGAGCTTGCAGCTGCATTCATAAAAGATGAGTGTTGGACCACAGTGCCTTCTTCTACTCAAAAACTACTCTTATTACAAATTTTTCGACATGTTTTGCTTTGAGTTGCTATTCGAAGCAGCAGCAGGAAAATTTTCTACGTATTTCCTCTTTAACTCTCTCCAGTGATCTCTGTTCGGTGATGCCTCGGTTAACGAAGACAATTAGTTCCAAAGTCACCTCCGCTTGCCGAAATGCTATTCCACAAGGGATTTCAAATCGGAAAGTACACATGAATCCGCAAGTAAACCTTTCGTCTCGCAATCTCCATTACTAACACGCAAGAATGGCCAGGATCCCAAATGTTTTGGAGATTTCTTATATATAAGAATATATTCTGTGCGAGCGTTAATTTAAGCGCCCCCTCCAAAGCATTCGTCAGCTGATTCGAATAACATCGAAGAAATCAGGGTTACTCTTCAGCTGAGATATATACTAAGTTAATGAAAAGTATTACTTCGGCTGAAATATAATCATTCTCTATTCCTATTAACTTATGCCACCATATACCGCAGACAGCATATAGGCCGCGTACAATTTCAACGATGCGATGTGCGATATAGATTTTAAAACCTCACTTCTTGCTCTTCTTCTCGATGAGAATATAGGAATATTTCCTATAAATAAATGTTTCCTCGAAGGGCTTCAAAGGACGAACGAAGCCTATTTTAATAAACCTATACTTCCAAATAAATGATGTTACATAAACTCATCTAAAATAAAATACATTGATTCCTTGCAAGCGCCTTTATGGGATAATTTCTTGAATATAAAAAAATCAGTAATGTAAACAGTTGAAAATGGCATATGAATGTCTGGTTAACATAGCACATTAATTTCACTGAATGCAGACGCAAAGATTTCACCTTGAGTATGCGTACCTGAGTGCGTATATGGGATCTTGTCGACTTGAATTCGAAATTCAGAAGAAGAGCAACGAAAGGCAGTACGATTCGTAAGAAAAATCGTCACGACAAATCAGTGAGCGTTACACAGATGCTTCAGGACGCAGGATGAATCTCTAGTAAATGGAAGATTTAAGTAAAGCCGTGATTTATTTAATGAATTCAGAGAAAATAGATGTAGCCGATATTATTCCCTCTGTTACATGGGTCGTTCTTATAATGAAACTGGTCGTTTCAAGAATTCATTTTTTACGGGAACAGTAAACGAAAGTAATCGATTGGGGAAGTAGAGTCATTGTGCATGCACCCCCCTGCCACACGCAAAAATGCGGCATGTAGGGCATAAAGATGTATATCATTAGTTAGCAAAATCTAGGTGAAAAACAAATTGGAATAATGCAGAGTAATTAGTAAAATGTCATAATAGTATGCTCATTCATCGTGAATCCGAAATACAGACACTTATTTCCGTAAATAGCGAATGGTTGTGGTCTTGCAAGAGGTTGAGTCCATAAACAGCGGGTGTTTTTTTATTTTTATTAAAGATAAAGGAACTGAAGACAGAGAACGACATATGATATCGCCCGTAAATCACAATATGCATAAATGATCTTTGCCACTTATAATCTATTAAAAATTCTACTTTTTCTGTATTTTTTACACTGAAATCACTTTTAATGAACTTTCGGTCGATTAACACTGATTTTCACATTTTTCAGTTATTTTTTTCAGTAAGAAAAGAACGAAACGTTGCTGTTTTGCGATACACAATGATGTCATTTACACGTTCATTTCTCGCTTCACAAAAATCTATATCAGGTAACGATACATAAATAAATGAGGTTGCGTTTCAATGGTGCATAAATATTTTTCTGGGTCGTAATAAAAAATTCAGTTCACTTATTTGGGTAAAGTTGCTTCTTTGGATGGGAGGTGTACATAAGAGGTTTGGAATAGAGTATCGTTGGCCAGGGAAGGTTTCGTGAAACGAAGGGAATTGATGACTAGAGTCTCGATGAAGGAATCTAGAAAAAAAATAGTAAAATCCTTGGTGTGGAGTTTTCTGCTATAAGAGTGTGAAACGTGGATCTTAAAAAAGGAAAACATCAACAGATAGGAGGCCTTCGAGATGTAACTATGGCGTAGAGTGGAAAAAGTGAGTTGGGTCGATAGAAAAACAAACATAGAGGTACCAGAGGTGGTCGGAAAGGAGAGGGTTTTAATTGAAGTAATTAAGTATCGACAGAGGAAATCGGTGGGTCAAATATTGAGATGAGAGTGCTGAAGAATGTGATTGAGGGTAGATTACAAGGGAAAAGCAGAGGGGAAGTCAAAGACAAATGTTGTTAGATGACCTAAAGGGTAGGTTAAGATACGAAGAAACGAAATAAATAGCATTGATTAGGGAATATGAAGACACATAAACTTACCAATAGTAGAATACTTGTGTATGTAATAGAAAATTCACTCGATAAATTGCCTCGTCGAAACAGATAATAACAGCTTCGAGGAAAATGGTCTTCCGCTGAGTAATAAAAGGTTTGAATTCGAAAAATCGTTGGTTATTGACTTAGCTACTTATTTCGAATGGAGGCGCTCACCCGGAAACTCAAACTGATTCACAAAATCCAGTTACCACGAAATGTCTCCATCGAATGCACGGAAAAGAGAATTGGCCTATATTGCTTCTCATTTTTCCTTATATATCGTGCGTATCAATATATCGCCTTTCTTCGTACTACCACAGACATCGAGAGTTATGAATGTTTGGCTGCATTTTAGTGAGGTATTTTCGTACAATGACTTAAAATTGACTATTAGAAACTCTCGGCGTTTTAAGAGTGTGAAATAAAAATGTCTTGGTTAAAAGTCGATTGAGTGTAATTCATGTTTATCTTTTGTAAATGTTAATCATAAAAGGAAAAGACGTAAACTATCTGAAATCAAGAAACATGTACAATAATCCATCTAACTGTGAGTGCTGATTCTTAATGAGACTATTTTCCCAGGTTGAAAGGCTATGAAAGTAAACAAACCCAACAAGAGAAATAAAATTAGTTGTCAAGGGCACAGTTCCCCAAATTCTAGCATGTTTGATCAAAGTTAGTGTTACATAAGACTATCAACAATATCACGAGACGGAAATAAGAATCTTTCATGAATATTTATTTCCGTGATGCATTACTCCTCTTACGGACATTATTTCTTATTTTAGAGACATTTCAATTCAATTGTACTAATTTTACGTCTTTCATTTATCATTCCGAAGATATTTTCAGTCAATTAATTAAAATCCAATCGCCACGCAGTACTTTATGATCAAAACTATAATCCAAAATGCAATTCAATGATGGTGTAACCCTCTAATGTGACACAGGTTTGATAGAAAATTGTATTTTTGAGGATCAAACCATTAATTCGATTAATTACTCTGAAAAAATCTTCCTGAACCTCTTACTTCTTACATCGTATCTTTCCGTAATTTCCTACTCTTTGCTCATGAAAATCTTTCAGTCGGTGGATTTCACATTGAGATTATATGAAAAATATTTATGATTGACTAAACAACACAAGAACTGATACTTAATCAGACGAGAAAAAATTTTGCTTGACTTTATCTTTTAAATTTTTCCCAAACTTTCTATGAAGGTCGACGAAAAATAAAGTAATTATGAAATAATACTAATTGCATCTAGTATAATCCTTACGGCAGTTCACTTTTCCTCAATCCAATTTGTGAAAGATAACTTCGCTCGACGGTTTCAACAAAAAGAACGCAAGGCTGAATTACAAGACTTAACAAAAATTATTCTTTTCCTTTCTTCGCGATAATTTTTTAAGTTTTATAAAATGAATGAATGTTGAACGAGAAAATATCCAGATCGAATTCATATATACTGCCACCAAAAAAAATCAGTATCGAAAAATCCACATAAGACCAAATCAATCACAGTTTTCGTATAACCGAGTACAACTCCAAAAACAGTCATAAGATTTAGACTATAAGATTTTAGAAAACCGGTATTAAAAATTCAGAGTTCCGAAATTGTAAATCAAAGAACAAATTTTCGAGGAATGGGACCTTGTAAGTAGACGAAATACAATACAGCGGGCATTATAGAATACCTTACAGCCTACAATTCACTTTTCTTTGTTTTCTAGACTTTGTTTTCTAGAAAAATAAAACGTTAACAACAAAAAGTTATGAATTAATATTTTAAAAGAAATATCATCATTGAATTTCACCAATGAAATATCATCATTAATTTTCACCTGTAAAACCAATTAAATTTTACCTTGATATTTCATCTACTATGATTATATCATCAGAGATTTATTACGATAAAATTTTAACATGAGCATCATTTCAGTTCAAATTAACTCGAAATTAATTAGTTACCCTCATTTTACTACCTAAGTCCTCAAATTAAAATCTTCTAAACCTTATCCGACGTTAAATTGACCGATACTTACTCAACGTTTTGGACCAACTTTCATAAATGATGGAATATACCCAACGGCGTGTGATATGCGAAAATTGAACATAAAATCAAATTCAGCACTATATGTAGTAGCTATTTTCGAGATGAAACATTACGCTACCTTTTGAGTCCCGCATCACTCACTCCCGCTCGTCGGCTGATTTAATTGAACTTGTCTGGTTGAGCTCGAATGACTCAGCTAATGAATCGCAGCCTCGTCGGAACCAGCGTACATAATTCCATTGGAAACGCTCATGATAGCACTGCAATGGTGTTTTCAACTCGCTTTGCTGGATTAAACTACTCAAGCTCATTGCCCTATTAATTTAACATTCCGCAATATTTTGCGTATTTCACATGTCGAATATGGACAGGAGTGGTAAATATACGTAATTAACATAGTACTTTTAAACGTTAAAAGATATAACCTTGCGTACAAAATAAAAGCAAATCCAATCTTATACTGTCGACATAAATCAAGACGCAATCGGCTACCTTAGTTTCTCAAACATTTCCGTTAAAAGACCTCTATATACTCTAAAAGAATATTATAGAACCACAAAGAATTACCATTGTTTAATAGATAGTATTATAGAGTTCCTAAAGATATTTTTCATAGGGAAAGTATAAACTGATGGTCCCTTTCTTAGCATCTGGCATTACACCCCATAAAACTCACTGGATAAGAACGTTCGTCATTACAGGTCAGAATCTGATAGATCGCATGCAATTCTAAAAAGGATTTCTTTTTAAATATTGGATAATACGTCCTGGTGGCTATAAACAAACATATACAAAATAAAATCCTGTAAAAGAATTTTTAGTAAAACGTTATTCGAAAACGAGTCAAAGTGTGAGCTTAACACGTTCAGTGCGGATACCTCTATTTCCAATGCATTCATCACTCCAACGGTGGAGTGATCCGCCATGAACGTCTTAAGCAAGGATGCGAACCTACCAAACTTATGACAGAATTTTTCGTTAGAAAAATTCCTATTTCATTTGGAAAATAATGCAGGGAGACCAAAGAGAGATATAATATGTTCGGTAAATATGAGAACAGCTTAATCTGTCTTAACACAAAGTTATCGAAATTTTTGTTAAATTTTTTCTTTTAAGACAATTTTTAAACCAACCGATTCCCTTGAATACCATGTTCGGAATTGTATGAAATATCGAGTAGATCCATCAAGTTCTAAAGAGGATTAATTCAATCACCATTCTCCCGAAAATTAAATATCCTCCGAATATTTTACTCTTGTTTTGTATAACCGCTTTTCAGAATCGAGTTCTCTGGTTTACTGATATTAGAGAATATTATTTCTTAGCGAAAAACTTCTAGGAGACCGCAAAGTCTGAGTTAAAAGTCGAATCAAAATGAAGAAACAACACTTAGGTTAATAATCTTGATGAAAGGCGATCGTTTCAATGTATTGTATTATTTTTTGAGAAATTGCGCATAAATTACGCGCGAAATTTGGAAAAAAATTGATTAAAATTTGAAATTTTGAATATGAAATTTGAAAAAATTGATCGTGAAGTTAGAAAAAAATTGTTCAATACGCCAATTCATACGTTCAATTCAATGCGATAAATAGTAACGCATCTCGCTTTCTGAATCGCGACTTTTGCTGAACAACAAAAATCACCCGCGTTTTGGGAAAAATCCGAACATTTTCTTCCTCCTATTAACCCCTAATAACCCGGGGGCAGAGTAAACAATCGCCACTCGCCGCACGCAGTCCGCAAGTCCAACGCACACACTTGGAAAAGGCGCGTAAAAAGACAACTTCCCGAGACCTCCTCCGAGACGAAGAAAACGTACGAAACGGCTCTGGAGCAACAGAAATAAAATCACATTCCATACATTCATAAAAAAAAGACGTATGATTTTCTCTCTCACCGGGATTAATGGCGGCCGAAGGACAGGAGGGTAGGAAGAGTAGAAATGAAGCTGCTGCGGCTAAGGCGGAGACTGGCATCTTGTCGATCGGCGCCTATAAGGATGAGAGACGCGGGTAGCCATGGCCGTCGTATCCCTTAAATAGGAGGAAGGGTTGGGGGGATAGGGGAAGGGAGAGGGAGGAAACTCTGTTATGGGAAGCTGGGATTACTCCCTTCCCTCCCACACAAACTCCCTCCCTCGGGGCTACCCACGCCAAGTGTGAAGATTAAAAAAAAGGAGGAGGAGTCTTCGGAGGGGGTTCTTGCACATGGACCTTGTTAACAGAACAAGAGTGATCATCTAGCGATGAGGAAAAGGGCTCCTTCTCATCTATTATATACCCCTGTCCTAAGGAGAGTCTTCTATCGCATTCTTTCCGGCCAAGGAGACGTGCCTTTTTCTTTCTTTGCTTTTAACCTTTATACTCCTAGCTTTTATCGCTGTTACCCTTCCCGCCCAGTTCGCGCCCTGAGGAAAGGACGAAGGATGGCCTTAATGAGGCGTTTCATCAACAGGTTATCCCTACTAATATTAACTTTTCTTGCGAATGGGATATTTGTCGGCATTAATGAAGGAAAAAATCGTGCTATCTGACTGGGGAATGGATCCCAATGTGTCTGCTAAATTTCTGCCATAAATATTTACGGCTGTATTTAATGAAATAATCCTCTCATATATTATATATATTAATCGCACTCTCCTCTGCCAACTCCATGAATTATAGTGCACGGGTGAATGTGCTAATATTTCTTAGCGGGATAGAAAGTTAGAATTAATTATTCTTCTTAATTTTAGCACGCTAATTATTCTTCTTAATTTTACATAGAGAATTATTGACTTGAAGAAACACAAAGATCGTTCCTTTGCTTTCAATATCCTACACCTTAATTCTTATTTTAAACGTTAATTATCTATTGCATTGATTTTACTTAATATCGAATTGCTATTTTGGCTATCTGCGGAGGGAGCTCTACGATGCTTCTTCTCTTCTTAGAACAAAATCCAATCCCACTGAAACAACTTCCTCATTTATCTTTAGTCAATGGTCTATCTATAGCATACTTAAAAAATAATAACACTAATCTAAAACAAATTTCTCACGGTGTCAAGAATGCATTACGTGGAGTGTTTGTAGAGGGAATTTAGCTTAATTAAAACCAGTAATGGGCAGCGAAACTTTTCGAGACCGTTAATGCCAGAAACGTAAGAAAGGAAGGGTCTCACAGAGCTGAACGGTCCTACTTGCAATGAAGATAGACACCGAGAAATAAGAAGATGGAAAGATGCAGGAGATAGCGGGGTATGGAAAGGTCATCGCCATCAGAATCTTCGAGATTCCTATTCCAAGAAAAACGAAAGCTTTGAAGATGTTTTCGTTAAGGTTCTAATCGTAGCTAAAAGTGTAAAGGGACAAGATGAAGATGTTTTCAAATACTACGAATAAATTTTCCAAACAATTACGAGGGAATATCGTCAGAAATGAACCAGCAATTTCGATAAAGTTCAATATTTTCCAATTCGTTAAATGATACTTGAAATAGACTGATATTTGAAATTTTCCAATCAAAATGAATGAATGAAGTAGTGCATGGACGCATGTCTGCGTTTTTTTTTAATTAACTGAATAACTACGCAGACATTAAGTTAAAAATTGTAAGTTTAATAAATTATATTTTCTAAATAATAACAATGATATTTATGAATATCATAAATGTGAATATTTTAAAATGTAAAAAATAATAAGTATTTAAAATTATAAACAATTAACGGAATAACTGTTATTCCCTCTTCTTACCAGAGGTAAATAATAATGTGCTCAAATCAGGTGAATAAGACTTTAAAATTTAAAAATGTCAACATTGGTAATTAAAAATATGACAAGCGCATATATACACCAGAGAATCGGTTTATTCTTGAACAATAAAACAATTTTCGGCTAGGACAGGGATGGAGACCTTTTCCCATTGAAAGGCCACCCGGTAGCATAAGAAAGCCCACATCTCTGCTCCTGCTACGATATCTTGACGAACGGAATGTTTTTTTTAATAATGGAAAGAGAAAAACGTATCTATCGTTTACTTTTATCTCACTTCTGTTAATGAGTGAGATAATACGAAAGCTAGTAAAGAATTAATGATACTCTACAGAGGCATTCATTTTAATTTCTCCTAATTAGTCATTTAACGTGGACATCCACTCACAACATTCTCGCTCAATTACGAAAATAAGGACAAACTACCTCACTCCTCATTTAGTATAGTAGTAAGCCTTTGTCCCTCTTCAGAACTTTTAGTTGCTAATGGGGGAGGGTTTAAGGTTCCAACTGGAATCCAGAATTAAATTGTATCCACCAACAAACTTTATTAATAAATTAATTGTGGCTCATTCAAGACTTTAAATCCCTCTTGGACTAACTAACCGCTCTAATTACGAACGTTTCGACAAACTAACCCTTTTCTCACTCCGTTTTAACCTCCAGTTACTCTAGAACTTAATTTCGACGTACGAACCGAAAAAGCCGAAAATATTTAATGAAAAATTGGGTTTCGAGATACAAACTTTCCGAGTCACGAATTTCGTGGAAGTGGAACGAATTAAACATATTAAAACGCTCCATTAGAGTGAACGTTTTACTATACCACACAAAAACAACCTACACACGACCATGGTTTCGTACATCATCAGGTCCTGATGATGATGCCTGATTATGTGTGGGTTGTTTTTGTGTGGTATAGTAAAAAGTTCCCTCTAATTTTTTTTTTTAGCGTTTTGATATGTTTAATATTAATAATTACCGCAAGATTACCCCTGACTCTGTATCGTTTAGAACGAATTAAGTTCGTAAGTCGAGGTAGCACTCTGCCTAAGAAATCCCAGAGCAGCGAGCACTACTTCCTTCTCGTGTTTCTGAGAGTGTGGAGAGTCCACCTCCCGCATGGTGAAAGGGTCCAGGATTAGAATGGGATCCTAAGAACCTAATAATCACTCCAGTAATGAAGGCAGACGTTGAAAAATATGGAAAGTACGAAGAGAGTGGTAACTTTTCAAAATAGAAATCGTTTGCGTTCAACTTCATAATATGAAAGCCTTGAGATTTTGACATATGGGAAAAAACATTCTTGAGAAATTAGTTAGATGCATGCGCATTAAGTTTGTGCAGTATTCAGCCAGAAGATCAGTTGAACGCTCATCTTCTCTACCATTAGCTACCAAGAGCTAGAAGAGGGGAATGAGGCCTCCTAAATGAGGAGTGAGGTATTTTACCATTACTATAAGGGAAACAAGTCCATTAAAGTGAAGAACAATGATTCTAAAAGTAACTCTTTTCGTAGTTTTCTATCAGAAAAAAATTTGATCAAGCGCATTAAGTGCAGAACTAAAATACAGAAGATATGAGAAACTGTAAGAGAATATTTTACCATTTATCACGCGTACTTCTTATTCTAAATGTATCATAAGGTCCCATTTATCGTATTGTTAGTATCTTTCTTATCAGCGTAATTTTATTTTAATTGAAAACTTCAAATGATACTTAGTGGAACATCTTGAAATTAATTCCTTGAATCATTCCTCACTGAGTTATGAAATCGAAGGTCATACGAATGATGAATAAAGTAGCATTTTTAATAGATCTTCCAGCGAAAAAAAATTCACATTTGAGATTTGAAAAACGGATAAAAGATGGAACTCCGATACAATATGAAGCATTCCTTAATTTGGAATTCCTTGATGATTAAACTTCGACATCATAACCTTTAAAGTTCATGGACCAAATCACTCACTCGTTTGATATCTATTCTCTGCCAGTTTCATTCCGTTCCATCTTTCATTGAGTCTGAATTAAACCCTTACGGGATGAAAATTATCAATAACGGCAGGTTACCAATGTTCGAGCTTACCGATCCATTTAGCACCTATGATAACAAGTTATGAAAGGACTTATTCATCCATAAACTATAGCAAAAGTAAACATACAAAATGTATCTCATTGTTTTATTGCAATGAAGAAGGCGGGAAAAGATAGAGAGGCTACAGTTAATTCAAAGCCTGTACTTCAAAGTACAAATAACATTCTACTTAAGTAGGAATTGAATAAAGCGGTAAAAAACTGAATACGCAGCATTTGATTATGGTATAAGTTTTATAAATATTTCTTTTAATTTAATATTCTGGCTCAGCTTACTTAAAGGTGGAAAAATAATATACGTAAAAGAATCTGTGAATATACTTAAATTTACTCATATTAAACTGTACATACATAAACTCATAAACCGAAGTCGTTGAGAAGAGCCAAGTGACAGATATTTATTCATATGAAAACAAAAGTATATCACGAGATAGAAAATTGGATTTAGTCCTCGTTGCTAAATGATTTTGAAAAAATCCGTTGGTTTAGCGGTTGTAGAATATAAAAAAAGTCTGCATATATTAGAATAAGCTTTTCTGCTTGTTCTTGAACTCCTGTTTGAAATTATGCCTTTCGCAAAACTCGATCTTATTCGTAGGCCACTTTGTTGATACTTTGTCGCACAATTTAAGTATTTTAAAATGTATTCCCCGTGACGTATGTACATACATGATCACTTTGACCATGCGAGTGAACGTATGAAGAAGAGTTGAGGAAAAGAGGTAAATTATGAGAATAAAATAAAATTACACCGAGTCCTTCAGGAGATATACGTGATGAATTATAAAATTGTATAGTTGCACAATTAGTATAGGAAGGACAAATTTTTAAATGCGGAAAATCTTCAGAAGCTCGACTTTAACAACTTATTAGTGAATCGATGCAAGCAAAAATTACACGAATTGCGAGAATTACAACTTTAAACTAATTATCGCCATAAAGTAAGGCTTGCGTGATAGCCAACCTCATGACTGCGTGGAATATAATACAACAGGAAAAAGTATCAATTATGTCAATGCTTCTTGCTAGTTACCAATTATGGCAATGCTGCTGCAACATTATAGCTCATACATTAGGTGTTAAATCTGCGATAATGCAATCGATAGATGTGACTATCAATTTCGAAGTATTAAAGACCACGTACTCGTATTTACAGCCTTTCAAATGGACGTGAATCGGTTTGTATTAAGAATTCAAAATGCTTGAATGTCACTTTATCGAGCCAAATCTAATTCGGATCCTTGCTCTGATTAGTCATCAAATAAGAAAACTAATATTATCAGGTTCCTTAGAAACAAGTTAACGAAATGTATTTTACCTGTCTTAGAAATTCCATTCAATAATTTCTCAATTACTGGGGAACCTATAGTTTTAGAAAAAGATGGGTTTCACGAATCACATACAAAAGCCCCAAACAAAACAGATCCATTTGTGTTTAATTTTACCCATGAAGATCACGACAAATACTCATACATACGACATCTAATCGATAAAACCTAAATTAATGAGGAACTGCCAAACCCAAAGACAAAAAAGCGGCGTGTGGGATGAGTCATTATAAGCAGCAAATGTTGATGACACAAATTTCGATAGCTAAAACAGAATTTCAAACTCCCAGTTTACCGTGAAATGTCCACGGCAACATATTGGCCTTTGTCTTACGCTTCCCAGTAACTGACGCACGTTCCCGCAAGGAAATTCATGTCATTGTCATAACGCAGCTAGATGAAAAAAATTAACCTTAGGGCGGAGAGGAATATTTTTTCCTTCTTTCTCGACCTTTTAACCATTGTATTTCACCATAACGAACATCAAGAGAAGAAATAAAGAAGAAAATGCGGAAAAAAATGCCCTTTTATATCAAACTGGTAATATATTCCTGGGATTTTTCATGAAAGAATAAAAATATGCCTTGTACACCCAGCAAGAAGGGTGTTTTTTCATGCAACTCATACTATGACGCGGTTTTTCGGGAAAAAAGAAGTAAACTGTGCATGAATTGAAAGCGTGCAGCGTGTAATTAACACTTGCGGAAGATTAAGACACGATTTAATAATTAATCATTTTACATAGTGAGCCCACTCAACCGTGACAACGAATGGTAGATGTCTAAAAAAAGAGAAAAATCGAATTTTCGATTATGAAAACATGAGTCGTCACGATAAAAAGGAGGTCAAATGACAAGCCGAATTTCCCCCACTTTTTATCAATATTACAATTTTTATGCTGTCCCCTTTCGTCGACTCCCACACAGATTCTGAAATAATACTGTACTCTGAAGGAAGATATCACCCTACCCACGTTCTTAGAGAGTTTTTTTTCTAGGTCGGCTTCCGTCACGGAATAAAATGCATCTTCCGCAAATGGGGCGAGAGCTATGAAAATTATCAAGATTACTATCCTTTGATCTGAAATTACGTCTCACGTTGTAGTGAATCTTTCAGATGTAAAAGTCGCAGGCCAAAGTGATAGCCGGATTAGATGGATTTACTCCCATTAGTGATCCTGGAAATAGCTGAAAACAAAGTGAAAACTACTGTGGACCATAACAGCAAAATGTTATTTCAGTTAGATGTAAGAGAGACCCACATGTGTCTAACCTCGGCGAATACAGAGTTTTGTAATATTATTGATAGTAATAATAAATAAATTCAAAATGCTATTTCAAAATTGGAGTACTAATTGGAGTAATATAAAATTAAAAAATGGATAACGAGATAGGCCCACAAGAGAAATCAGAATTTATCTCGAATTTAAACCACACAAAAGAACCGAGATGTGCTGCAAGATTTCCCCTAATATGGGTGCCTGCGCGGCAGCAAAATAAAGTTAAGTCCTAGCGCTACATTCAGTGGATGAGACTTGGTCAGCCTATCTCCGACTCCTACGCTACCGTATTTGGCTTTTCGAGGCCAGACACGCTAACCCCGCTTAATTCAGGTAGCTACCCATGTCATGATGTTAAAAGAACATCGAAAAATGTTGTTTTCCACCGAGAATTGAACCCGGAGCTACTTCTGTTCACCGAAGGCGAACACACCACCCAAATGTTTATCCGAGCGCCTGCGCGAGCAACCAATACTTATCCAAATGCCACCCTTTAGATTTTTTCTTAATATTTCTTGAGGAATTTGAGATCTTTCAGTATTACTACTCAAACATTCTTTGTTGATATTGCTCATTGGAATTCCATATTTGGATTGAATTGTTCATTTTACTAAATCGTTCATTTTTTATTAAAGGAGAAATCATTAATTTTGCAACTTAGCTTCTTCATTAGCTGCTACGGTGCAGCACCATAGTCCGACCCGTAACAACTTACTCTGCGCCTCACAAAGGAGAACAATAGAAGAACATTGGAAATGCGTTAAAAATGCATACAGGAGAATAGACGAGGATGAGTATAATAATGGCGATGTAAATTTCTTCTGAAAGAAGGAAATAAATGCTAAGTTCCATCTTGCAGTGCTTGATGTACTGAGAAATCGGATTGAACCTATTGCCATGCATTTAACCATTTAACTGTTCCCATTGTATGTAGGCGATTTGGCTCTTTTTCCTTTCTTTTGTATTATGACCCCTTTATGCACAGAATAAATAAACGATGTGAGAAAATGAGAACACGAGACTGAAAAAATCAATCCTCTCCTCATTTAAGCAAAAAATATATCGAATTTAACTAAAAACAGTCAACCTAAAAAATCTGACATGTATTGGGAGACTTTTCAAAATATTTGCAGCTTGGATTAAAGAATATAGTAACGTTAGTGAATTTACTCAGGCGAGATTGAAACTATTAAGTCTCTTTCTCTAACATATCAGCAATGCTATAAGAATGAAACATAACTTAATGGGTGAATAGAGATAAAAGAAGAAAAAACTTAAACTAGATAAAAACAGAGGAAGAGACTACTTATCAACCTTTGGCTACGTAGCTGCGATATTGGTAAATCTGAAAAATTGATTAAATGAAAGATTTCTTAAATTAAGGGATGTTCAATAGATTACAGGAAAAAATTATCTCAAAAAGATCTTTCAAATAGCTTTTAGGCCGTTTTTATAATGAATAACTTATGCAACTTAATAACTAAATTCCTCCTCCCTCCTCGAACTCCACCAGAAAGTACACCATTCCATGTTACCGTACACATTTCATAATTCTCAATTTCGAAAATTGCTTACATGTTCGAACAAGCTTATTGCTACATAAAGAACGAAGTGAATGTATTAATCACCTTTTGCTTTTAATAATATCATTCGTGTTCACGCGGCCAAGTAAGTGCCAAATCAGCTGAGTACCAACCAACAACAAGGCACAGCGTTGACAGTAGAAACAATCGCTTTGGGTATGTCTGCGTGAGGAACTGTATATTACAGACAAAATTGTATGCAGAATCTTTATCCTAGATTTTTCTAACAGAATTATCTTACGCCCTCCTACCAGTGGAAACTCATTTACCCGACCTACATTTTCCTTCCTCATCATTGAACACTCAAATTATTAGAAGGCAACCCAACTACCCTCGCAATGTGGAATTGTTCTAAATTGCACTCTAAAATAGTTATTGGTGAGGAAACTGTGACCTGCGGGGAAATTTTTCGAAGAGCTTTTAATCAGTTTTTTACTGCGGCACTTTTTATCTTATTCTTACCTAATAATGCTTCTCAAATAGAGTTAATGATGGTTATTAGGGTGGCGAATAGGCGAAAATCTAGGAGTTCGAATGAGCTTAGTTATTCGGTCAGCCCATTTTATTTTCGTATCCCTTCCATTCCGAGGAGCCGTAATTATTCTCTCTCCGGTTTTCAATCCGGCATTGAAAACGACAAATTTCTCTTCCGGATTCTCTCCGGCAACAACCGTCGAGTACGGTTTGGGTTCAATTTTATCTCAGGCAAAAATTACGTATTTTCGGGTTTCGATTCAATTCCGCTTTGATTCTTTGAGTTTATCTCAGATAGCCTGTCTAGTTGAAGTTAGAAGACTTTTTCTTAAGGAGTTGACTCTTTAAATAAGAAAAATTATACGTAGGTCACTGCAGAGACCGAGATTTAAGAGATGCGTTCGGGAACATTTAAAGATGTACTCCGAGAGCCACCTATTCAAATGATTTCCATCCCACATTCTCACGTTTTGAAGTACAGTTGGACCCCGTTTACCGCTGCTTCGCTATACGCTGTTTCAGTATTGCGCGGTTTTATTGGGATTCCCCGAAATCGAACGCGGTATTAGGATTTCCAACTGCTAGGAAACTGCGTGTGATTTTGTTAATCCAAATTAATTACTATTTCTGAAGATGTGGAAGAAAAGGAACTTTCAACGGTTTTTCTAAAAAAATTTTAGCCACTATAATGGAAATTATGGATCAGTTTATACAAAATGATTTAAATTTTTTTAGAAGTACAAAGGCAAGACGAAGTGTAATTGATGCAACCGCTATCACAGAAGTTGAACTCGTTACCAACATGGTTTCCGGGAGGTCCAATACAACACCTGCTGGCAAGGTCCCATACACAGTATGCATAGTCAAGGTACTGCCTAACTAGCATGGAGCAGTACAGTGCATAGTCACAGACTTCTTCTTAGCTCCTACCCACAATTCCCTTGAGAAAGCCGGGTTTCTTAAGTGCCCGCCCACGTCACGGATGTGGGTACCCCAAAATAAATTCTACGTGAGGGCAACTCCAAGATCTTTCACCAAGTCAATTTTTTTTAGTGTTCTCTTCGAGGGCTGTACAATTATTCTTCTGCCAAAGGATTTTCTTTCAAAAAAGTAAATTAGTGAACATTTCTCTGCATTGAGCTCTGACTGTCAATCATAGCGAAAGTTCATAATTCTATCTAGATCCTTGTTCAAGATTGATCTGCTCTCTCTCATCGCTATTTCCTTGTAAATTATCGACCGTCCACAATTATTGACAGTAAATCTCATTGCTAAGGTCGTTGATGATTACTAAGAACAGCAAAGGCCCGATAACGCTACCCTGTGGTACTCCCTAGGTTACCTCAGACGCGTTGTAACTAATACCATCCAGTGCAATTCGCTCTTTTTAGACAGAGAGAAAGTCCTTTGTACAGTTTATTAAATTTTTTGGATAGTAAGAATTACAGGTCATGGGATCGCTCGGGATTTCAGAGGTAGTTATTTTGTGAAGCATCGTCTTCGGGGAGAAAATAACAGTTAAGAAACAAATGAAATACAAAAAGAATTTTTTAAATTGTTAATCCATGATTACGGTTCCTCCTTGCTCGAATACGAAATCTTTAAACCTGATAAAAACGCATCGAAATGGGCCATCGTCATATCGTAGATCAATTTTCCCGACGAAACAAAAACGGGTCCCAAAAAATATCGGCTCGCCTTAATACGTGCCGTAAGCCATCTTTAAGTCATCGACTCCGCTTAATAGACGCCATTGTCACCCCCTTGGTATCCACCCTCCGACCGTTAGAGAAAGAAGAATTGCTGAACTCTGTGCGATATTCGATACCTCTGGAAGGAGAGAACGTAATAATCTTCCCCTTTCTTCCACCCCTACGGTAAGGAAACGCGAGAGTGATTTTCTCGTTAGAGGGCACCCTCCGCCCACCAATGTGCTGCCAATCAGCGAGAGGAGATGTGATACCCGTACGCGGAATGGGTTCGCGGGGAGAAAATTGGGCGCCGTGAGACCGTGATTGATACGTCCTCTCCCCGCGGGAAGTGAGGGAGTAACTACTGTCCCCACTTTATTCAAAGATCAGGACGAATAATATGCCTGATATATACGGGGATGCGATTGAAATATCGGGCGAAAGGGAAAAGGTCCCATTATCCAAAAGAACGATATGCCGAATGTTCCATAACGAAGGATGGGAAAACGGTAGTAAAACAACCGAGTGGGGAATACAATTCGTATGTAGTGTAACACATGCTGTCGTAATAGTGCTTAGATTAACTGCAGAAAAATCAGCCGTAAGGCAAAGGGGCGACCAAAATCATTGCCAAAATCAATGGCAAATGGAAGTTAAACTACACGCCACTTAAGAGGGGCTTGATATTTCAAATGTGGCCTATCTTATACAGCCGAATGGTAAATATGGCCTTCCAATGATAAAAAGGTTCCCCACCCCTAGATTTGCATCTAAATTTACTTATGTGATGTAACTAAATAACTTATCTTTATATACACATATATAAGGCGGGAAAAATTCTGTGGGTTTGTTTGTTTGTGTGCTTGTTTGTAGGTTTGTCTGAGATTGGAGTCCACATCATTTGTCCGATTTACGTCAAATTTTGCATAGGTGTTTAGTTTTAGATTAATACCCCGCAAGATACCAGTGGCGTATGGCAGGGAGTGTATAATAGCATACCTAATCTACCCTATTAGTTTCTCTGATGCTATGCGGAAAGACCAGAAGTAACTATCTGTTTTAGCGATTATTTAATAGATTATAAGGAATATTCGTGTGAAATCGAGATAAGTACCAAAAGAAGGGAAATTAAATACTAATTCCTATTGTGGTCGTGGAATAGCGATTTCGTTTCGAAGTTGGGAGAATTTAGATAAAATATACGAATACTAGTAAACGCCCCCGTCAAGCATGACGGAACTTAATATAGTTTAAACATATATCTATTATCGTGTATATATCTGGTCCTCTTAAGTCAGAAACAGTCCGTTGTAAGATCATATTAACTCGATATATTTCTTACCATTATTTATAACATTTATTCTACTGTTTTCAAGTCATGAAAGCCTACTTTACGTACATTTTTTATAGAAAAATATAAGAACTGGTTATCCTCGTGCATTTATATGGGATAACTCATGAAATCAACCCTAAATAATTGCCTTGGTCGTCAAAGGGATCTGTTTATTTTCCAAAAATTTTACGAATTTTCCGTGTATTTTATCAATGTTCTTGAAATTTCATATCTATATCAATATTTCACGACTAAATAAAGAATATATGATCATTTTCTCTTTCCGATCGTTTTCCTAGACACTTGTCTTGATTTCGTAAGACCATTACTACTAATTTAATTCTGTAAAAGAAACGACCTTTGCAGGTAACGAAAACCTACTTTACTTACATTTCTTATGGAAAAGTATACTAAGATTCATTTCACAACCTACTCTCGCCGTTGGATGTTCATCGCTGGTCGATTTAGATGAAATAACTCATTAGTATTATTTTGCTCTCCGCGCTCACTGTTTTTGTCGATCGCCTCTGTTCTTGGTTTTGATTATTCAATTTAAATCTTCACGTCTTTGTTTCTTCTAGGTAAATTTTTTATTCTTTGTTTCCGTAGTTTTCAAGACCACATCGTTGGTGTGCTCTAGGTACATTTTTTATTTTTTATTCAAGCGAATGTCTATGTCTATGTAAGAACCCTGCAAGCCGCCTTTCGGCGTGTGGCAGGGGGTGCATGCACCATGACTCCATTTCCCTAATCGATTACTTTCACGTACCGTTCACGGAAAAAATGATTTCTTGGATCGATTGGTTCTAGCATGTATTTCTCTAATCTTTCTCGCAGTATCGGAACGGTCTATGTAGCATGGTGAACGCATTATATCGGCTACATCATCTCTGAACGTACTTTCTCTAAACTTATCCAGTAAATCAATCCTTTGTTAAAATGTTCTAACTTCCAAAGATTCCTGTCCTGAGGCATCTGAGTGACTCTCACTGATTTATCGTAGCAATTTTTCACAAAACGTATCGCCTTTCGCTGCACCTTTACTGATTCTCGAATACAACACTTATCGGCAGGGTCCCATATACTACACGCATACTCAAGATGAAGCCTAACTAACGAACCAGAAGTTGAAAATCTTGCAAATTTGCACAAACTTGAGACAAGTTTCAAGAATATGACAATAGTATTCTACAGAACGACCTAAACGTAATATCAACCTTGTGCAAGGATAGGCGGCTTGATTTAAATGCGAAGAAGTATCTTGCTATGTCTTTCACGCGATTTGTACCCTGCAAGCCGCCAGTGGCGTATGGCAGGGGGTGCATTAACACCTTACCTAATCTATCCTAATATATTCTCTGATGTCATTCGGAAAGAACGACCAAAAGTAACTATCTGTTTTAGCGATTATTTCCTCGTAAAGTTTGGGCGTCGCCTCTCGAAGATCACGCTCGCTGTTCGCCGGAATGACAATATCCTTAACTTCACCTGAAGATTCTGGACCGATGAATTTTTCGAAAAGCTTTCGTCGGTAACCACATCTTCTCTCTTGCAGGGAGTTCCATACGAGTGATTTTATTATGGCCGTAACTCTGCTGTCGAATCTGAAATCTCCACTGAGAAAACGGGCTGCTCTACATTGAACCATCTCTAAATCTGATACCAACCCTACTTCGTGCGGATTCCAGACTGCGCAGTAGTACTCAAGACTTGGTCGAATGAGGGAAAAGTACGCAATTTCTTTAACTCTAGATGGGCATCCTCTCAGGGTTCTCTAACCTTATTAGCGAACAATACTATATTTCAGGATATCCTTTGGAGTTCGTTCGTAAAAATAAACACCCAGGACGTATACTCCGCAGTTAAAGTTACTACACTTCCTGATCAATATACAATTAATAGACCATCTAAACATTTCTTTGAAATTTATTTACGCGTGCTTTTCTCAATTCAAGAGATCGTTTTAAATACTTAACCTGGTAAGTTGGGAAGTTTTTTAATGATATTTCCTGAGTTTAGTAATAAATCACATCTATCTGCATTTTCGTAAATTTGGCGACTGAAGGGAATAAATGGCTAAAAATTGAACGTGAATCCGTTTTGCAAACAAAGGTGGTACGTAGTTATTTACCACTCTATATTTCTGCGTTGAGAAACAACGGCTAATTCAGCTAGTAAAATAAATAACGCCTTTATTTCATCGAGACTTAAATGACTCCTTCCATCTAACCAATCGTCAAATTAAAACCGATCTATTTAGAAAACAAACTTAAAAAGTAATTCAATTAGAAATAGAATATGAAAGAACCTATTACGTAAATACAAAAAATATCCGCAGAGGAGCACATCAGCACGTTTGGAAATTAAAAATATCTACCGTGTTTCATTTCCTTAGCGTTTTGGATTTCGTTTCTTTCTAGAGGCGGCAGTAAATTCGTAAAGTATCTGATGACTTAAAACTTAACTGATTACTTAAAATTCTTTTCAGTTCAAATAAATATTAATTTTAAATTATGAAAATAACTTTCATCTTCCCGATCAATTTTGTTCACGTCTGTGCTGCCCTTCCCTTCTCGTGAGTTTTCCAGGACTACTCTATGAGCTATCATTATTATTTAACCAATTGTAATTAACTACAGAAAAATTCGCCCGAAGCTTCAGCTCTTAAACTTCTGATGAAACAGATAAGACCGGAATAACAAAGAGGACATTACCATATTTATGGCATATACCATCTTTTTAATTTTAACAGTAAAAAAAAAACTAGAGTATAGCAAACGGTGTAGGTCTTGAGGGAAAGCAACGTGAGGGTGAGTGAAGGAAGGTAATGAGGGCCAAATATAGAGGGGAAGGGCAATGGAGAGATACGAGAAGTTTAGGGCAGAAAAGAAGGTTAGGAAACAGGGTTTCAGGGGCTTAGGTTTAGGGAGGAAAGAGAACGATTAAAAGTTTTATCACCGCCGTGTTAAGTTTGGACCCTCGGGTCACTTACCAGTAAGGGCAATAAAAGCACCGAACCAATCGATTGCTCTGTATTCGCTAAGAGAAGCTATAAAACAGCGGACTCTCTCTTCAGAGGGAGAGATGCACGTAGTTTGATGAAATATGTTGTTAATGACATAGTTTGAATAGCCAAAAACTGCGCAATTATTTCAACGCATGTAATTCACGTTTTATCATCATAAAATTGTAGAAAAGTATTTACAATGTATGTTCCAAATCAAATATGAAACCACTGGTCAAAATCATGTTAAGCTTTTATAACTTCTAAAATAAAACTATCGAAAAAGATGTAAATCTGATTTAATCCCGTGAGGAGTAAAAATTGCTGTTAACCAAATTGGATCTATTTATTTATGTTGCGAATTATCCATTGGAAATAAAAATGAGATATTTTTGTAAGGGAACAAAACGCGCAGCGTTCAAGTATTGCCTGGAGCGAAAAAGATAAAGAATCACGGCTTATGTTTAATACCTCGGTGAACAAATACCACCAAGTGAGGGTCGAGGCGATCTTCTTTATTAATAGAACTGGGTCTTCAAGCGTTCAAGGCCAGTTATGGCTTAATTGGTTAAGGCATCTGCCCGGAAGGCGGAAGATTCTAGGTTCTAATCCAGATCCCCTAAGACTTTTTCATCGCTCGTCTTTCTTTGAGATCTTTCACAACAAATATTTGATTTGTTGTTCTCCTTTCTATTCAGAAGCAGTTCTTGAGTTAAAACACGTTGAGTGATGCAATTATTTTAAAGCCTTAAAATTCTGATTTATTGTCCTTTTCGTAGATGGAGCATGTCATCCGCGTTCTATAGTCATCCGGCATATAATTCGGAAAGTTCCTCTCTATATAATTGTGCGTTAGAAGCAAATAATCTTCATGATAAAATATTTTACAGCGGCAATTAAACTAATACTATTCGATTATCATTACTCTTTTCGTGTTAGAGTAAATTCCCCTGCTAAAGACTCTTGGTAAATTTCTTTCCTTATGTCTGCTCTAATATCTCCAACGACCATCAAATTTTCACTTTTCAGTATCCGTTTAAACACTTCCTGTTTCTTCCAAATTTATTTTCAATTCATTTTCAAAATTTAAAATTCATTCTCCACAAAGTAATTTATTTTCTAAAGGCTAATCATGTCGTGCCATATTCTCTGCGACCTCAGTTATTTAATTCTACAATCTACATCCCATCGCAGAGATTAAAGCTCTTAAATAAGATATCATTGGTTTTCCTCTCAGCCACTTTCCCGGATTCTTTCCCTCCAAAATATTCGTTTTGGAGTAATTAAGTCTGGAATCGTGTTCAATAACCCAATTTATTATTTCTTCCGCTGTCTTTCCCTCTTATCTATTTACTTATGCCCTTATCTGTATTTGTTGTAGCACCTGATCGATGAGCTTTGACCTTATAAAGAACTTTTTGTGAAAGCTTTTGAGGTTTGAAAGCTGTTTACGAATACTTGGCGAATAAATAGACGAACCAATCAATAGGAGCTATAATCCGTCACAGCTTTGAAAGTATATATAATAATGTGCGGAAGCAGTCGTTCAGAAGGATACAAGTAAGCAACCGTATAAATAAAAGTCTAGAAAGTTTCGCCTTTGTGGATGCAATATCTTCAGCTCGTACATTTCCTGGTGGTTGAATATTTATTCCATCTACGAGCATAAGTATTCCTTTTCACCACTAGTCCTAAATCTTTCTCGTATCTCCTTAACAATACCCTTCCTTGCCATCCGTACTTTTGCTGTTCTGATCTGCTATCATTATAGTTCATTCCTTCGCTTTCCTGTAAAAACTAACATAAACAGCATGGATTAGGGAAAGGTAAATAACATAGCTTTGAATAGCCGAGCGGCTGAAACCCAAGGAATAACAGGTGTGAAAAACAGCGACATGACTGGCACTGCATTCCTAAACAGTGCGAAAGAGACGCGGCATGCTAATTCAGTGGTCAGAATACCTGCCCGGAAAGATACCTGGGTTCGAGTCCCACTCTTTTGAATTTATCGTAATTTGGTGTTTTCTTAAACTTGATATATTACAAGGAAAAGGGTTTAGGTGACATCGCACGATTATTCGTGCAATATTTCTGTTCTGGTGGAATAGCTCAATGGATAGAGAAACCGACCGGCAATTGGGAGACCGGGGTTCGAGTCCCGGTTCCGTCAGACTTTTTTCATGTCCGTTTCTCCTTGGGAACTTGATATATTAGTTACCTTTCAAAGTTAGTCATTACATCTAAATCACTTTTATAGAACAAACCTCTCGGCATTTTTATCGAGGAGAGTAATGTGTCAGAGATATACTGGAGAAATAAAGATTTAAAGAAGAGAATATGCACAGCCTCGGGGTGACCCACAAGGAGCATGGAAAGCAAAGACTTGTCTCATCAAAGTGTGAAGGAAGCTTCGTTCCCATGGATATGTATGTTTTGAAATAACAGTATAAATATCACAAATTCTTCTCGGAGAATAAAATATAATTTATTCAGAAAATCTAGCCAGTCTCAGAGCAGAGTTTGGTCAAGTATCACACACAAACGCCAGTAATCTTCATTATCGGTATTTTTTTCATCCTAGGATATCTAGGGAAGAGCGTTGTAGCTCCATTTGTCTTCAATATGTCTATATTTGTATCCAATGTCCCTGTAAAGAAACCCTAGTTGCCTATTCATTCATTCCTTCAGTAATTTTTATCTGCGAGAATTTCATGTTTGAAGAATCTTCTCGGTAGTTGTTGCTCCAACTCTGCAAATGACCAAACCAACCCTGCATTCTCGTTTTATTTCCATAGTATTTCGAAACCATAACTCTCTGAAAATTAGATTGCAAATATATCCAGAGCCAAGCAATGACTATATAGTGGTGCTAATTAGCCGAAGTATTTCTCTGCACGCAATGCGAATGTTGATAATCACGCGTCACACGAAAGCAATAGATAAGTGAAGTAGAGTCATGGTGCTTGCACCCCCTGCCACACACCGAAAGGCGGCTTGCAGGGTACTTATGTCTTACAATCTTTCATTAGTGCTCCAAGGACGATAGGTAAGGCTCTAATCTTATCTGTGCCTTACAGCGAAGAGGAAGCTTTTTCTCTCCAGTGAACAGCTCAGTAATTAAAATAGTTCACTTATATCACTGTAAATCGTATCTATATAAAATGAAAATATTGGAGTATTAGACAACAGCTACAACAGTCTTGAGCCTCCGCCTTCCACTATGAAAAAAATGAGCAACTAATACCGAATACGATGAAAAGCTTGGCCGGATCATTTTCCCTATAATACAGAAAATCAAAGGAATCTGAGTGATTAATCTCTAATGAAATATGTTTTTGGTCGCAGCCGGAACTTCGGTCCGCGGAGATTTGGTCCGCTACGATTTGGTCCCACGACAATTTGGTCCCGCTACGATTTGGTCCGCTACGATTTGGTCCGCGACGATTTGGTCCGCGACGATTTGGTCCGCGGCGGCTGGGTGCTACGATGATTTAGTAACGACACGCGATAAATTTTTTGTTGGGCAAGGCTGAGATTTCTCATAATTAATTGTTATTGTTGTTTCTGGATAGAATTCAATAGTTTTGTTAGTATTTAACCTTTTGTTAAACAATAATTAGAAGTATGCCTTACTGGAATCGGAGCGTGCAATAGGGGAGGAAAACAGTTATCCGGACGTAAGAATATGACAAAACTATTGTTTATTTATAAATTAAAGTCTTTGATAAACAAGGAATACGCATCTCGAGATAAATGAGTGTTGTTTCAGAGATAAATATCGAAGGGAGGAAATTGGCATAGATGATTAATTTGAATGGTACTTAGGAAGAGAGACTGCAAATAACCATAGAAATTTACAATAACAAATTTATGTTGCTAAAAGGATATTGTTCATATCGAAATCATTGGGAGAAGAGGAGGGTAGACAATTTCAGGACGCTGACGTTTGCTATAAATCTCCTGGCAGTTACATAAAGATTACTCAAATGGACAAACGGAAATGGTTATTTGTAAGGCGGAGGAGGTGGGGGAGGGAGGAGTATGCTACATATGTGTGTGAATAGGTAGGTAATGGGTATCAAACCACTCGTACCGTTCTACAGATTACGAATAAACAATGCGTAACGCAATAAATATATGTATAATGGAGTTGGTTGGAGGAAGTTTGGGTTTCATTACCCGCATCGCCCTTTCTTATCTGGAATTTCTGAGAAATAAACAGTAACAAATTTATGAGGCTAAAAGGCAATCGTTCATATCAAATTCCTTGGAAGGAATCTTAACTATATTTCTTCAATGAAAAGGGGAAACAGATTTTAATGTATTTATTCTGTCAAGACATGACTAAGAGCAATTGGTTAGATTGAAACAGGAAGATAATTCCAATTACGTCCATTTTAATAATTATTATAAATGAAAATTTCCTTTCAACGGAAAATATACCAACTTAATACTATAAAAATTCTTGTTGGTGGTCACTGAGATCATTACAAGCGATCAGAAAAATAGACGGATTGCTGCATTACAGTAGCTCGAGGCGTTTTCGTGCGCGCCGAGATCTGCGCTAATTCCTGAATATAAATTCGTATTTTAACGTTATCAATAAACTTAGAGGGTTTTAATTTAAAGAGAAAATAGGTTATGTATTTTTTCAGAAACTTTCTCGCTTAAAGTTTTTTCCTATGGTAATATAACAAAAAGTAGCTGGCGACTACATTTCTCAATGCGTTTTGCCGAAAACTCTCGACATTCCTATAGAATTCCCCACGAAATTTCTCTCCGAAATCTTTTAGAGGAAAAATAATAACATTTGTGGGAAGTAGATGAAATGTAAAAGATTTTGATACCAAGAAAGACCGTGTTACACGGAAGGTTAGCACCAAATACTTCGGTTCAAAGACAAATTCTCGATTTTTTTTTCAAAGTACCACTTTTTTCATTTTCCTGCGATTATTATAGCATTTGACCTGGATTAAATCTAAATTACTTTTACAATTTGACAATTTAACATTACCTTTGCTCATCACGGTGACTGCAGAATTGAAGATGGAAAAAGGAGCATGGCTGTATATAAAAGTTTTTCGTTGAAACGCACCAAATCCGTGCCTCTGGCTACTGCAAGAGCATACCAAAGGGTAACGACTTCTAATTCCGCGAAATCAGTTGGACGCTAAGAATGGGACCTGAATATTTTGGTGTATGCGGGAGAACCTGGGTTTAACCCGGCGCCCTACTGTTTTCGAGGAATTGGATAACCTTCAGTACACCTTTTCAGTGACAGCTATAGAAATAACTTAAAACTAAGTTGCCATCTGTAGTATTAGAAGGAACGTCTTCAGTTCTTTTATACTCTCTTTTAAAATCTGTGTCTTTTGGAGAAGTAAGCGAGTAGAATTCCACCTGTGTGAAGTGCAATAGAAAATGCACCCAGTAAAAAGCAACCTTTTAAGGTAGAAGTTGCTGAATTCCTCTCCATCGGCATCCAATGAAAACTCGGATGGTAGGAGAGACGAAGTGAAACTGCATAATCTAAGGAAGCGCGAGAAAGAAATCATTCTCAACGTAAGAAACTTCTTTCAAGCAATTAAGTCAGGAGAGGAAGATGTAGATTTAACTCTAGTTACAACCAACACTGCATTGTGTGCCGGAGTGAGCGAAAGAACGGTGAAGAGCATTGCTTGAGAGCACCGTATGAGCTAAGTATTTGTATTTTATTTCTTAAACAAAATAAGAAGAATTCGGCGAAGTAAAAGAGGTCCGAAATAGGAGCAAGAAAAGTCGAGGAGACGTATAAGCTGTGGCGAAGGCAAGTGAAGAACGTCGCTTTATTTAATTTATCTAAAATCTAAAATATACCTAAATTCAAAATTTTCGGATCATGGAAAATTTTATTAATAATATTAAGAATGTAACTGTGCAATCAACATTTTCTAACATCAAAACTCTAGGACAAGATAGATTATAAACTTTTACGCCGATTAACAACAATATAATACATATTCGAAAATTTGAAAAAGCTGAAATCCTTATGTGTCTCTGGATGAGATTGTGATGCCGTAAGTTGTGCAGTTTCCTTGTAATTGATTTTTATACAGCATGAAAAAGCCGAGATTCGCAAAAAGTGCCGTTTTTTGGTACCTTGGTTTAAATATTTCTTCCCGATAAATTTAGTCCTTCGTTGCCGTCAACCAGAATTCCAGTAATAAAATATAAAATAACCTTTATTTCGGTGTAAATATTGTTCAACTGCGTTGCGCATTTAGCTCGAAAAAAAATTAACAAAGTACAGGGGCACATATTTAAAAATTCGATAGTAGTCATATCTAAACAGAAAAAATATATATTAAAATCTGTTTCCCCTTTTCATTGAAGAAATATAGTTAAGATTCCTTCCAAGGAATTTGATATGAACGATTGCCTTTTAGCCTCATAAATTTGTTACTGTTTATTTCTCAGAAATTCCAGATAAGAAAGCGCGATGCGGGTAATGAAACCCAAACTTCCTCCAACCAACTCCATTATACATATATTTATTGCGTTACGCATTGTTTATTCGTAATCTGTACAACGGTACGAGTGGTTCGATACCCATTACCTACGTATTCACACACATATGTAGCATACTCCTCCCTCCCCCACCTCCTCCGCCTTACAAATAACCATTTCCGTTTGTCCATTTGAGTAATCTTTATGTAACTGCCAGGAGATTTATAGCAAACGTCAGCGTCCTGAAATTGTCTACCCTCCTCTTCTCCCAATGATTTCGATATGAACAATATCCTTTTAGCAACATAAATTTGTTATTGTAAATTTCTATGGTTATTTGCAGTCTCTCTTCCTAAGTACCATTCAAATTAATCATCTATGCCAATTTCCTCCCTTCGATATTTATCTCTGAAACAACACTCATTTATCTCGAGATGCGTATTCCTTGTTTATCAAAGACTTTAATTTATAAATAAACAATAGTTTTGTCATATTCTTACGTCCGGATAACTGTTTTCCTCCCCTATTGCACGCTCCGATTCCAGTAAGGCATACTTCTAATTATTGTTTAACAAAAGGTTAAATACTAACAAAACTATTGAATTCTATCCAGAAACAACAATAACAATTAATTATGAGAAATCTCAGCCTTGCCCAACAAAAAATTTATCGCGTGTCGTTACTAAATCATCGTAGCACCCAGCCGCCGCGGACCAAATCGTCGCGGACCAAATCGTAGCGGGACCAAATTGTCGTGGGACCAAATCGTAGCGGGACCAAATTGTCGTGGGACCAAATCGTAGGGGACCAAATCGTAGCGGACCAAATCTCCGCGGACCAAAATTCCGGGTGCCGTTTTTGGTTCCATTCGCGGAAATCAGATAATACCATTAAGTAAATAGGGAACTATTAACTTAATTGAAATCAATACTGGCGCCCTCCATTTGATGTCAAAGCAAAAATTCAATTTGAATGTATGTGTTACAAAAAATTCGAACCTGTAATAAAAAATAACGATCTCAGATTCTCCTCGAAAATGGGAAAAATTGTCGAGAGATTCCATCTCCGTTGGGCATCATTTGGCTCGCTTTAATTCCACTTTGCATGCAGCGCTAAATTGAAGGATTCTACCATCCCGAAATTTTCAAACATTCCAAAACTGATTTCGAATGAAATATGAACGAACTGAAACAGAACTATGCTGCTCTTTCAACGAGAAATGTATCTGCATTGCACACAATAACCCAGTAATATCTTAACGGACGTCTGTTTTTCCAATCCATAATTACGTAAGGCAAACTTCAAAACGCCTTTAGTCATTGAGGGAAATTTAACTGTGAAAACGCTCCCTGGAAACCTCATTATTTTACCAACGTTCTCAAGGATTCCAGCCGAAATGTGTATTTGACGATAAGAGTAAGAATATTTACTACATTTCTTTTCTCGAGATAACTTAAACGTTTACACGTTTCTGCTTCGTTCGAGGATCCCTTACAATTTAATTTTAAGAAAGAAATAAAGCTTGTAAATAACGAAAGTCTATATGTGTTACGTGTTTTTATAGAAATTCTATTATTCGTCAGGGGTCGAACTGGAGACTACTAGAGCAAATAAATAGTAGCCTATTCGGAGGGAATACGTAAAATAAACCTAAAATGTGGCAGTGGAGCAACCGTTGACAATAGAAATCTATGCGAATTCGTATACAAACTTAATTCTTAATATATAAGTTAAGATAGCGCCTAATTTCATGGAAGATCCAAACTAATGCGACAATAGTAACAAGGATACGACCACGTCTGTGGAAAACTGATTGGCTCATGACTTTCATGGTATGTTCCTTCCTCAAAAATAATAGATACGTGACAGACTTTTCACACAATTAGGCATTAGTTTATACTAAAGTAGAAACTGGAAATCGAAGTTAGGCAACCACGCCATGCACGTTCATTACCATGTAGATCGAGAAACATTCCAAGTTGGAAATTATTTTCTTCCGCTATTTTAAAAGCAACTTATTTGTTGAGATTTTATTTCATCTCCCTACACTACAAGCATTCTTTGCCTTATTCGACAAAGTTTATTCAAATATATGTTTCTATTGTAGTTTGAAACAAGCGTAAATACCACGGATTAAGTTTGTAATTATTTTATAAAATATATGTATAGATAAAGTTGTATGCATTACTTGCGGACATCCAGTATACAGGGACGGATTTAAGTTATCAGAGGCCCTAGACGCAAAGATCAGACTGAGGCCCCCACTTGGAGTTATGAATAAAAACTCGAATGTATATATCATATATAAAAAAAGCAAATCTCTGTCCGTCTGTCCGTCCCTCTATTTATCTCAGAAACGGCTTGACTGAGAGATCTGAAACAAACTGAATTCTGTTTCTGCGATGCTGAAACCCCCAGGAAAACTATTCTCATCTCTGTAAAGGACCGGGTTCGAACCCAGGAGCCCATATTACGTTTCTATAAGAGATGAACGTAAATTACGTTTTCATGACTTGCAGAGGTTGATTCTTTTACAAAATTAAATTAGAAATAATGATCCTACGGAATTGAGACAAGTGTCTAAAGAAAGGAATATGATTATATATTTTTATTTTATTAATGAAACATTCGTATAAATTCAATATTGCGAGAACTTTGATAAAATACACGGAAAATTCGTAATTTTTTTGGTAAATAAACAAACCATTCCTTTGACGACCAAAGCAATTGTTGAAAGTTGATTTCATGAGTTATCTCATATAAATACACGAAGATAATCAGTTAGTATACTTTTCCATAAGAAATATACGTAAAATAGGTTTTCGTGACGTGCAGAAGTGGTTTCTTTTACAAAATTGAACAATAGAAACAATAGTCCTACGAAATTGAGATAAGTGTCAAAAGAAGGGAAAATTATCATATATTCTTATTTTAGTCTTGAAATATTGATAAATATCAGAACTTTCGAGGATTTTGACAAAACACACGGAAATTTCGTAAAATTTTTGGGAAATAAACAACCCATCCCTTTGACGACGAAGGCCATTATTGAATCTTGATTTCATGAATTATCCCATATAACTCCACGGGAATAATCATTTCTTATAATTTTTATAAGAAATTCTGAGTCAGTAGTCCTTTCTTTCACTTAGAAAACAAATCAATTCATCCATAAGAAAGGTCTTACATTTCAATAAAAGTTATGGAAATTTTTGATTTTGAAGTTACCAAATTTTCATAATGCCTCTTTCATACGACCGAATGGAAAATGCGGCCTTCCGAAATAAAAATATTTCCCACCCCAGGACTGCATGCTTAGTTAAATATATAAAAAGCAAAATGTCCGTCTGTCTGTCCGTCTGCCCGTCCGTCTGTCCATCCCCCTATTTCTCTCAGAAACGACTTGATGTAGAGATGTGAAGCAAACTGAATATTGTTTCTACGAGGTTGAAAAGTCCACAAAAATTATCCCCATCTCTCAAAAGAGAGCTCGGATTCGAACCTAGGAGCCCATTATACGTTTCCATAAAAAATGCACGTAAAGTTGGTTTCCATGACTTGCAAACTATGTTTATTTTTCAAAATTAAATCAGAAATAATGGTCCGATGAAATCTAAATAAGTGTCAAAAGAAAGGAATATGATTAAAGATTCTTATTTTAGTCGAGAAATATTGATATAGAAATTACGAGAACTTTGATAAAATACACGGAAATTTTGTAAATTTTGCTGGGATTAAAAACCCATCCGCTTGACGATCACGGTGATTATTGAATTCGAGCTCATGTATTACCCCATATAAATACACGGGGATACAAGTTCGTATAGAGTTAACGGTAGAAACTAATGACATTTTATAAATAGTAGGCAATTTTCTGAGATTCCAGCATATGCAAAGTACAATATGCAAGTCGCAGGGGCTTAAATACGGCCATGCAGGAGTATATCTTAATCAACCCGATTTACTAAAAAAACAATTAAACGTTCGTTTGTCGCGATCAATATTGGAATTATTTCTGCGATAAAATATTGTGACGAAAAAAGGGAAGATTTTCGATAGACGAACGATATATCAGCACCAACGAGCTTTCAAAGCTGTTAGTTTCTGTAATTCCCACGAACAGCACATTGTTTGCAGAAATCGAGCATTTAATTTTTCGGAATTCTGCCAACATTTTTGGCTTAAATTCTTTCCTGATTAGTTTTTTTTTGTTATTTAGGGGTATTCAGGCTGTGTTTTCAGTTATAATATACTAACAATTCAAATTACATTGAATTCCACCATGCTTAACGATGGCGTTTAAGGTTCCGGATGAATGATGCCTAGCTGGCAGTATTTTTATCCTACAAGAACACGCTTGGAATTTAAAAGGAAAATTAACGGAGATAGGATGATAGTATTTTTTTCAGGCTAATCTTATGGCTTAAAATTGAAAATCACAAAGTCTTTATAAATGTTGATCCCATAGTAATATTTGACAAAATATTCCATACAATTATTTAATTATTATCAAATGTATTCGAAATTTATCTAGGATTAAATAAACCATCGAAGATATATTATGGTGAGAAAAAGGGAAGATTATTCGCAGACGAACGAAATGTTAACGCAAAAGAGGTATTGAAACTGTGAGCTTATGTAAATCCCACGAGCTGTATAGTGTTCGACGAAATAGAGTGTTATTTTTCGGAATTCCGCTCATATTCCAAGCTTAAACTCTATCCTGATCAATATCTATTTAAAAATAGGGTATGACTAGGTTTCGTATCCAGTTATCACAATTCCATCCTGATTGATGGGGGCGTTTACAAAAACCTATCACCAATATTGATCTAAATTTGTTATTATACAAGAATAGGCTTGGAATTTAAAAGGAGAATTTACGGTTAACATTTTCTCTTACAAATTTCATGGCAAAAGTTGAAGGATAAAAAAGATTAATGAATGTTGACTTCATAATGACAATTGACAAAATAGTCCTTCGTAGATTTTATTATGGGCAAATGTATACCAAATTTATCTCTCATCAATCAAACCAATTACCGGTCATAATTATATCATTATAGACCAACAACTGACACACACTGGCTTAGGAAGACCAGATGTATACAATGACAGAAATATTTTTAAACAAGTAATGCTCCGTCATGCTTGACGGGGGCGTTTACTTTTTTTTATAAAAAACGCTAATATACATTCCTTAGAAACGTCAGTCGTTTCAATACGGTAAAAATAAACAAGTTTTGAATTACAATGCATAGTATTTCTATAAATTACAAAGTGTAATGGATAGACTTCACAATCTAATACATTCTATAATAATGTAATGTAAATTTAATAGATATAAAATCCTTTCTTGAAGCGAAAAGCCAGAACAATTTTTATTCATAATTTATTAGCACAGTCTTATTGAGGCCCCTTACAGATGAGGCCACCTTATAGATGATGACTTCAGCTAGCACCTATTGCAACTAATTATAAATCCGCCAGTATAGCTATCAGAATACCCCGTCGAATCACAGAGGAAAAGTTTGATGGGTTAACAATAGTAAAAAGTAAGCTATTATTTGTGGGGTGTGGATGTGTAATAACGTGTAAAGATTTAAAGCTCTGCGACGCCGATCTCTCGAGTTTTTAGCGACCACGCTCAAGAATGCATCCACAAACGATTTAAAGTATTGATACATAAAAGTAGATGAATTTAACCCTAATGAGTTTCAAAACTTTGGTCCATAAAGGACCTCCGTGGCGAAATGGTCAGTACGCTAGCCTTCTAATACCAAAGTCCTGGGCTCGAACCCCCGACTAACCAGATTTTTCCGGGCTAGGACATGGGTGTTTATGCAAGTCACTTGTGTGTGTGATCGTAAAATTATTAAAGCGAATATAATTTGGGTTCCTGTTTCCCTTAAATAAATAATATTAATAAGAATAATTTTCTCCATAAAATAAGCTGATCAAAACACAATGTTAATGGTATAATATTCCAAAGATTTCCCACATAATTAAATTGGAAGGAATTTGGTTCTGCATGAAAGAGATTTACTGCTTCATTGTGGTTCAAACAAAATATCCTTTTCCAGCTCACGTCAACCTAATGGAGGTGTACATACATCCATATAATAATTATGATCAAAGCTAAAAGATATGTCAAGCGCAACAATTCTGGCAGGAGTCCAAAGAATGAAAATTTGCATGTTCCACGAATTTTACCAGGATTGAAATCGCTTTCAGTTGAGTAAGTTTAATATCCGCATATATCCGCAAGCTTACTTCACGAAGTTCATACTCATCCTGTTCGTCCTCATACTGCTGGTATGATTTAGGATGGAAAACTTTGATGCAGATATCGACTTCCATTTGGAATAGTTAAACCCGAGTGAGGGAACCTGCAGCCTTCAGGGCATGTGCTGCCTTTTTAGTCATTCAATGCGGCCTTTTTTTCACTACCTGAATTCCACAAATTCCCGCAAATTAAATAATTTTGCTCAATAATCCATCTGATTACGCCGAGAAAAAATAAAGTGGAAAATATTTTTTTTTATGGTTCACGTGGAGCATGAGTTTGCTTTCTCAAATACAATTTCAATGTTAATGTAATCGATCGGAGGCAGAATGCATATTAGGAGCGGCCTGATGGCTTCACCTGCGGCCTCTTTCATACGACCGAATGGAAAATGCGGCCTTCCGAAATAAAAATATTTCCCACCCCAGGACTACACGTTCCGCGATATGCGGGTTTTCTTCAGCTTCCATCTCTAAACAAACACGACCCTGTTTCCCACTATTAACTACTTCATCCTTTTCGATACTTCAATCTCTCCCCTAGGTAATTGTGTAGTCTTTCCCAAAATCATTTTCTTGTACGCCTAGCGTACTCTACGAGCTAATGTCTCTGACAAGATTTAGCAAAATCCCTGCTCTGCTCTCACCTATACGCCGAATAATGGCTTGCTGGGTATTAATGTAGATGTAAATAATGTCATTCAAAGGTTCTCATCATGTGAACAAAGAGATCCTTGGTTGAGTCAATAGCGAGCAAAGATTGAGGGTAGAGGGTACCATGGCACAGAGAATGCTAATAAGGTATAAGAGATAGTAAAAATTAACCTTTTTATGTGAAAAAACAAAGCTTCATCATGTTTCAAATACTAAAAAGTATACTTTACTAATTTAGAAGCGTAAATCGACTGAGACTTGCTAAAACTTAGCGCTAGCAAGGTGTCAAATAATTACCGACCCGAGTGTTCTTGGAAATAATTGAAAAGCTAAATAACTTACTGCCTCGGAAAACACGATTTGGTATATTAACATTCGGTCAATTTACCGAGTGAATGAGGCGTATGTATTCATGGAGGAGGTATGACCTTAATTATTTAATTCGCATCTATCATTTGTTGAAATCCACAATAGTGAAAACTGTAATTTCCTGACTGTAAAACCGAAACTTCGTGTAATGATTAGGCTTTTCTACCTCTCAAAATTCTTATTCATTTTGGAATTCAGTTAAAAATGTAACGAACTATCCACCGCAACGTGATATTGATGTTATATGTAAAGGTTGATAACTTCGACTGTCGCTTTTCAAGAAAGCGACAGTCTCATTTCTCATAAGTACATAGTGTCGTAGCACCTATTGCTGGGACCTACGCCGGTCTAGAGACGAAAACTCTATTTCTAAACACAAAGGACACTCCTGTGCAATTTAGTTCAACTAGTACATCAATCTCGCGCAATCCCAATTGCCATGCAAATGGTGCCGTCGTTTGAGCTTAATTAGCGTACAAATACACGAGGATTCTCAATAGAGCTTCACCTTTGAAGCGAGTGCATCTCAGAAATTACGTAAAATCTATTCATAAACTTAAAATCTGTTATAAAGCCTTAATTTCGCTTTTTTCTGGCCTTTTTGATAACAGTCTGACTTATAAGTTGCTCTAGAAAAACCAGTATAATCACTTAGTAAACCAAAGAAGAATATTTCCCATGATTTTTTACTAGATGTGATAAGTTAACCTGGAAACAAAGTAATTCAATGCTCGAGTAAGTAACTCTATCAGTGAGTAGTAAGTAAGTAGTAATGCTAAAAGTGCATCGACAGCTGAGGTCATTTCGCACGTAGGCTCCCACCGGGATTCGAACCCGGGACCGCTTTCATACGAGTCGAACGCGTTGCCCACTTGGCTATCCGGGAGCCTTCAATTCTCGAGTAATTAGAAGGTGAGAAGTAAATTGATCAAGTTGTTATTTCTGTGCTTTTAATTTGTTTTTTTAGAATGTTTTTTTCCGCAACGCATGTATAAATTCTATATGATGGTTGTCTCAGCACAGGTTAACCTAAGAAGCAACCTAAAGCTTTCAGTTTCTTTTTTTGTAAAATTTCATCTATGTATTTTTTCTATACGAAGCCCATCTGCACAGTAGGCTACTGAGTGAGCACCTTCCTAACGCGCTCGGGCTGTAACAAAAGGCCTAAAAGGTAAAAGCATTTCCTCCACATCGTTATTCAAATGGATCAGTGGTGGAGTTATAAACAATTCCAACTTCGATATTATCCCTTTTGAGTGACAGAAAACTCTTCGACTTTTCGATTTCTAATCACATTTCGACAATGAAAACCTCAATGCTTGATTCGTAACGCTTTAATATACATAAGTTTTTCACCTAAGCTTTAAATTACTCTTGAAGAATTAAAAAGCTTCACCAATTTCAACTTAGTTAAGTCAAGATTACGCTCAACAAACAACTACCAAGTTCCAGTATTTCTAAAATTCAATCAAGGGCAAAAAACGTAAATGATTCCATTCCGGTTTCCCGCTAGTTTTCGGTTCAGTTCCGGTGCTGCTTTGGAAGTCAACATCGAGCTGTTTCTAACCGGTTTCTGCTCCAGACATGAAAGATTACAATATTTCTCAAAGGTTTTCATTCACAGTTTAAGAGCGTTGTACTTAGTGAGAATAAAAGTAAATCGGTATCGAACATTAAATTATATTAGGAATTATTAATACTGTTGCACTCAATTTGAATGCGAACCGGAATAGAATGAATGTTTTCGGTTTCGTTTCTGGTTCAATAATTTCGGATTTCGTTCGGTTATCATTCGGGCAAAAATAACAATAAATCGATTTATAAAAATATAATAATTTTTCGATTTCGGTTTAACTCTGGTTCGATACTCTGATTCGATTACCATGAAGCAGGGGGGTTTCCTAAATTACTATCGGTAACCGACCCCTGGATAAATCCAAGGAAACATACGGTGGGAAGGACTGAAACCACAGTTGTAGGATGATATCAAGGAAGGTGTTAGTCATCAGAAAGTAAAAGGAAGGGCATGTGAACCAACCAAGAGATAGAAGACTGATGTATTTTTCAACGCATGATTTACGTCAACTCTAAATAGAAAATTTCTCCTCCTCCAGAAGAATATTAGATCCAAAAATCCCTCAAAATGTTTAAAAACGACTCTTGCGTCAGATATGATGGATGGCAGCCGCTCACGAGGTCTAATAAATTGAAAGTAGTGTCAGTCTTTTTTAAGAAAATCTATCTCTAAATGTCAACATTTTATGAAGAAAATAACCAAGAGTATCATATATCAAATACGGTCAATGAAAACTAACAGAGAGAATATTAAAAATAGATAAAAGAATAACGTTTCCAAAAACTCAAATTGTCTTTCAATCGACATTTACGAACCAAGATGCCTCACGTATTTTCTATGACAGTTCCACGAAAAATTAAAGGAAACTTAACTATCTTCTTAACGATTTCGATCTAACTTATTAACTATAAGAAGGAGATAAATAAATCCTGTTCTGAGTCAGTAGTCCTTTCTTTCACTTAGAAAACAAATCAATTCATCCATAAGAAAGGTCTTACATTTCAATAAAAGTTATGGAAATTTTTGATTTTGAAGTTGCCAAATTTTCATAATAAGTACTTACATTAAAAAACTTTGCTTAAAAATTACGTTAATTGGCAAAAGAAAGTCCTTAAATTTAACCGTAACAATCAACGTTCAGTATCAATACAGTTCATTTTTTATCGTATAAGAACAGGGTAAATTCAAATAAAGTGAATGAATTATTCTTCAACTACTATTACTTCAACTAATACTAATTCTCCTACTATTCACTAGTACTTTCCTACTATCCCATCTGATATTTCGATAAATGGTGGACAAGAAATACAATAGATATATTAAGGCATTATTAACATATTTATATTATAAAAATAAAAATCGAGGCAAGACTGTAAGAAAATAAAGTAATATGTATGGTATCTCTTCGTTTTATACAGGTGTGCCTTGGAATGAAACGCCTTCATTTAAATTCCCAAATAAATGTGGAAAACAATGCAATTGAAATTAAAGAAAACCCTGCCGGTTAAAAATATAATGGCATATCCGTTATCCATGCTGTGTCCAGGATGTCACTTAAAAGTACCCGATAATATTTTTTTTCAAATATACGAGGGGTTTGGGGTTTAAAGTAAAATACAAGCAAAAAGTAGGCAATAGTTAGAAAATACTTGTTCATGTATCATACAAAATAACTCTGCGATGATTTTGACACAAAAATATCAGTATCGCTGTCTTTTCTTTGATTACTTTATTTGATTACTTTTATAATTTGATTGATTGCTTATTGCAAAGCGAATGTTTAACATTTTGCATTTAGGATTGTTTTAAGCTGAGTTTAACTTACCGCGTTTGCTGCATGCTATCAAAAAGGTTACGCAAACAAGAGAAATTATGATCAGAATTTTCCGAATGATAAAGCAAGTGTGAGCAATACGTTAATTAAACTATTCTATGTTTTACTGTAAATAGTTTTCGAATCATCATAGCCACGCTTACCGTATTTCTAGCCATCCCGGTTAAAGGACACCGCTGTCGACTGGGCATCAATCCATCCGACCTCTATCGCAGCCACTCGCTAAATGGAGCTTTTCTTTTCCACTAAAGCACCACAGTAGACATTGACGTTTTCCTGTGCATGAAGGTAAGCATGGATCAACAAAGGCAGCATGAATTAAAAAAAGCTCAGTCCAACTGAGAAACTCAAATTTCTAATGGCTGACTGATTATCTGCGATGGAATCTTTAAATCGTGAAAAGCAAATTCTCAGATCATCTCGTAGAGAATGCCTTCCTCTAAGGTTAATCAAAGAACCCAATAAGTCCAGGCTTCAGTTGGTGGAATTATATTTTAATATGATAATTATTTTTATTTGCACAAAATAAATACAACAGAAAACCAATACACTTCCACAAATTAAAAAGCGTATACACGATCGGTTTCGGCACGTTCGGCCCTCCGCAGAAGCTGAAACTCATTTTCATTCATCGATAAACCAATTCTCGTGCGTGGTAAATACGAAATATTTTCAGCATATAAACCTGAGTATCTGATTACACGTACACGGAAATCAGGTGGGAAAGAGTTCTTTATCAGCAATAAAAAATAAGCGAGAGACAACGCGTTTAGAAAGAAGTTGTGGTAACAACTACATTATACTATTTACCCTGGAGATATATCGAGTGCAAATAGGGTAGTAAAGAAAACGCACGAGGCATAATTACGTGTATAAAAAACAGGTAGTTAAAGTTTCAATTAACCTCACAAACAGCAAAACATTGATAGATCCATAAATGCATCTTATACCTAATTATAAAACAAATACAAACTGAAATAGGGCCACAACTGAAGCGAAAGAGTGAGACAAGGGTGTCCTCTCTCCCTATCTATTAAATCTCTACGTTAAGAAATGTATAAACTTTCTGAAGCAAAAACAATAGGTCTAAAAATAAATTCAAGTAGAATTTACTGTGCTCGGTGTGCAGATGTTATTTTAATTACAGCAAACGCAGAAACTGAAACCAACAGAAATTTAAAGGTTCTAAATGAGTCCTTGAAGAAATGGAAACTAACCATAAAAATTAAGAAGACAAAAATCATGGTTGCAGACAAGAACAGAGAAGACTGCAGGCCCGATCATGCGAAACTCGACTAGCTTTATTCGCCCATGATATCTTAATGTCTGCTGAGAGTAAAAAAGCAAATTTCCTTAACTTCAAGAAAGCTTTAGACAGGGTACCTCAATACAAATTAATTTACAAATTAAAATTAGCAGATATTGTTAAGGAAGTAATAGCCTGAATTAAGGATTTCCTCTACGAAAGAGAACAGCAAGTGGTACTTGACGGCGTTAGTTCCAATAAAGTCAGAGTCAAATTAGGCGTACCTCAAGACAGCGTAATCGGACCTCAACTCTTCCTGATTTATATCAATGGCCTGAGCGGCGAAAATGAGCTATACGAAAAATCTGCGGTAAAGCAACGAAAAAGCTCGTTTTTATAACGAGCATTTTAGGTAGATGCGACAAAAGCTTAGAGAGGGATCTTATTTGACCTTAGTTAGGCTCCATCTAGAATATGCGGCGAGTATATGCGACCTGGCCTTCTATGGACAAACTTGTCGTGGTGGAAGGGCTTGCGTGTTCCTATGACCGAGAGAGATACACTGGCGGGAACTTTGTTCCTGGTAGGGTCACCCATGCTAGAATGGTCAGTAGGTAGGGGGGGGCATTCCATGTCAAGTGGACCAATTTTAAAGAAATGCCCCGCTCGACCATCACCGATTTCAAGGAAATTATGTGTGAACAGAACTTCATATCTTCTATGAACAATTCCCAAATTTTACATCCATCGATGAAATATTTGCTGAGATATAGTCATTTGTTTCACCCCCTACCGCAGCCTTCTTTAGTTAGACATCGAGTTTTAGCAAGTTTGAGACGCGTTATCTCACGCAGTATTCCGTTGAGCAAAACAAAACTTGGTATTCTTATACAACCTATGTTACTCTATTACACAAAATAATAAAAAATCTTTTATGAGCGAAATCTGCGACGAACATTTGAAGCAAAATCGGCACAAAAAATTATGGCTCGAAATAAATTTAAAGTTTGGCATTTTATATCTTTTGAAATTAACATACAATAAACACGAAACTTTGTACCTTATAACTACTGTATACAAGGTGTTGGAATAAAAAGTTTCATTTTCTTAGTGTCGTCCGTTAGTTTAAAAATTGAGTGCAAATATTGTGATTTTCGTTACGACGCCGAAAATTGGGTATATTCAGCTAACATTTACAAAACAAGGCCCTCTCGTAACTCTTTCCGATTTTCTTTATATAAAAGAGCATGCTGTTATGTCTCTAATGATGTAGACTTGAGTTTTAATCACGCACATATAATCCCTAAAAATAGGTAGGGAAGAATGTTATGAGAGGGTCTTGTTTTGTAAATGTGAACTGAAAATGTCCTATTTTCGGCGTCGTAACGAAATTCGTAATATGTACAGTCAAATATTAAACCAACGGAAAGCATTAGGAAAATGAAACTTTTTATTCCTACACCTCGTGTTACGTAGTTATATGGTACAAAGTATTGCGTTAATGTTATGTATATTTGCGGAGATATAAAATGCTAAACTTTAAACTTTTTTTCGCGCCACACTTTCCTGCGGAGGTAACTTCATGTTCATCCCGATTTCTCGGGCCTTATACGCCCGCGATGAAAAACCAGAATTAGGTTTTTAGAGAGATAAAGGCATGCACTTTCTTTTAAAAATAATTTGGAAAAGTTTCGAGAGGGTCTTTTTTTGTAAATGTGAGCTGAATATACCCAATTTTCGGCGTCGTAACGAAAATCACAATATTTGCACTCAATTTTTAAACTAACGGGCGACATTAAGAAAATGAAACTTTTTATTCCAACACCTTGTATACAGTAGTTATAAGGCACAAAGTTTCGTGTTTATTGTATGTTAATTTCAAAAGATATAAAATGCCAAACTTTAAATTTTTTTCGAGCCATAATTTTTTGGGCCGATTTTGCTTCAAATTTTCTTCTCAGATTTCGCTCATAAAAGATTTCTTATTATTTTGTTTAATAGAGCAACATAGGTTGTATAAGAATACCAAGTTTTGTTTTGTTCAACGGAATACTGCGTGAGATAACGTGTCTCAAACTTGCTAAAAATCGCTGTCTAACTGTAGAAGGCTGCGGTAGGTGGTCAAACAAATGACTATATCTCAGCAAATATTTCATCGATGGATGTAAAACTTGGGAAATGTTCATAGAAGATATCAGGTTATTTTCACGGAAAATTTCATTGAAATCGGTGATGGTCGAGCGGGGACCGTTGGTCCACTTGACATGGAATGGCCCGATAGGGTGGGAACCTGGAATTTTAGGACAATGCTTAGGAAAGGAAAGTTAAAAAACGTCAAGGTAGATATGAAGAGGTATAACAATAACATATTAGGGTTATGTGAAGTACGATGGAAGGATGGGGGAGATTTTTTAAGCGATGATGTAAGAGTAATTTTCAGTGGGGGAAAATACTAGCCAGACGGACGTTGCAATAGTGTTATACAAGAAAGCGGGAGAAGCGGTGCTAGCCACCGAGCAAATAAGCGATTGGGTTATGTCAGTAGAAGTAAAGGCTGAGCCAGCAAACGCAGTGATAATTTAGTTGTAATTTCACACAAGTGATTACAACGAAGACGAAGTAGACTTAGTTTACGTGCAAATAGAAGTAGTTATTGGAAGGGTTAAAGGCAGTAAAAACCTACTTGTAATGGGAGACTGGGATGCAGTAGTTCGGCAAGGCAATGATGGGGAAGATGTGGAAGAGTTCGGACTAGGAAATAGAAACGACACGACAGGAGATAGAATTTTGTAAGAGGAACTCCGTCACAAACGCTTTCTCAGCACCATAACAGGAGGTATGCATGGAAAAAAACCCGGCGACACGGATAGGTACCAAATTAATTGAAATGTGGTAAGAAAAAGGTTCAGAAATAGTGTCAAAAACTCACGAAGTTATCCTGGTGCTGATGTAGACTAAGATCATAGCCTTGTAATGATGAAAACTGAGCTGAAACTTGAAAAGATCTTTATGCCCAAAATAGCTTAGAAGCCCTTAGGAATGGGAAAGCTAGAGACTTTCAAGAGTCTGTTAGTAAGGCTCTAGAGAGTAAAGGAAGGGATCTTACCATAGACAAGGAAGGGGAAAAGATTTTTAAAAGTTTCAAGGAAAGTGCCCAAAGAATTGTGAAGGTCAAGCGAAACAAAATTAGGAAACCACGCGTGACGGTGGGAATGATAAATAAAATGGAGGAAGGAAAAAAATGGAAAAGGGTAAACTGAGAATTGGAGTAGAATATGCCGGGCACTAAATAATAAACTGTGAAGGGAAACGAATAGGGCAAGGAAACAGTGGTGGAAGGGTCAATGAAACGAAATAGAAAAGCTGGAGGAAAGCGGGAGGGTCGATCTATTTTATAGAAAGGTGAAACAACTTACAGGGAATAAAAGAAGCAATACAATATCCACTGTAAAGGATGCCAGTGAAAACATCTTGCGGGATCCAGCCAGCATACGGGGATGGTAGGAAGAATATGTTGAGTAGCTGTATGGGAAAGACATGAAGCAACGTTGCATAATGTTAGAAAGTAAGGATGAAGTTGAAAAAGACTATGTTAGACCTGGGATATTGGACAGTGAAATTGATAGGGCTCTGCACGATATGAAAGGGAATAAAGCAGCGGGTGTTGTCGAGATTCCGGTTGGGTTTCTCGAAAACCTGGGGGAAAAGGATAAGAAATATTTCTATGATTTATGTATGAAAGTTTATGATAATGGAATGGGGCCAGAGGATTTAACCAAGACGATCCTGATTCCACTACAGAGAAAGAATGATGCTAAAGTGTGTCGAAACTACCATACAAAAAGTATAATATCTCACGCGGCAAAAGTTATTGAAAAGGTTTAAATATAATAATAGTGAAAAAATAAAATTACTCAGCTATAATGAGGTCATGGTTTCCGAAACAAGCTTCAGAAAGGCTTAAAGGACAGTGAATTGTTATAGAAATATAAATATATGCATAAATTGATAAGAAGGGAAAATGAGTGACATGTAGTATGTTGATGTAAAAATTTTCTTAGGTTCGAAAAACTAATGTTAGCTTAGTGTTGTAAAAGATAATTGGTAAGATCAAATCAAACGCTTCTATTTGGAAAATATACCAAAGTTTTCGTTATTCTAAAAACTTTATCTAATACTGGGATCAAGAGCTGTAATGGACCTAAGAACAGCTTTTCACCAGCATCATCATAATTCTCCGGGAAAATCGTTGTTTTTACCATTCCATAGACAGCGATTAACAATCATATGGCACCAGAATTCAACATTCACGGCTGAAAAGCTATTTCTTGTGATAAGTGTTACTTAGTGAATAGAGAATATTCAAAACTCGAAACAGAATTCGGTTTTCTTGAATACCTTATAGGATGAAATAAGGGTTTTCAACTTTCAAAAAGTTAATTCATGGAAACATGGTTTTATGAAAATATAAACCGATAGAATCTGTGAATTCGAAAATGTTATCGTTACACCAATAAATACTCGCAATTTTTTTGATTTTTCCAAAAATTCCGAAAAATGTTGCCATGCCTTTTCAACGACGACGCTTTCAGGTGAAAGCTTAAGCTTCATATAAACAGACTAAATAGAATAAATTTCGTTAGTGGAAAGGACAAAAAATTAATAACTTCCAAACTAAACAAACAATTTCATCTTTATGAAATTATTAGGGAGAATCTTCCATGATCCCGGGACAGAGAAGGCGACAAAAACAATAAAACTGCACTCTCGGGCTTTAGCCCAGTCCCCCCTCAAGTAAAATCCTTTCGAAAGTTTTCCAATTTATTTCTCCAATTGGCGTACGTTGGAAGATATAAGGTTGAGTATACGAAGCCTCCTGGAGGCGATTTACATCGATTCCATCTTTGATGGACGCAGTTGACTTCCGGTATGAAGTACACGAAATCCGAACTGACATCGTTTCCATGTAACCCAATAGTTTATGCTTGAATACCAGAACATAAAATCGATTTCCATTACACGGGACTAATCACGCGAGCTTTATAGAAAAAAATTTAATGCTCTATGGCTGTATTTATGAAGAAGACTCACAAATCGGGTTATTCTAAAGAATATATGTTCTTACAAACAGCGAAATGAAAGAGCAAATAGCTTTCAAACCTTACTTCCAAAGACCTAATAAAGCTGAGCCTTGACAACTGAATTACTCAAGAGAAAATTTTAATGTTATTCCAGAGAATTCATCTGGAAAATAATTTTCAGAAATTCTTAACAGATAAACTACAGTCTTCTTTTACTAAGAGTGCACGCAAGAAATTCAGTCCATGCCGTGATGCTGCTAAGGGAGCTACAAATGGACCTACCCTACCCCCCTCCCCAATTTTCTCAGTCCCGTTTTGGCCTTCTCGCTTGTATTGAATTCATTTGCATTTTATATCTACATTCATAATCTACAGTTTTGGAGTTCGTTAATTAGATTATTTTCTTTAAGGAAAATTACTCCTCTTTTCCCTCCAGATACTCCCACGTCTCAATAATATGCATAAGAAAGTGTCAGATTTTGCTAAATGAGATCTACCACCCACTGGATTTTTATTTGCTCTCCTGCCCCATGGTTATAAGTCTAATTACATCCCTTCCTCTTGAAAAAAGGATAAACACATAAGTGTTCTACATTTCGGTAGGTTCATATGCCCTAATATTCCCTAATCCACACCATTTCTTTCGCTTCTCGGTAACTTTCACCACCCTTAATGCCATCTAACAACTTCTGTCTTTGTCTTTCCCTCTGCTTTTTCCCTTGCATTCTTCCCTCAATAACATTCTTTAGAAATCCCTCTCCCTTTAATATTTGGACCACCCATTTCCTCTGTCGACGTTTAATTAATTCGATTAAAACCTTCTCTTCCCCAACTATCTCCAGTATTTCTGTTTTATTTTTCTAGCAACCCAACTTACCCTTTCCATTCTAAGTCATACCCAATACCCACTACAACTCTCGAAGGTCTCTAATCCTCTGATGTCTTCCTTTCGTAATGTCCACGTTTCACGCCCATATAGCAACACACTCCACATCAAGGATTTTACCAATATTCTCAAAATTCCTTTATCGAGACCTATAGTCATCAGTTCCCTTCGCATCACGAAAGCTTCCTTGGCCAATGCTTCTATTTTTCTAACCTCATCTGTACATCTCCCATTCCAGGAAATAACACTTCCCAAGTAGGAGAAACTATCTACATGCTATAGTTTTTACCATCTATTCTGATTAATTAGCTTTCTTTCTTTCGGTAAACCTTATTACATATTTTGGTTTTTCTTAGATTTATTTCCATTCCAAATTCCCTTAAGTCCATTTAGTAGTAGTTGTAAACCCCTTTAGAAATCGCAAACAATACCTTTATTAGTTCCCCGCCAACTTTCACTCCCGTGTCAATTTCTTCCCAAACTTCATTCATCATTTCCTCTGCATGTATACTCGTATATTAAAAAGCGATGGTGACAGTGAGCCTTCTGATAGCCATGTGGGTAACTCGTTCCACTTCGGTAAAAGCGGTTCCGGATTCCCAGTGGAGGCTCACGTGCGAAATGACCATAGCTGTCGAAACACATTTAAAACTACTACTACGATGGTAATAGTGGGTAGTCTTGTCTTACCTCCCTCCCTATCAGTGCCCACTCCAATATCACATCAGCTGTTCTAACTTGTGATGTTTGATTCAAGCACAAATTTTCACCAAACGTCTATCTTTCCAGTCTGACCAAATTTTCTTTCAAAGTCCTTGGCTATTAGACTCCATCGAAAGCATTTCGATATTGACAAAACATACACATATATCCCTCTTACATTTCATGCTTCGTTCAACAAGTACCGTCTTTACCCCAATTGCATAACTTTTAATTGCCCCGGATAGCCAAGTGGGCAACGCGTTCGATTTCGGTGAAAGCGGTCCTGGGTTCGATTCCCGATGGGGGCCTACGAAATGACATAAGCTGTCGAAGCAGTTTTAACAATACTACTAATACTGCATGGCTCGTTACCTTTTCCCTCCAGAAAATGGAACTAGTATATTATGATTTCCCCTTATTTTTTCCTTCTAGCCTTCTATCCAAAACCATTAAATTAACTTTTGCTGTGTGAGATATTAAACTGACTGTAAAATAATGCTGACACTCAGTAGCATTATTCTTTTTTTGTAGTGGAATCAGGGTGGTCTTGGTAAAATACTCTGACCACATTCCCTCATCATAAACTTTTGTACATAAATCACAGAAGTATTTTCTTAACCTTTTCCTCCAGGTTCTTAAGAAACTCAACTGGTATCTCGTCAACACCAGCTGCTTTATTCCATTTCATAACGTGCAGAGCCCTATCAATTTCACTGTCCAATATTCCAGGTCCAACATCGTCTTTTTCAACTTCATCTTTACTTTCTAACATTATGTAAGTTGGTTTCGTGTCTTTCCCATTTATCTCCTAAACATATTTTTTCTAACTCCTCGTATGCTGGCTGGATCTCGTAAGATGTTTCCACCTCCATCATTTACAAAGGTTATTCTATTACATGCCTTATTCCCAGTTAGTTGTATCACCTTATCTACATAAAAAGTGGATCCTCCCACTTATATTCTTCTATTTTGTTGCACTGACCCTTCCACCACTACTCACACCTTCCTTACCCTATTTGTTCCCTTCTCAGTTTCTTATTTAGTGCCCTGTACATTCTACGCCAATTCTCAGTTTACGTTTTTCCATTTTCTCCTTTCTTCCTCCTTATTTATAATTTCCGCTGTCACCCATGTTTTCCTAATTGTGTTTACCGATAATTCTTTGGACATTGTCCTCGACTCTTTTTTTCAATCTTATCCCATTCCTCGTCTATTGTAAGTTCCCTTCCCTTAGCCTCTAGAGCAGACGTACCCAACCCGCGGCCCGCATGCAGCCCTCAAAGCCTATTAGTGCGGCCCACGTCGCGTAGCCGAAAAATAAGCGAACGTTGCAAAATCACAGGTAGGGTATTTCAAGCCAGTCATCCTCTTTATAAGAAGTGCATCTTTTTAAAAGGGCACCAAATGTCAAATTCAGCCAGGTGCTTGCAGATTTTAATATTAAAAAAATAATAACCATACAATGTTTCTATAAATTACATTGAGAAATTAATTACGTTTTTCCCTTAAAATGCCTTCAGTTGAGGGCTGTTTTTTAGAGATAGATGTTTTTCTTTACTGGAAAGGTCTATTCACTTAAAAAATTTGGCGTTTTTCATATTTATAATCGAATTATTTTACATAAGCCAAGGTTTTTGTGAAATGTCAAGAAAGTGCTATGATGTATTCCTGGTTGATGGGAATTGGAATTTTGAGACGGACAACCTCAATGAGATTCCGCAAGTTGTTGACATCCATGTAGCTCTTGGGGAGGGGGTATAAGTTGTTAAAATTTTCAAATATTTTCTGTTTAAAAAGTGCTCTTCAAAAGCATGCATCAATTTTATTATGCATATAAATATGAAAATTCTACTAAAAATTTGAATTTTAAAACGTATTTATGGGACAAATACCCTAATCCCCAGAGTAATTGAGTGATATTTCTTATAAAAATTACCGTACTCAAGTAGTTCAAAACCCACGTATTATGGATTTCCTATTCACACCCAGCTTGATTATATTTCCGGCCATTCAAGTGACTCTAGTGGACTTTTTAAAGTTGTACTCGCCTAAAGAATAATCCGAAAATGTATCCGACACTTTATGAACGAACATGCCCTGTTCGTGACGTCTCTGTTGGGGAGTTTTTCCCGTACTAAGTATACAAAAAATGAAATTAGAACAAAAATTTCAGAGTAGTATATTGAAGATGGTCAACTATTGTTGAGGAGTACATATATTGAAAATCTCCTTCAAACCAGATATAGATACACTGGTATCGAAAAAACAGGCTCCGAGTTCACATTAAAAATTTTGTTCTTTTGTTTGAAAAACAAACTTTGGTTTACTATATTCGTCTGTACTTGGGGTACATTGTGAATAAATGTCATATTCTATATTCTTCTACACTGTAGATGAATTACAAAGATTTTGTTTTCTTGTTTCGGTACTGTAAGGGTTGTCCAAATCAAGGGACCATTGCTAGCCCGTGCTCCTGATAAAATTTGTAAAGCGGCACTACGGCACCGAAAGGTTGGATTACTCTTGAGCCTTACTTACTTACTGAGTCCTGAAACTGTTTACAGATACAGACGCCTTTGCAGCTGCCACACTGTGATACAAACGCCGCGTGGACTGCCATTTGTCTGATCCCTACATATTGACCATTCTGGCATCGGTGACACTACCAGGAACAAACTTCCTGCCACTTTAGCTCTCTAGGTCATAGGATCACGCAAGCCCTTCCATCCTGATAAGGTTGTAGTACAGGGAAGGTTGAAGAAGAATATATTAGGGTAAAGTTATGAACAATATAAGGTTGAAGATAAGTAAGAGGTGCCCATGGTAAGTAATTTACTAACCGAAATGATTATGGCGATACCTTGTGATATTTATCCATGGTTTATTGGAACTTATGGTTCATGTTTCCATTCTTGTATGATATCACTAGAATGGTGGGGAGGATTGATCGATTATGAAACCCCGTAAAAAATATTTATTACTTCTATTTTTAACTTCTCCTAATCCAACAAGATCCCATAAGCTCCTAAGATTTACGGACTTTAAACAATTGTACATTTACGCTCTTGTTCTAATCCCTCGCCGGATCGCATGAGTAACTGCGGCATAATGACGTCTCAGAAAAGGCAATGTTGCCTTTCTGATAAAAAAGGGGGATTATTCTGAAAATTATCATAAGATTTACGCATCAGTTTCCATGTTTTTCTATTAGTTTTTCTTCTAAACCCTGCTCGAAAAATATATTCTAAATTATATGGCACATTTATGAGTCTTCCTCGATGATTCTTATGAGGTAGTGTAATTAAATTCAATAAAAACATTCTACTTGAGAAACTATTCATAAATATTGAGACGAATACGTTGATCTTACAAACTCCTATTGCAGTCAATAATTTGCCATTGGAAAAAAAGCATTCGCCTCAATGGTATCACAAGTAATCTAATTGTAATAGATTTAACTTTACTTTAACTATTACACTATAATAGTTTAATGAACAGCATAGCGCCCTTTCTGTACAACTGAGATACTTTCCCTAGTTTAATCGAGATCATTGGCGATGAAAAGTGAACATTTCACGTAAATTACAGATCATGACAACCGACCGAAGTTATTAATAAAATAGCTCCCTACTCACTTTGATATCATCACGATGAATGTCTTCTCTGACTTCCTATTTCAAGAAATTCTTGTTTCGAAGCTAGGAATATACAGTTGATAGGCGATTAAAAGCTTCCTTGGTGATTGCCTTTAGCTTACAGTATCACAGTCCTCTTTTTTCAGTCACCCTAAACAATTTTCGTCGTCTGCTATTGGAGGATATCTACGAGTTCCATGAACTCAACGCCCCCTGTGAAATTCGTCACGTACGCTGTGTTGGAATGCGGTGAAACGGCAGCGACCATTCGGAAACTATTATACTATGCACACAATAGTGTGGCTTCGTACATACATGGATAGCTGGCTCAAACATACTTGATCTGAAAGATGCGTTCCGGTGATGCTTAAATTGCCTAGTTCTCACTAATCGGTAGAAATTTGAACCCAATGGTTCGTAATCACAGAAATCCTATGAAGCGAGAACATATTTCATCACAGGGCGTAATAGGTTAGACTGAGCGAAAATAGTTTGAATTGCACGAAAAAATTACTTTGAACGTTGTTAATTTTCATTTATGTTCTTATTCACCTTCAGATGAAACGCACATATCATCACATTATTAAAGAAATTGTGTCTCGTGTACCATCAATATGAAAGATAATACTCGTCTCAACTTTCATGAGCGATTACTTGACAGATAAAACAACTAGTACTTAACTAAGATAACATTTCTTTAAAGTTTTAATGCAGAAATTAGAGTTTTATAGGTAAAATTTCTTTATTTCCAAGCACATTAACTCTTGATTTATTGAGCTAAATTACATGCTATGCATGAAATTTTAGCATACATAAATTTATGGTACACGACTTCCAAGATGCAAATACAGTATAGAACCTTCAGTGCATGGGAATATAGGTTTTCTCTGACATTTTAATTAGCATACAATGAACATTTCACCTCTGAATGAACAGCTTCAATCTACATAAATAGGCTTGTATATACAAACTCACAGATAGAAATGGACAGTGTAAACAGCAATTCCTCTCAAAAATTTTATCTCCAAATTTTACATGGTTCAATCACATATGGAGACACCATAACAATCTGCTTATAAGCATCTCCACAACATTAATAAATCAGCAGACACAGCCTTGATTAACAATTTATTTTAATTTTCACAACCAATAAATTGGATAAAATCTACAGCTGAACAAAAACAAAATGCAGCCTAGTCTTTTGGAAACATGTCTGGATGCACCTTCTTAAGGACGGCACCTTTCAAGGAACCTTGGATAAAGGCATACTTCTCTAATGTGATAGCGATCGAGAAGCCAGCATAAAAATCGTTCTAAGCCCAAGCCATAACCACCATGGGGGCAAGTTCCAAACTTACGCTGTAAAAAAAATTAAATCTCTAATAAACAAATTGCACCAACAATGGAAATTGTACAGAAAAATTATTTTAATAACATCAACAACTAGCCAAAACATTAAATTTTCATGAATCACTAATCCCTCAGTTTTTTTAGTTTTCCGGAAACTATTAAATTTCAAACTAAATAATAGTAAGGATAAAATAAGGCAACAGTCAATTTGTTGAAGTTAGTACACTTCAAACTATCAGGATAATAATTCGTTTGGGATTTTCTCTTCACTTCTATTTGAGATTTAAGTCCTCAGCAGGAAGTTTCATAAACAAGTTTTATAAAGACTCAATATTTGTACTGAGAATTCTTCGTGTATTAAGAAACATCTTTTGCTGGGCAACATAGAGAAAAATGGCACTAAAAATGAGTCAAAATTACCTGATCAGTGTACCAATAGTAAGGAGTAGGATCGATTCCTTCCCTTTTGTAGCCAGCTAAAAGCTCTTCTAAATCATAAATACGCATTGAACCACCAACAATTTCTCCTACTCCAGGTAAGAGTACATCCACCTAAAAATAATTAAAGAATAAATACAGATAAACTTTGACTTGATACTAAACAAGACTGTATGAGTGTGTATTTATATATTACTGTATATATTCACAAATTAAAACTGTCCTTTTGGCCATGACCATGAATAATAACCAAAATACTCACAGACTCTGTTAGCCGTCTATCTTCTGGGCACTTAGACATGTAGAAAGACTTTATTTCTACAGGAAACCTGGTGAGCATAATAGGCTTGTTAATCATATCTGTCATTTTTCTTTCAGGCATTTCTGGTATATCCTGTGAAAACATTAAAAGGTAGATGTCAACTTGATAAATATATCAACAGATTATACCAATAGATACCTCTGACAAAATCTAACTACTTCAAATGTATACACATTACCCCATTCAATTAATGACATTACCTCTCCAAATTCATAGAATGTACCATCTTCCTTGGTAATGTTGTTCTTTTTAAGGTACTCAATAGCATCAGAATAGTTCATCCTGAGGAAAGGCTTCTCTGGCTTCTTGAAAGTCTGTGCACATAAAAGAATCAAAATTAACATAGTACATCTTTTGATAAAATTCAGATTTATAAATAATGCAGTAAGTTATCATTTTATTCATTAATCACAGCTGATTTGAATATTGGAAAACATAATTAAAGATTAATGAAGAAATCAACCACTTCTTTCATTAATAGAACAAGTAACAATAGTTTCTCAAGTAAACTTACAGGGTTGAGATCATAAACCAAGTGACCATAAGGCGAGTCAAGAACTCTGTCAACAACATCACAAATGAGATCTTCCAGCCTGTTCAGCAACTCATCAAAATCAATAAATGGGCATTCGCCTTCAATGTGTGTGTATCTGTAAGTTAAATATGAAAACAATTAAAAATGGGATTTTGAAGTGGATATTAACATATTTTAGCAGAAAAGTTGCACAAATGGATAACCTGTGAGATGAAGAGTAGCATAATTGTTACAGAAATCATGAGTATAGATAAGTATACACATAAAAATGTCTAATGCTTGGAATAACGGAAGGGTCTTTATGTAAAAAATTATATTTAGTTATTCAAGATAAACATTACTTATGCCTACTTAAAATACATCTCTCACTAACCTATAATGCAATTGCCAATAGAAAACTAAGTTTGTCATTTGAATTTGTCCTGATGGCAGATATACCACCTGAAGGAACAGTGATAAAGATGAGTTACATCTTAAATTAAACAAAAAATAACACTAAAAATAATTTCATAGAAATATCCAAGTAATAGGATAGAAAATTTCTAACTACACATTTAACATTCTATAACTCTGATTGCTCTCTCAATCAAACGATAGACAATAAGATACTCACTCTGCCAAATGTCTCCGAGTCCTACTTTGCTCAGCTCGGTAACTTTGAGCAATGCAAAACACATCCCCCATTGCTGGCATACACGTTTCTAAATAAAGCTGAGAGCTTTGTGTAAGATAAGCCTCCTCTCTGAAAAAGGAATACTAGATTATAGGAGCAAACAATTATGTACCTACATTGATCTTAAGTGAATTTATCTATGAATGGCACATTTTCTTTCTTAAAGAAAGTAAAATGCTTAGCTTTTACATAGTTAAATATTTTTGGTTAGAAGTGTAAACCCAACATCACAAATGATTTCTAGGATATACAAACAACTGCCTTTTATAGTTCATAAAGAATTCCAATTTGTACAAAAGCTCACTTTCATACACATACTGTGAGGACACAAGCATAGCAATTTATGTATATTACCCAATTATATCCATTGCCAAATGTACCTTGAGATAAAGATTTAAATAGAAATTTCAAACATTAACATTCCATATTTGGAGCTTGTTTATATTTCAGTGACTTATATCTAAAGAAAAAACTTAGCCATAATACAGAATAATTTGGCATCTATTAAGCTTCCACTTTATGCGATAATAAAATCATTCTCAAACTTTTAAATCAAGTCCAATGCATCCAAAGTTTTTTCACTTCGATATGGATCTCCTATGCTTAACTTCTTAATAAGCACATTTTGCTTCCTCAACGTAAGATTTCACAAAATAGTAAATTCTGAAACATACCCAAAATAATTAAGTTTAAAAAGGGTGGCACCACCTTCAACCTGGGTCTGGACTAAGGTTGGAGGGGTCACTTCAGTGTACCCCCTACTGAAATAGTGGTCCCTGAATGCCTGCATTACAACTGATCTCATTTTAAGCACTTTAGATGTCTGAAAGGTAAAGATCACAGGGATGATTACAAAGATTAAAAAAGAGATATTGTTTACGTAAAAAATTTCGTTAGTACAATGAAAGTTATGAGGTGCATTGATACACAAGTTTTTATTTATGATATCCACAGCTTTTATGGAATAATTTCTGTAATGAGAACTTTTCATAAAATTCATTGATTAACACTAATATATAATTCTTTATTAGAAATAGTGATTTTCATGGAAGGATTGTTTACTTCTCCATGTATCCCAAGCACATTTTAAGTCAGAACATATTATATGTATACAATATCGCATGAAGTACTTCTTTAACTGCAAAACAGACATGGTATGATCACAGAATTAGGTGGTATTTACATATCCTATACATACGTTTTCTCCACGGATCATTATGTGCCTGTTGTCCAATTGTACATCTGGATGTGCTTCTTCATTGAGAATGGCTTCTGCACCACCAGGTGGAGCCAAACCAACCAATTCCCAGTAATCAACATGCATTTCATGCCCACCTGGTGCCTAGCCAGAGATAAAACATCCAAGTGCTCAGATTTTCTTAAACATCAAAACATAAAATTTATTTGCAAATGGAAATTGTGATCAAGCACATTTTACAATGGTGTTATTCCTCATAAATTTAAATACTATTAAACACTGACAGCCATATTTTGTGACATGCTTAGCTATGTATATTTGATCACAAATAGCTAACATCTAAACCACAACCTCCAAACAGAAGAAATTAAGACAAATCTAATGAATTATGGCCTGTAAAACAGAGGTCACTCTTCCAAAAATTTTCTGATGCAGTTTTTTTATAGGAAAACAGGAACATCTTCGAATTTCATTGAGATAATCTTTACATGATAATTACACATAACAGTCACTAGACTTGCCACATGACTGTTAATATCATTAGAAATGTAATGTTTTTCCTTCACTTACACTGCATTTAGATAAGCCAATGAATAAAAGAGATCATCATGAAGCATTAAAAATACATCATTTCAGATTAACCCCAGACTTGAGCTTGACTGCTAAATCAACGTACTACCAAGTTATATTATTCACACAATAACATGATGTGCTTAATATTTCCAGAACTATACACTTGAACAAGTAAAAATTTAAAAGACCAGTGAAATCTTATCTTTGCAGATAACAAAGTGTCATTAAATATATGTTTAGACTACAGTATTATGTTGCATCTTTTAAAGAAATCTTACATTCTTTCCTTCCGGAACCTCTTGGATGATTCCATAAAATGAAACTGCTGATTCAGTAGAAAGTACCAGTGCATCATATGTTTGGCACAAAAGGTTGGAAAGAACACACTGCAAGAAACCAGTCCCATCACGTAGTGTTATGAACATTAAAGCCTTTCCTGAGATTTAGGAGAGAAAAGAACTACTAAACATGAATGTCATTTAAAAGGCTTACAATTACAAGAAATCACCACACTACAATGAAAACAATCCAATGATGTTCTTACCAAGTACATTGTTCACAATCCTTCAGTAATCCTACCAAAGAAAGTTGAACAACATGCTTGGAGAGAAACAAGAAGGTAGAGGAATTTCCTTTCTCTTGAGCATGGTGGTGAAAATGTCAGCTTTGGAAGGCAAAATGAAAGTACCTTGTCGCCTTAAACGATGAACCCAACCAAATATTTTAACACGCTGGTTTCGTTTTGATTGACTTTGAATGATTTTGATAGTCTCAGCAGCTGGAAGGCTCTCATCTTCCTTGATGACGATTTTCTTAGCTTCCTCAAGGTTTTTTGCTCTCTTTACTGCATCTTCCTCTTCTCGCTTGGCTATGTCTGCACTCTTGTGTTGTTCACGAACCCATATCTTTTGAATTTTCTTCAGCTGAGATTTAGATGCTGGTTCGTATTTCTATATTTTAGGATTACATTCAGTAGGAAAGTATTAATTGTTGCCTTCTGTAAAAACTCAGATTCTTATAAACAATAAACAGGAAGTCAAACACTTACTTTCCCTTCCTCTTTGGAATCAACATGAATGGTTGGGAATGGCTCCTTTCCAATATGATGCATCGCCTTCAGGATTGTTTTAAAGGGTTTAGCTGCTGTGCCATCCCCATTATCGTCACTCCCATGCTTTTCAGAGGTATAAACTTCTGCTACATGGAAGTTGTCAGAGGTGAAGAAAAAATAAGTTATCGCATACGTTAAGATTTTGAAGTAAATGTTAGAGGGGCAGAATGGTTTCTACTAAGAGGTTAGAGATTGTTGTTAGCCGAAAATTCTTAAACTTAATCGAATTTGCTGAAACAAGCTAAATTATTCAAACAAGCAAAATCTAAATTATTGATGATTCTCGGCTAACTTTAACATACTTTTGTTAATGTGATCATCATCCTGATGCTTATGAAGGAATGGGAAACAGAAATGAAAGAAAACTTGTCATATGAATTTCATTCCCCGGTTTTAAACCTCTGATACCAGCTAATGAATTCCATCCGACAGCGAAAAATTCCCCTAAATAGACCAGCATAACTTAATATCTATCAGTAGAAAATGTCAGCACCAAAGGTTGCAACTCTGAGAAAATCCTCTCGTGGTGAACAAAAGTGATGCAACTTTCTCTATTGATAAACACAGTTTACATGCTGAAATATAGGTATACTTCAAAGTGAATTACTATAATTCCATAATAATGAATGAAAGAGCTGTAATTACACGTTAAATATGATTTCTTAAGTAACTGGTGATGATTTCAACAACATCACCGGTATCTATACCATAAATAGAATGAAGGCAGTGATCTTTCAATATTCTATGGAGCTTTTCGGTGAATGATGACATGCCCAGGGGCTTAACTTACACGTGATGATAAACTCAACTTATGCTACGATTACAATGATGACTGCATAATACATTTCATAAGTACGAAATGACAGAACTGCTACCAATAGAAGACTTACTGGGCACTTATTATTTAATACACACCTAGAGATAATGACTGTAGTTGCTCAGTCACATCTGCCATCTTACGTCCTATTTTTTGTAAATTAATATAAAAGCGAAATCTTATTAAATATTATAGCTGATGTAGCAGCGAGCGCTCTTCTCTGACGTTCCCTTCCGCAATGACTTGAGATGAGCTTCGCGAAATCGTTATATAGCACCCGATTCGTCACAATTTTAAATGATGTGGCGATAAACGTGTGAGATCACTCCCTCGCATACAGCAGACAGGCCTCTCGGCGTCCACATGCACATGTACAGTTGGGCGAAAATATAATAAAATACGAAACTATATTCAACGTTCGCTTATTCAAAGTCTAAAGACTTCTTTTATTCATTTAAGTTGGTAATTAATGACTACTTCTGATGATAAAGAGCACAGATACACGGAGATGACAAGCCTTTCCCACACCTAGCAAACCCAACAGCTTGCCCGGAAAGGAATACAAGAAAAAAAAGATTAATTTTTCGAATAAATCGAATATTTAATAAAAATTATAGAAAAATGACGTAATAATAGATTTCATCACTTTTAACACTATTATAATGGCTACATAGTGGTTATTAAGAGAGATAGCGTTATTTGTTATTCGTACTATTTCTTTAGCCTTTTCACTCAATGTTAGCACCGGGTTGGTACCATTGTATTCTTACGCACACCTCAGAACGCATCTCTTGAGTCACCGATAGGATCAAGATGCAGTCCTCATATTATTATTCGTGAAACGCGAGTAACAGTAGGTCAATAGTTAAGGGATGGAGCAAGCCAAAACAACTAATTCCCGTCTATTTGTCACATCTCTTGTGGAAAGTAGGGATGAATTGGACGAGGTAAATCGTTTATATTATCTATGTATAGAATTGTACGAGAGCAGCCATAGCGAATGCCTTCACTTTTAAGCTTTTTTATTCCACCGGAAGATGTCACACTCAATGTTGTTAAGAAAGGGGGAGATTCGAATAGCCTTATCTCCTCTACTGTTCTTTACGAATTTTAAATGTCACAGTTGTCGTCAAATTAATTATGTTCAATCTGAAATCTATATACACTATCATCGATAAGGTTTATCCCCAATTTTAGATTGGTGTTGTTGAGAATTTTAAAACTGAGTGACCAGTCTTCATTAACCCCTACTACATACCTGTCAATGTTGTTTTATTTCAGAAATATGAACGTTGCTACATGTGTCTTCAAAATCTCATCTCAGGGTTGTCCGAAAAAGAAGCTCATGATGCCCTCAATAACACTGTTTGTAAGGATATTAGGAATCATGAAGATATATCTTTAGGCCTTCTAGTCACAATTTTGACTGAACCACAGAATGCTGCAAGAGTATGAATTAACATTTGTATTCTCTTTACTGTCGATTCCTTCTTAGGAGCATGTGCACTTATATTTAATTCTTTCTTCAGAGTTATCGGGATCTCACTCTCATCACAAGAGATGGGTTGGGCTTTGTGCTGGCTCACCTTACACAGCTCGTCTTGGAAAGGTATTCCAGGTTATTGGAAAAAGTGAAACAGCAGTTACTTTGGTTAGTGAGGGAAATGATTAAGAATGCGGTCACTGGAGTTGATGGGCTATGTTGGAACCTCATGAGACATATGGCTGGAGGAGATGTTTCTCCAAAAAACGTTGCCCTTGCAGAGGCTCTTTTAGATATTTATTCTGATAATAGGTAAGTAGACCTCACCTTTTAATTGTTTGTGAAGGCTTTTCTTACTGCCAACACTCATGGAATGAATTTATAATTTTTCTGGTACTCCAAGAAGTTTTTATTTTTCAATTTCACAGGGGGTGGCTGGACAAGTTTCCATTTTTACTCGCATCAGTAGTTTATGCATATTTACGTCTAATAGAGGATCACAATAGCGCGGTATTATCACAGTTGCGGCAAAAAGAAGTAGCATTTACAGTGACCTTATTGCGAGAAAAATTTTCAGATTGTCTAATAATTGGGAGGGATTTGGTTAGATTATTGCAAAATGTTGCCCGAATACCTGAATTTGAACAATTGTGGAAGGATATTCTGACCAATCCAAAGTCTCTTTGCCCAAATTTTACTGGTAGGTAAAAGTAAATTTATCCTTCGAATTTAGTAGGTGTACTCTTGAAATTCTTATGCAGGTGTTATTTCTTGCTTCAGGTGTTTTACAGCTTCTTCAGTCGCGAACATCCCGCAGATTTCTTCAGTCTAGGCTAACTCCTGATATGGAGAAGAAAGTTGTCTTTCTTACTTCACATGTTCGATTTGGCATGCATAAAAGATACCAGGATTGGTTTCAAAAACAGGTGATTAATACATTTTTAATTGGCAGTAATTATTGTAGTTTCCCATGTCCATCAAATGTTTTTCATTGCCTAAGTATTTGCTTTATTTAACTTTTATACTAAATTTCTTAACAAGTATCTTACTTTGCCCATCTCTAACAAATTCAAATTTCCCTTTCCTAAGTATAATTTTGATGTCATTTTTATAGAGAAAACATGTTAATTTTTGCTTCCAAAATTTTCATATGTTTTGTTGGGTGTATATATGTACTGTTATTATTATATATGTATTAGTAATGGTATTAATTAGTAATTTTAATTTCAGTTTTTTATAGACTGTAAATAAAATATCAGATTTCTAAGTTTTGGTAGTAAATAACACAGTTAAATTTTATGTTATTGAACTAATTAAAAAATGGAAAATAAATATTTCATGTTTATTTATGTTTTGTTGAAATGGGCACTTCAGAAAAGCACTTGGTGGCTATTGGCGTAAATTATCTTCATCCTGGGAAAGGGTATTCTCAAGATAGTTAATGGGAGCAATCGTTTCTCACACCCGCTATGTGAGATTGTCAGGCCATATGAGAAAGGATTGAGTAACAAAATTTTTTGAGGTTCTATTTGAAATAAGTTTGGATGAAGAAGCTGCATCATTTATACTTTGTAGCTGTTTATCAT